>CM025626.2:719065-766897 GCA_014621495.2 Entosphenus tridentatus
GTACATGGTACAGTCGTTATAGACTGTAGCTTGTACCAAGCCGTAGTCACGTAGTGTGTACACTGTACAGTCGTTATAGACTGTAGTTGCACTCCGAGGTTTTCCTATGTGCGTGGCTAACCGTGACGGTGTTTGTATGAAGAGACCGTGGTTTCTTCATCTATGAATAAACCATAAACCATCATCTATTAACAACCCGTCTCCCGCCACGGGAACGTGGAATTTCGAACTCTGGAGCAAGGAACGTCTGTGACCGGGGGGACGCGATCGAGTGATGATTTGCGGGGCCCTGTAGCTCATTACACGACCTGTAACAACTCAAAACTCCTACTTATCTCGTGGATAACAAGAACACAACGCATTAACGCCGACACCAACTTAGGAACCCGACTGAATTCCGATTAATTAAAATACACAAATAAAACAAAGTGGTAACAAACCATTTAAAGCCAAACATGGCAAACGAAACAATTACCGGCAACACAAATAAGAGGAAACTGGTGTTGGGGGGTCGATAAGGTCACGGAAACTTTGTTGGGAGCTGCCAAAAAGTAGTGAGACTAGCAGCACCGATGAAGGCACGGCACACGAAGGGGAGGGGGTCCAGCACCACGCCCGGCCGCCTTTGTCTCCCTAGTGGCGTTGATTACGCACCGCACCGGGTTCTCATTTTAGACATCAGAATATGTATTGCTGGAGGAATCCGATGAGCTCTCATGCTCCGTTTCACAAATGTCCAGCAAGGGGCAGGTCAGAAAGTTACAACAATACAATAAACACAATAGCGGCCCAAAGTACATTAAAGTTAAACAAATAACTTGAAACAAAAACACAGAGAACAAAGGCCGAGTCGACCTAGAGGGGGACCATGCCTGGTTCAGATATGAATCACTGTTATCGGTTGTTTGGCCGTGAGCGGGGATGGAACTCGGGTTCGTAGCGCAGCGCGATAACCGCTGCACCACCGCTCCTCCACACGGACCCACGCACGGTAAAACAGATAAACCAGGGGTACTTAGCGCTGCAAACACGAGGCATAGGCTGGTATATATATATCACAAGTCTCGTATTTGTTTGCCTTCCGTCACCCGAAAGTCGATTTTGACAAAATAAAATTGACGTCCGGGAAAACAAAAACAAAAAGTAGTGCCTAAAGAAGTAGATCTTAGCGACACCACTTTTGCCGAGCTGGGAGCCACAGCGCCGGCTCGGGCTACGGTGCAGGGGGCATGGCAGGGGGCATGGCAGGGCAGCAGCAGCAGGGCATGGCAAGGCAGGGTATTGTGACAAGGCAGTAGCATGGCAGGGCAGTAGCATGGCAGGGCAGTAGCATGGCAGCAGCAGGGCAGTGGGGCATGGCAAGGCAGGACATGGCAAGGCATGTAAGGGCAGCGAACGGGGTATTGTGGCATGGCATAAGGCAGCAACAGGACAGGGACAGGCTCTCTCACCTTGCGCCAGGGAGGGTCCGCTATGCACGGGGGTGGAGGAACCCCCCCCCGGTTGCTGCTCCTGCGGCTGATGTGGCGGCGGAGGGGGCTCTGCCCGGAGCCCGCGAGCCACCAGCAGCAGAGCGAGCAGCGCCATCAGCGCGCCGCGAGCCGCCATGCCCCTCCGTGGGTGGGTGACTCGAGTCGGGGGCTTAGAAGAAGATCCTCGTCCTCCCTCGTGGCGTGTCGACAGCCACCGCGGGAGTCGTCCTTGTCGAGGGTCCCCACCCCACGCCGCCTCTCGGCTCTAAAAGGCGGGGAGGGAGGGAGGAGGGGGGTGGTGATCACAGACACCGCCGCGTTACCGTGGAATGTGTCGATGTGCGTTGGTTGTACTTCTCTATTGCACCCGCACGGAGCCAAACCGCGCCTGGTCGGAAGTTACGAAGGAAGCGACGTCGGTGCCACCGCCGGCGTATCCATCACAAACATCTCTCGCTCACTCGCACGAAACTTCATTCTCTCTCTCCCATCACCAAGACGCCACCACAAGCGCCATGTGGTGCGCGCCGCACAGACGGACCCCCCCCCCCCTCTTGTCCACGGAGCGCCGCAAGAATGCGCCGTAAATTACATGGGGAGAGATGGCGAGAAGGGTGGTGGTGGTGTTGCTGTCTTTCTTCGCACTTACATTTTGCCACGACCGCTGTGTAATAGCGGAAGACTTGGGGGGGGGGGGCGAGTCAATGGAGGGAGCGGCGGACGAACGCGGAGGGGGGGGTCGCTGCTGCCGGTGACTGCGTGGAGCGCTCGAGTGGCGGGCTGCGAGCCTCGGTGGTTATATAGGGGCCTCCTCCTCCACAACCTTCTTACTCCTCCCTCCTACACAACCTTCTACTCCTCCTCCACCACGGCCACCACCAACCACCTCCACAACCACCAGCAACCTCCTCCTGCTCGTCCGCTCTCTGCTCCACCACCAATCCTACCAACTCCCACCCCCCCTACTCACCCACCCCCATTCACTACTCACCGCCGCCCCACCACCAAATACCCCAATTTACCCTTTCGCTTCCAGAGCCCCCTTCCCCCACACAGCGTCGTATCCACTCCAGACTCGGAGCTCAGCGAAAAAAAATCGCCCCCCCAAACCACCACCACCACCACCGCCAAACCACAAACACCACCACCTCCCAAACAACCACCACCACCAACACCCCCCCCCAACCCCCCCCCCACCCCCCAACCCACCACCACCCCACAAACCATCACCACCACCCCCCAAACCACCACCACCACCCCCCAACCACAACCACCCCCCCAACACCCCCCCCCCCCCCCCCCCCCACTCCCCTGGCCCCGTTCCCTCAATTTCCCTGCCCCCTCGTACAGACGCGACGTCTCGCGAGCGGTGAGCAATATGGGGGGTGGAGTGGAGGAAGGGGGGAAAGAACAACTTGTGTAGAAAAAAATCATGCCGAGGTGGTTTCCGGATGAAATCACGTCTCTGTCGCAAACCCAACACACAAAGGCGGCGGCGCGGCTCGCTGCTGTTGGGAGCTCTGTACGCGCTGCTGGGTGATGTGGACGAGGAGGTTGGGGGGGGAGAGACGCGCGCCTCTTAAACTCCGTCGGAGCCGATCTCAGACGCAGTCGAGACACTGCTTAGACGCAACAAATGCCAAAGGGACACACACGCGGCGCGCTTTCAGACGCGCTTCTGCGGCCGTCTGGAACGCTCTTGCATCCGATATTAGGAAGCCACTGGGAGCTATGCACTTTTAAATCATCTCGATTGAAAAGTAATTTATTTAGAACTGCCTCTTTGTAGTTTAGTTTGTTGCCCCCCCCCTGCACCTCCGATATAGCGCGGTTGGCTTAGTACGGTGCGAAAGAAGTCCAACACACACACACCTGAATGTTTGATGGCTGTTCACGACGATTTGCTAATTAACGCGCACCAACAGCGGCTCCATTCCCCATGAGGCTCCACTTTCGCAAACCCGCAGTGACCAGCGAAGTGAAGTATGGTCAAACAGCCCCCCCACACTCACACCCCCACACCCATGAGTGAAAGGCTCAAGGCTGAGGCCTTCATCCAGAAGTTGATTGATTGAGAGCTGTAAAAGACGAGCGGATGTGTGGCGTGCTTCTGTGATGGCACGTGCGTTCCGACTCGCCGCTTCCTGCCCATTGTCGGCTAATTGATTATTGCCACAATCCACGCCACGGATATAATCAAAGCATTGGGGTTGTCACGCCGTGGCGATACTAAAAGCTCCGCGAAGCCCAAACAGAGGCAGCGATTTTCAAATGTTTTCTCCAGGTCCCACGGGCCCACCAAATCACCTAACGCAGCCAATGTCAACGATTAACAATGATAATCCAACAAAGTTTAGCTGGCTGGTTGGCTGGCGGGACGGTCAGTCACGTGCAAAAAGACACGCGGGCTTGCTCGTGCTGTGTATAGAAATACGACTTAAGCTGTGTTAAACAAAAATATAACTTTGGCTGATAAATGGCAGCTTCTAGAATCGAATATTGTGTTACAGTCCCTTGCCAATCGACTGCTGGATGAAAGTCTACCCACGCTGCGTCTATCATGGGGGTTGTTTGACCATACTTCACCACGCTGGTCTGTGCGAGTTGGTGAAGCGGGGGGGGGGGGGGAGGCGTTGCAAAACCGGTTCAGATATCACCAAATCACTCGCAAATAATGTTAGGGGTGGCCGGGAACGGCCTCTAATCAAAGCCGATGGTAATATAACTGCACAGACCCTGGCTCTATAAGGCCGGTGAGAAAGATGGTGGTGGTGGTAAGGCTGATGCGTCACTGCGTAATTGTTCCCTATCAGTCGTGTCGAGTTCCGTCTGCTTATTAGAAGAAGCCCTTCCTTGCCCACGGCGACCCGTTGGGAATGGGTGCGGCTCTGAACGGGAGGCACTCTTATGGATGGCTCGGAGATTGTACGATAAGTGAAATCATTCTCCGAAGCAGTTTCACAATCTACCACGGGCTCCATTAGCGTAGATGGCAGGTACAGCTGCATCTGCTGCACGGTGTCCCACCGTTGTCTCTTCGACCACCAACAACATCCCCCAACTTTAATGACCCTTCTGTCATGGAAAGCGCGCTCTCTGACGACGCGACCTTCGTGAATAGGGGCCACATGCGGTGCGATTTAAATGCCCGGGCGACACACGCACACAACGCCGTCCCGGTAGGTGGCCTTTGTATGCGAGCATGTGTGTTGAACTTCTTTCGCGCCGTACGTAGCCAACCGTGCTAATCGGAGATGCGGGGGGAAGGACAACAAATGAAACGCACACAAAAAGCAGTTTTAAAGAAATTAGTTTTCGAACTAATTTCTTTCTTTAACCCAGCGGGTGGGATTATTGTGCGTATCCGGGCGGGCGCGGTGTCACCACCACCACCACCACCCATCTACGTCAACAGGCAAACTTCTACCACAGAGAGAACTCGGATCAGAGCTGTCGATGGGCACAATGAACAATGCACGATCAGCGGCTCCGTGACATCTGAACCGGTGCCGAGCGTCCTCAGGGTTGACTCAGCCTTAACTGAGCAGTACCTGGTGCGGTGTGTAACTCTCAGCACTGGGGAGACAAAGGCGGCCGGGCGTGGTGCTTGTCCTACACCACTGCCTCGGGGGCCGTTGCGGTCCTTAATAGGTGCTCGCTAACAACACTTGTCCCCAATGTACGTACGCATAGGAAACGGGGGGGTGAAGCCTCGATAATAATTCGTCTACATTGACCTTCAAATTAGTTAGATAGTCCGTCGGAGGACTATCTGTTTACTTAAAACACGTTCATATTATTAATTCTTGATCGTTTCTGCGTGGATAAAATATCGGCCGTTCTATAGGATTCGGGGGTGGGTGGGTCAGGCGAACGTACGCAGGTGGGGGGGGGGTAAAAAGTCCGCGTTGTACAGAGAGGGGGGGTCAAGTTGACGGATTTTTGCGAACCCACTAAATAGATGGCCCCTAAGGGCGCGTTGCGTAAACATGGGTTCATGCAGCCCGGCTATTATCGGGCATACAATTCAACTACATACTCTGGTACCAGTAATGTAGACATAAAACAAAGCTCACGTCGTAAGTCTGTAGAATAGGTCAACGTTTCCATTAGCAACAAAACAACTCAACACATTCATACATCACACACTGTTGGCCTTAAAATAAATATGAAAGGCGACGTTTCGGGCAATGGCCCTTCTTCATAGCATACAGAGGCCAGAAAGATGTAGCGGAGATATATCACTGCAATCTTCACCACCGCACCGTACAGAACATGATGCAGTGTTCAGCGACAGGAGATGTGGAGAGGTTACAAAAACTACACCCTCACCACGAGCGGGCGCGTTCAGCCACCGGTAAAACTTGAAGCGCAACTCAGCACCACCGTCTCCAAACAGGCCTGCAACCCCACAAGGGGAGGCTCATGAACACTATGGAGCATACCATGTAGGTGGTACAGAGCGGGGGTGCGTGTGTTTCAAGGGAGGTAATGGTCTATTCCATTGTAGAGTGATTTTCATGTTCGATTAATGGTTCGCTCGTGTTCGTGAGTATTGTGTGTTCAGGAGACAATGAGAGCTCAGTTCAACAGCGCTACCTACAATTCAACGTGCCTGCAACATTTCAAACACATGAGTCTACGTAGTAATACGTTTTCTTCGTCTTATTGATGGGGTTGTGACTCAATATCTAATCATAGGTAATGTTTCACTTACCAAATTAATAATAAAGTATTTTTGGGGTTAGATCGCTTACATGTAAATGTGTCGTACGCCCACCTCCACCCGACGCAACAAATTAGTAAGGTTTGTCACGTAAACAATAAAACGAGCCACCAGTGTGTTGGAGAGCAAACCCACAACATGTACAATTCAAGTACGACGTTTTGCTGGTGATTAAAACCACCTTCATCAGGCGATTTTCCAGAATTGTGAAGAAGTCTTCCTTCATAAAACTTTTTATTAGGAAACATTTTATCAGGCCCCATGGTGTGAAGTGCAGTCTCAAACTCAAATTATCCACTCTCTCTCCGGTCTCCACTTACATGCCATGAAGACGGATAATTGCCCGAAACGTCGCCCATTACATATTTGACATTTGAAGGCCATGGTGTTATTAACGAATGTGTTCAGTGTTTTTGTTGTTTTGTGCTTGTGCACGAATACCAATGCAGCATCATTAGCAAATAGTTTGTAGACGGTATTTGTTATGTTAAATCAGATAGATATTCTTTGTACAGAATCTGTCTTCCTTGAACATTGCCATACGTATTTACCATTAACGCGTTTACTGTGTAATATGAAACTAGACTTAAAGCTTTCGTGACTGCAGGAATGCATATTATTTGGGTCTTTCGGTAAAGCCACTTAGATAGGAAAAAAAATCTTATTATTTCTATTATTTTTCTATCTACGTGGCTTTGCCGAAAGACCCAAAGAATATTAAACTACTGTATTAAGCCACTCGGAAATTGTAAAGTGCTCTTTATTGGTAAGATGTAATCAACTAATTTCTTTAGAACTATTTTTGTGTTTATTTTGTTGTCCTTCCCACGCACCTCCGATGAGCGCGGTTGGCTACGTGCGTTGTGAAAGAAGTTCAACACACATACCGTACATGCAATCGATCGGATTCATTGTTCAGTGTTGTCGCAGCACCATTACAATTATCGCCTAGTTGGCGGTTGTTAAAGTTTACTTATTAATCAACTGAGAACATTGATAATCCTGGCCGCTCCCCTCCCTTACCCGATTCCCACTAACCCGCACTGACAAGCGTCGGTGAAGTATGGCCGTATTATCCCCAAGACCGACACGGCACGGGGAGGGCTGCATCCGAACAAAGGCTGTATCTTGTGTTTAACACCGTGTGTATGCTACGCGCGTCTGTAAAATGCAATAGTACTATTAAACTAAACACATTTATTTTTTATTTTTTACCAGGTCAGGGCCACTGAGCTATATAGTTATTTTTCAGAAGCGACCTGTCCACAAATGATACCTTAACGGAGTGGCTTATCACGTGGAAATGTATAGCAGTCAAATACTCTAAACGCGTGATGTTGATTCTAAATGTGGAGGGGAAAAACCGGAGGAGCCGGAGAAAACTCCACGCGACCACGGGGAGAGAGACACCGCAAACTGCAAATAGACAACAGGTCGGGATCGAAGCCACGACCTCCTGCACACCAGGCGAGGTGGTTAACATCTCACCACCGTGGCCCCCAATACGAGAGCGGGTGGGGGGGGCATTGATTTGAGAGTTTTCACTTGCCCCAACAGTCTGTTAAGGCTTTGATATGGGGAACATCTCCAAATCAGCAGTTTCTCTGAGCTGCCACCATCTCTAACAATTGTCACACAAATGAGTCATTTCTGCACATCTCTAGAATGCCGATTGACTACTGCAGAAATGTCCGAAAAACAATTCAATTTACCGGCAGATTAAAGTGAACGTTAGCGTAATCCATATCACCACGCGAAGTGCGTGCGATTTTTTTCTATACTAATTAATACGATACCGTAGACCAGTTAAACATCGAAGGATGCTCGTTATTTTCACGATCAGCGTCAGTCGTGAAGCCGTTTAAACTATTAGCCTAACCAGAGTAGGCAGCTTAAATCGGGTGTCTCTCTACGCGCATCAGAAACGTGCTACGGGAATGCACGGATATGGCCCCAGGATGTTAATATGCAGAGGATCGGAACCATTTCCATCACAAGCATAGGGCCAGTTGAGGACGCAATGTCTCTCCTGAGAAAGGAATACCTGCTAAACGCGCAGGAAGCCACAGAGTATACGTAACGTCTTCAGGACACGGCTAGTTTTGTTGTGCTTGTCATCCATGGCCTATGGGGAGAATACGTCTGTCCTGTGCATTGTTAGCCCGTGTCGTCTCTGGAAAAGGAAAAAAAGGCCCGATAAGTATGTCTCACCGCAGACAAGCCACGGAAGTCACGTCTCGAATTCGAGACGTCACAGATCTCGAGTTATCAGCGCAAAACCATGGGACGGGCTCTTTAATAGATAATTCGGAAGAGCTGGGCAGTCGTGACGAATGTGCGTGCGAGACGCCTGGAGCAACATGTTTTTAATGACTTGGTGAGATAAAAAAAAAACCTTTTAGCTTTATTCGCGTATTAAAAACAGGGATTTGTTTATCTTTCCTATACTTTGCACATGCATCGTGTTTTTGTGCTGTTTGTTGTTGTAACGTTTTGAAACCTGTTCCTACTGGACATCTGTGAAAAAAAGAGCTTTACAGCTCATCGGATTCTTCCAGTATCAATACATATTCTGATTGTTATTTGTTAGTGCAAAGTCACAAAGTAAATGTAAGAATAATTGAAAAGTGCGCGCGTGTGCGTTTGGGTGTGTAGAAGCCTTGAGACATGTATTGTTGTAATTACGCTGAGAGGCAGAGAGAAACACGTGGACAAGGGAACAATCACAACTCAGAGACATCACAGGGACTGTTCGGCAATGAGCATACGGGAGCTGGGACACGACACGTCAATGGGCTGAGACTGGTCGTGGGATTGCAGCCAAAGGATGGAATACGTGAACACGAGGATGAGCGGCGTGCAGGGGAATGGAGCAGTTTTGAGAGGGTGGCATCGCAGGGGCAACAAGGTGGCGGGTGGCGAGTACGAGGTGGGGCATCCTTCATCCAGCAGTGGACAGAGCATGCCTGTCGATGACGCTTACTCGAAGGGCCGAGTGCGCGTTACGTTTGTACCGCGCCGGGTCGGGCCACGGTGAGCGTCTTTCACGCACATCGACGATGCCGCGGCATTTGCGTTTCGCCGCGGAATATGGACATCGGGGACGGTGCGTCGCCTTTGCCGTCCATCGGGGGACACGTTCATCTGGGGCTTCAGCCTCACATTCCGCTGACGTGCGCCAAGTTTTATTTCCAGGCAGATGCCGGATTTTAGGGGGGGGGGGGGGTCCTCGCAAATATTGTAAACGTGAACTCGCACGCTGCCGCGGTGTTTCACTTGGTTCCCCACCCCGCCGCACACGGCGAATCGCCTAGCAACCGCGACGGTGACACGCAGATTAACACCAGATGCCTCGGACTGGGTGAACCTTTCTCGCCTTCGCCGTTCATGTGGTGGACCTTTGCCGTTCATGCGGTGAAACATTGGGTGAAACTTTCTCGCCTTCGCCGTTCGTGTGTTTTAGAAGGTCACTTGCTCCGTCGTCATCGGGCAGGGTGTGCAAAGCCACACAGCTCTCTCCCCCTCTCTCTCCGAATGCCCTCTCATTGTGGCGGACAGACCTCGACATTGGCATTTAGCTCCAGAATTTCCATCGTCAAGAGGAAGAAGAAGCAAGTGTGTTGGGGTGATTGCGTTTATGGCTAGTGCACCATTACCGCTGTGCGTAAGAAAATACTCGTGTTCATTTAGTGCCGCAGTCAATCGAGTAAATTTTGTTTTCGTTTGCATACGCCTGTCTGGAACACATTCCCCACTCAAAGCGTCACCACATTAGTCGTGTCGCGTCAAGACATTTTCCGTGAGGTCTCTCTCTTTTTGGTTGCTTCCATTTTTCCGAAAAGCACACTTTTAATTACCCTGTTGTTGTCCATTCTGCATATGTGTCCGAACAGTGTCAGTTTCCTTCTCATCACCAGGTCGCCTTCTATGCGCAAACGCTTTCTTATTTATAGGTTGGTCAATCATTGGGTCCAGCTTAGACGCAGTTTCCTTCTGTAGCAATACATTTCGAGTGGCAATATCGTATCTCTGTCAGTCTTTTGTAATGTCCAAGTCTCCATCACATTAATACTCAACATAACACAAAATAAACATCTGCAATTTACAAATTCTACAGAAAGATTGCCCCATTCAGTATATCCACTTTGAATGATGGAGAAACACTTGGACCGAGGGTGAGGAGGTGTGCCCATTTGCCCGGTGTGTGTGAGCACGAAGAACAGGGGGACACGTGGCTTACGTCCTCTAGAGTCAATTGGCTCCTTATCTCATCCACGTCGTCTTGAGACTGACCCCACGTGCTCGTGCTCGAGACAGACCTCTCCAGCCAGGCAGAGGGGCAGTGGAGACTCGTCACTACTTCGCTGCCACAATTAGCCCAGGAATGCTTTCGGAATGAGGCTTGGCCGAGACAATATCACGACCGGGGAAACTGTCGGCGTTCTGCTGTCTCGTTGTGTGATGGAGCAGTGGCAAGCTGGGTGGTCAAATGTGGTCAGAGCATTCGATTCACAAGCAGAAGGATACCGAGTTAAAATCATGGCCTGGGCTACACTCAGCCTATCATCCCTTTGGGTAGATAAAAAAATAGTTGTGATGGAAGTGGTTCTACTATACACTGGTCAAAATTTTTTTTCTGGCCTGGACTTTTGCAGCTGTTTTAGACTAATTTCAGGGTGCTGATTCCAAATCTGATCTCAGATTTGCTCTATCACATCTCATTTTTATGCTATAGGCATACCCCATTTTCATTGATTTTACCCGAAATTAACTCTGTCACTTATGATTGCAAGTTGTTGCGAGTCAGTGACTGCTTTAGTGTTAAAATATGGTGCTGTATTTTTAGGATAGTGTGTTTCTAATAGAATTTTATGTAGATATCCATTTATTTAATATTTTTCTTCTGCAGTTTTTATTGAAAATGCAATATTTGATATCTCAAAAACCTGATGTGATAGACAAAAACTGATTCCAGATTTGGAATCAGCACCCCAAAATTATCTTATAACCGTTGGAATACCTTATGCCAGAAAAAGTGTGTTGACCAGTTATAGACATTCTGGGCCCCGCCAAGTGAATGCTCACGTGAAGTGTTCCAGCACTACCCCCTTGCTAGTAGCTCACAGCAAGAACACCTGGGTTTGATTCCCGACTTGGGCATCTCTCTGTGTCGAGTTTCTTTTTTAAATCCTTTATATTAAGTTCACTTGCTTGCTTGCTTGCGTGCTTGCTTGCTTGCGCGCTTACGACTGTGCAAATCTTTCGGTCGTTTTTTAACCCACTTCCCGTGATCCAATCGAGCTGACATTTTCCACACAGACTCGTTGTGCGTGACAATTAATGTTCGTGAAAATTTTTTTCCAAAATGTTACACTTTTTAGGACAAAAATATTATATTTAATTGCTTGCGCTGCAATCATCTGACCCATAGGTGGCAGCCATCTCAAGCCAGAGGACGAGAGGACTCTAGCCGCCACGCATATAAAGGATTTATAGTGAAAAACTTTGTTTTTACGGGTTAATTTGTATTTGTCTCCTCTTCTACGCGGGTATCTTCTCAAAGTTATAACTAACAAAATACAACGTAACTGCTATTGGTCAAAACATCCAAATGCTCAAAATTTACCCGCAAATTACTCAATTGGAATTCCACGAAGCAACATCACATATTCCGACTTTCCTGGGTTAAACAAACATAATATTATCATAATGGAAGCTCAGGAACTCAGCAGCTCCCATTAGGATATTTGGCCTCTTCTTCCACGCTGGCCAGACGTGTTTAAAAGGGGCGGTGGTAGTACTCCACACTTGATCCCACTATATGCGAACTGCCGATCAATTGACTGCAGTTGTACCCATTTCTGTTGCTGTGTGGGCAGAGGCAGGAGGGATTTTACACAAATATAACATTTTCCCATTGTTTACACTGCGGGCTTCAGCACAACGCCACGGCAGCTCCCTTCGACTCTGTGAATGGAACAACACAACGTGGAGTCATGCGCCACGCTTCCACCGCCACTGGCAGCCCGATTCTATTCCGGGACTAAGCCCAGAGCCCGACCTCAAGATGAGCCGACATTGCTCATCATGCTCAGCGTAGACGCTGTGAGCTCAACCTGTGATGAATCACACGTGTAACTGTGCGCTCTGATAATGGCTACGGGTAGCCGGGTGCGTTTGTTTTATTGTTTGAAATTATTATTTAAGTGAATGCATTGGCGACGAGGGATCGATAGAACTCCGAATCCCACGTGCACAGTCGAGTGCTGGGCACACGCCCCCAATTTAGATTTTGGCGGAATTCGTGCTGAGAGATTGAACTGCGATGTTGTGACGTGGAGGATACGTAAATGCCCTTCGGAAGAACACTTCGAAATGAAGTTTCGCCCTTCCACAACCCCCTGGTGCTCAGCTGTTGTGGAGTCGCCCACTTCTCCGGAGGACAGAACGCAACGCGGAGTACAGCTACTCGTCGTCTCCGAACTTCGTGATTGTTATTGTTGTCGTCGTCTATTTATCCAACCTGTCCCCCTCGTTAGGTATTCACGACGGGAGGAGAGGGACAGGGGCGGACCGGCTACACCAGCCTGGCGAGGAATGTGAAGGGAAGTGATACCTCACTGAACTCTGTTATGGCTCCTGAGCCAGCTCTGGCCTTTATTCGTGACGGTGGACGGGTTGTGAGTGCCTTGTTGGCTCTTTAACAACCTATACATATTTAAAACCACTTGTTTTTATTTTATTTTACCAAATGTAAGGCGCAGTGAGCTGTGTAGCTCTTTTTCAGAAGCGACTTGCCATCACAAATGAGAGCTCAACAAAGTGGATTATCACGTGGACATTTATAGCGGCCAAATACTCTTAAGGGCACGTTGATTCTAAATGTGGAGGGCGAAACGGAGAGGACCCGGAGAAAATCCACGCTACCACGGGGAGAGGGACATGCAAACTCCAAATTTACACTGTAAGAAGCGCATTGCAGTGTTTACGTTTGTTCGGATTTCTTTTCTTCATTTGCTCTACTCGCTTTTGTACGTGTGTTGAACTTTTTTCGCACCGTACGTAGCCAACCGTGGCGAATCGGAGGTGCGATTGTTGTGAACCACGTCACTCTTGCAAATGAGAATTATGCTGGTCTCTTCAGTTCACGCTCTGTTAAACAAAATAAACTTGAAAGCCGAGTTCATTTATAACTCTGCATTTGATTTAAAAACAAACCCATACTTATTTCATGCGTTCCATCAATTGCTGCTAACGAACATTGGTGTTTGCAACGTTTTCAAACACCGGTTGAACCACGTGTCCTGGACCCTAACGTCACCTCGTTCTGAGTGGCACGAGCGCGCCCACTGTCGACTCACTGTTAACCACCTGTGTCTGGGACCCCGTGGGCCTCGTGGAGTCGGAGCTCGCAGAATTCGGTCGCCAATCGCTGGATCAATAACTTCCCCCCATGGAGGCGGGCAGGGTGGGGGGCCCCCGTGACGACGTGCGAGTTGATTCATTGCCGCCCCCACCACCAACACTACCACTTGCAGTGTTTTACACCGACATGATGCAGTGACTTGTTTTAGACTCGCACCAAAAATCAACAACACACGCTCGTGTGCCGTTCGGCACGCTCGTGTGCCGTTCTTGACTTTGTCGAGCGGCGATGCGCAACGCCAACTTGTCTGCACAATTTCACTCGTCTCCTCTGTTTCGTTCGGTGCTCTGAAACGAATAGAACAGTGTGTCCCGTGCTGCTGTTTACATCAGGAGGGACTGCCCCTCTTCTCTGGGTGAATTGTTTGAATGTTCTTCCCAACCACTTTCACTTTTTTCCTTTAAAATCGGCATTATCCACTTTTTATTTCAGCAACTATTTTGATTTACGTAGGGGACAAATATTTTAGGGGAACATCTGCATTTGATCGGAAACCTTACGCCTTCATTGCATTGAGAGTGGTATCTTTCTTTTTTATTTTCGACTCCAGCTTTCAGATGCGTTGTCCAAGTGTTTGATTGATGACTCCGGAGTCAAATAGTCACATTTACACATCTGCGAATGTTTCTTTCTCCATCCCGTTGTGGCGGAAAATATGCGAACGTCTCCGTTGAACAAAAAAAACCAATGCAATAAAATCACCAAGGCAATGCGTTTCGACCTTTCTGCCAACAAACAGAATTGTGTCTGAAGTCTTCTCCCAGCTCGAGTGAGTGTGGGTGGTGGTGATGCTCAGTCATTCGCTGCCCTGAGCCAGTGGTGATTATACTCGAGTGTGTGTGAGCCCAGTCTTGCCATTCCACAACAACGACAACTGCTGACTTCTCACAAGGCAGCACTCATTGCATTGACCCCGAGGGATGATAGGCTGAGTCATGGGCTGACCGGCAAATGAACTAGCGACCTCCCAATTGTTTTGTGTTTGTTTGTTTGTTTAAATCACGATTGCTTGCGGACAGGTTCCAAAAGGCCCAAAAATGCCAAACGGCTGGAAACGAACAGCATTTCAGAATCACAATAAAAAAATGTTATACCAGAGGAATCCTTATTTACAACGTATCAAAGTTGGCATTGATAAGAGTTAATACTGCTTTTGAATCGAGCAAGGTCATTCATGGATACGCACTTTGGAATAAAGACGGCGAGAGGGTTTTTCTAAAGTTGAGTGGTGCCAGGAAATACGCGGAAAAGAAACGAGGTGGCCTGCAGTGTGTGGAAGAGTGGGTGGATGGGTGAGTGTGTGACTGGGTGAGTGTGTGGATGGGTGAGTTTGTGACTGGGTGAGTGTGTGACTGGGTGAGTCGGTGGATGGGTGAGTTTGTGACTGGGTGAGTGTGTGACTGGGTGAGTGGGTGGATGGGTGAGTGTGTGACTGGGTGAGTGTGTGGATGGGTGAGTGTGTGACTGGGTGAGTGGGTGGATGGGTGAGTTTGTGACTGGGTGAGTGTGTGACTGGGTGAGTGGGTGGATGGGTGAGTTTGTGACTGGGTGAGTTTGTGACTGGGTGAGTTTGTGACTGGGTGAGTGTGTGGGTGAGGGAGTGAGAGTGAGCAGTTAGTCGACCTGTGGCACCTGGGTCTGCCCCGTGACCTTCTGCCAGCGGGCGTTCGACACTTCACGTGGCCTCAAAGTGCACATGGCCTGGCACAAGCGTCGCGGTGACGTCACCGCCACTTAGTGGCGAATGGCGGTTGTTGTTGTGACTAGTTCGCGTGCTGCACTGCGAACCCGGCCCCCCAGGTTCGATTCCTACTCACGACCAACACCAGGGACGATTGTCTGAACCGGTCTTGGGCTCCCCTAAGTCGACTCAGCCTCAAATGCGTACCTGGTGCAGTGTATAAACATCGCCACTAGGGAGACAAAGGCGGCCGGGCGTGGTGTTGGCCACCGACCCCCTCGTGTGCCGTGCCGGCCTTCATAGGTGCTCGCTAACAGCACTTGCCCCAACAGTCAGTTTCAGGCTATACGGGGGATCTTTGTCTTTATGTTGCTGTGACCTGCTGCGTGTTGGCTGGACACAGTTTGGATGAGACAAACCGAGTCCTCGACGTGGTGGAGGAAATCAACGAGTGGAGCTCACGGCCACAGCAACCACGGTAGTAGCGGCAGAAGAGTGATACGGAGGTGACTGACCGGCGGTGAGTCAGCGGCGGGGAGGGCTCGGCACTGGGTGCAGCTGAGCAGGTGACTTGAAGTGAGTGCGGAGATGGATCACCCTGACTGCTCCATATCACGTACAGTGAGGGAAAAAAGTATTTGATCCCCTGCTGATTTTGTACGTTTGCCCACCGACAAAGAAATGATCAGTCTATAATTTTAATGGTAGGTTTATTTGAACAGTGAGAGACAGAATAACAATAACAAAATCCAGAAAAACGCATGTTAAAAATGTTATAAATTGATTTGCATTTTAATGAGGGAAATAAGTAACAGCTAAGATTAGGAGCACTCCCTTTAAGAGTGTTCAAGTTCAAGTTCATTTATTAGGTATAGCCCTGTGAGCCATTCGTCTCTTGAATCGGGTGCAACCGCAACAAACAGAAAACAAAAACATGAATAAGAAAACATCTTAAAGTGACTATGTGCAAACAGAAAATCCAAGAAAAGACAGCAAAATATTGCAGAAAAAGCACCGTACACCAACACTGTGTGCTAAAATCCCAGTGGGATGCTCCTAATCTCAGCTAGTTACCTGTATAAAAGACACCTGGGAGCCAGAAATCTTTCTGATTGAGAGGGGGTCAAATACTTATTTCCCTCATTAAAATGCAAATCAATTTATAACATTTTTGACATGCGTTTTTCTGGATTTTGTTGTTGTTATTCTGTCTCTCACTGTTCAAATAAACCTACTATTAGAATTATAAATTGATCATTTCTTTGTCAGTGGGCAAACGTACGAAATCAACAGGGGATCAAATACTTTTTTCCCTCACTGTAACTACCGCAAACAATGTTACTAATTGTGGCAAAGAAATTGGTACGAAAAATTGCCTTATTTGCTCAATACAGTGTTACAATCACGAGGATATATACATATTTCCCCCCATCAGACGCCAATAGCACATCCAACACTCCCTCGTGATGCAGCGAGTACACAATTCTTTGGCACGTGTCATGACCAGGTCCGTCCCGGTGCTCGCCCGAGCTGCATTGGCTTCAGGTTGCCAGACGAACACATTACGAGGTCACGCTCATTACACACAAAGTGCTCGCCACAAATTAACCACAACACCTCGCTGATCTCGTCAAGGAGCAGAAACCATCGCCACGTGAACTCCGCTCATCACAGCAGCAGCAGCAGCTTCTGGCTGGCCATTGAGCAAAGACGGCCACCGCATCGCGCGCTTTCAGATGCGCTTCTGCGGCCGTCTGGAACGCTCTTCCTTCCGATATTAGGAAGCCACTGGAACTACGCACTTTTAAGTCGAGATTGAACAAATTATTTCTTTAGAACTGCATTTTGTGTATAGTTTGTGGGCTTTCCCCGGCAACTCCGATAAGCACGGGTGCCTACGTATGGTGAGAGTGGATTGCAGGGAGTGAGAGTGGATTGCAGGGGGGTGAGACTTATCGGATAAATATCTGTGGGCAAATTACTCTTCATCTCCTAATTTGCACTAACAGGAAAACCAGTTCACAAATTACAGGAAGAATTACAGACAAGCCAAGCCTCGTGCATAACAAGATGTGCTGATCAAAAGTTTCCACTTCATATAGCAATGTGGTCTCGATGCTAGTTAAGTTAATGACCTACCACCCTTCACAACATCAGAGCTTCATGTTCTGTGACATATTCTTGCCAATAGACTGAGCACTTTGCTTGATGCTGTGCGCGAAGTCCAATCTTGAACAATCAGGGGTGGTTAGTGGCTACTGTATACACATGTGTAAGTCATTAACCCGTATTCACTGGCACCGTCATAAATAGCAGCTTGGAGGACGGATGTTCATTCACAGATGATGATGACGATGCATTCTCGCACAATTGTTTATATGCCGTATATTGTTCCTAATATTCTAAATGCAGTGCTTACAAATGTGTCTTTGGTCACCTCCCATGTTGGAACACCACCAACCTCTTCTGTATCGCGTTAGTCATTGTCCATATCAGCAAAATCACTGTCATTATAAGCAGCAGAAAAAACAATCATAGCAGCAGCGTGATCATCATCGTCAATATAATCATCATTACAATCTTCATCATCATCATTCAAATATAAAGCATAAGCCATAATTCTATACATCGGTTCTCACAACCAATACGATTAATAAGTCGTTTCTTTTGGGTTAGTTAATGTTGCTATAACTATTCTGGATGTAACATCCAGCCAAATGCCGTCCAAAATAGGAAACATTTTCCTTTTCGACATTCCAGTTTTGCTGATGAACTGAAACAATTGGCATACAGTATTTGCCCTTCATTTGATTGACTATGTCGGGGGTAAGAGGGTTGTAGATAACACATTTACATTCTACCCACTCGATGTAACCTGAAATAACCTAATTATTAATCAGCATTAGTGAAAAGATCATAATTCTGTTTTATCATCATCGGCATCTCCTTTGTGTTGCCACCACCGCCACCTTCACGCAGCAAAGTCAACAACGAGGAGACATTCCGCTCTCAATTTGACGTGGAAATCTCAAGCGGCGGCGCGCAATGGAGCACCACCAGACACGGCGCACATGAATGTGTGCGGTGTCCCCCCACACCCACCCGCTCCAACACACATCCTGCCCTGCTGCTGCTCCATACACAACATCGAGACGTCATCGTGGCTAAAGCCACTGATGCCACCACGACCACCACGACCAGGGCACTTCCAGCCAACTCATTCTGCCACCCGCTGGCGTCCAGCAGCCGCGCTGCACCGCAGACAGGCGGGGCGACCTCCAACATCTCGCAGCCGGACAGCCTCCCAGCCCCGTGCTCTTGGTCTTCTCTTCCCTCTTGGTCGCCACAAGCCACACCAGCCGAGTCTTCATTCGTGTGTCCTTCTCCCGCACTTGTGATTAGCGTGGCTGGCTACGTACTGTTCCATTTGACACTTAAAAAAGAGTTTTTATAAAGGACAAAGATCCCCCCACCCCCTCCCCGTGTCATCTTCAACAAACCGTTGGGGAACGTGTTATTAGCGAGCACCTATTAAGGGCAGCATGACGAGGGTTGGTGGCCAACACCACATCCGCCCCCCCCCCGCTGCTTTTGTTTCTCCGGTGCTGATGTGCGCAAACATCACACTGGGAATTAATGTATGGTTTAAAGCTTTCGTGACTGCAGGAATCGATACTCTTTAGCTCTTTCTCCTGCGTCAGCAGTTCTCCTGCTGTGTTTGTCTCACCTGATGACGGCTGCTTGTGTTGCGATCGAAACGTCTTGATCTATTTTCTATCTACGTGACTTTACCGAAAGAACCAAAGACTATTCATTTATGGTTGAGTCCACCTAGGAGGGAGACCCTGGACCGGTTCAAATATTTAGAAGTTCTACACATACAGTATGTACATACGACACGATTCGGCACAATGGCCGAAAGGTTCCACACATTTGCGTAACCTTTTGCTGTTGCCGGCTCCGTTTGTAAATCTCTCCCGTTTTGGTCCCATGCCACCACTGCGCCTTGAGGAGCGCGTTGATTGGAGCGCAATTCATCGTCAAGCGATTGGCCGCGCATGAATTGCAAAACGAGGCGAAGGTTTAATTGTTTACGATTTCGTTCGAAATTGGCCATCGTTCTGCCAAACAAGTGGTGGAATGACGTCCAAAATATCGACACGAATTGGGTCCCTGAGTTAGTAACGACATCTTCTACGCCAGTGCTTCTTCTCAACCTGTGGTGCACCCTGCACCCCCTGGGCGTGCGAGATGCCCTTTCTGGGGTTGCGAGACGTGGCCAGATTTCTTTTTTTAGAAGGTGAACCATCGAAAAGTACAACATACTTTGTTTCATCAAACCCCTGTGTATTTGTTAACATTGTACATTGTTTAAGGATTGAGAACCAAAGGGGTGCAAGGCTGCAGTGAAGGTGAAGAATCACTGCTCTAAAACATTCTATAACTGGACGGCGAATCGATTTCGAAACCCGATTAAACAACGCGGAAAATCCCGCGCGTAATTTTGCACCGCACCGATATGGTTGCGATTAACAGAAGGGTTGCATACAACTAAAGAGTCGATTTCTGTCAGCACACCCAGAAATTGCTCCCATGAGATTGATTTGGCCTCACAGTGACACCCACTGACCGGCGTATGAGGTCCAGCCATGTCCGATGAACTGTCGCCAAAAAAATATAGCGCGAGCATTAAACACGATCCTGTGTTACCAGAATGTGGTCCTACTGTACCAGCATATTGTAAACACAATGGCAACATTTGTTCAATAACTGCATTCCATTAATCAGGACACGCAATTCATGCTAATATCACGTGAAGCAAGTTCCTAACAACAATATGGAGCAATGAAAACAAAAACCTGATAAAAATTACTTTAAAACTTACACCATGCTTTGATTTCCTGTCGATGCATATCACTCAATTCTGTATATAAAACCGCTGAAATTACCAATTCCAACTAACGTTCAAATACATTCTAAACTTCTTTTAAATTTCCCAGTCCTCCTGCTACCGAGAAAACAACAACAATGCCCGTTTCGGGGAAACCACTTCAGTCGCCACGACGCACATCCACTCCGAGATCAGCCCGTTCCACCAGTGTGCAAACGGCACCACGTGGGACCCATCGAGTTGTCACCATATTGCGGTTTTTTTCTCTTCAAAATATTAATTCCATTAATTCAAGTGTTTGTACAATTTGCATTGTTTTATATTTTTATTATGTTATTGTTTCCCTTCTACGTGACTTTACCGAAAGAACCAAGAATATGTTTGTACAATTGTTTTTTTGGGGGGGGGGACTTTCGAGCGTGTACCTCGTTCGACAAAACACAACAATCGCGCAGGTTACATTCTTAACGAAAATAATAAATTATGCCCTTTTCGTGTATTCAAAACGAAAGTCATCGGCTTCAGCTACATTCTTCTGCACGAGAACATCTGCACTGTAATGTGTTGTTCCTCTGGTGGTCTTTTCAAAGTAATTGCAAGGAGTAGTTTCTTACACCCCCCCCGAAACCGTAGCCGTAGGTGGGCCACATCACATGCGTGTGCAATGCAAAGTTAGTTGTCATGATTCCATCCCCACGTGGGAGGTCAGCCCACTCGTGACCCACGCATTTTACAGACAGGGGCGCATTTTACAGCAAATGCTCGATTGATGGGGGTGGAAAAACATCGCATTACTTTTTTTTCACTCAAATTGGAAGCAGATGTTTAAGAAACCTGCAAGTGTACAAGGTCTAGGCATGCGTAGACAATCCCGAACGCTGTTTTTCTTTCTGACAAAGAAAACCCAGTAGTTCCCTTAAGATTGGGCTTCTCATATCTATAATAAAAACACAGAGCACACGCGCGTATGTGTATGGGAATGGGTGTCCTGCGGTGGTGAGCGCAATGTGATGCCACAAAGCCCGATCACCGAGTTCGATTCCCGCTCACGACCAATAACGGTGGTGAATATTTGAACCGGTCACCCTCCTAGGTCGACTCAACCTTAAATGAGAACCCAGTGCTGACGTGCGCGCACATCAGCACTGGGTAAACAAAGACAGCGGGGGGGGGGGGGTGTTGGCCACCCAGCCCCGTCATGCGCCATGCTGCCCTTAATAGGGGCTCGCTAATAACACGTTCTCCAGCGATCTGTTAAAGACTATACAGGATCTTTGTCTTTTATAAATACTACTACGATTTTTTGTAATGGGCAAATGCAGCTGTATCTGAATGGACTGTACATGGAAAAGAGACTTGCCAACGGTGAGGTTTTTAAGAATAAGGGGATATATTTTTTTTATGAAAGTAAAATAGGAGTTTCTGGGCGTGGAGGGTCGGAAATGGAGGGTGTTGGATGGGGGTCTAAGAGGGCTAAGGTACAGGATAGGTGAGAATGAATGTGGGGCACCACGGTGACTAGGAGATGTTAACTACCTCGCCTGGTACACAGGAGGTCGTGGGTTCGATCCCGACTCTGACGCCTGCTGCTGTATATTTGGAGTTGGCGTGTCTCTCTTCACGTGGTCGAGCGGATTTTTCTCCGGGTCCTCCGGTTTCCCCTCCAAGTTTATAAACACGCTTTTAGAGTATTTGGCTGCTATACGTGTCCACAAGATAAGCCGCGTCGTTGAGTTATCATTTGCGATAGCCAGGTCGCTTCTGAAAAATAGCTACATAGCTCAGTGGGCCTTACCTGGTTAAAAAAAAAACATAGTTTAGTTTAGAAGTCACTTCAGAGAAAGTTATTAACAAAGAAGAGGAACGACTTTAACCTGCCTGGACTCAGCGGGCTCAGGGGATCCGCCAGTATGGACAGCCGGCGCGGTTGTCATTTCTGAGAGCGCTTCCTTTATCCTCATTGCCAACAAAAAATGTTTTCCTTGGCAGCCGCCTTTAAACCAGGCCAACTCTTTGCCTCGCACCGAAGTCTGTGAGATCCTGCGTGTTGTCGCTGCCCATTGGCTGGCTGGTTTGGAACCCCAACAGCGACCCTCGTGCGAGAGAATGCTCTAGGCCAGTGGCAACTGCTTCCCGTGCTCTGCAGCCACAATATTAACGCGCGCCGCCGCTGCTGCTGCTGCTGCAAGTTCGCTGCTGCTGCAAGCTCGCTGCTGCTACTGCAAGCTCGCTGCTGCTGCTGCAAGCTCGCTGCTGCTGCATGTTCGCTGCTGCTGCTGCAAGCTCGCTGCTGCTGCAAGTTCGCTGCTGCTGCTGCAAGCTCGCTGCTGCTGCAAGCTCGCTGCTGCTGCATGTTCGCTGCTGCTGCTGCAAGCTCGCTGCTGCTGCATGTTCGCTGCTGCTGCTGCTGCTGCAAGCTCGCTGCTGCTGCAAGTTCGCTGCTGCTGCTGCATGTTCGCTGCTGCTGCTGCAAGTTCACTGCTGCTGCTGCATGTTCGCTGCTGCTGCTGCAAGTTCACTGCTGCTGCTGCAAGTTCGCTGCTGCTGCAAGTTCGCTGCTGCTGCAAGATCGCTGCTGCTGTTGCCGCTGCTACACAAGCCAAACTGGTCCGTAGCAAGCGGCTGGTACAGAGTAGCGATCAGTGAGCGTCACATCTGTGCTCGCTGGCAACATCAACATTGCCCATCCTGTTCCATTCCCACCCCTGATTAGTTCGTTTGCCTGTGTGTTGTGTGTGGGGGGGGATAACGGAGACCGGAGTGGAAGGAGAGCGATTTGAGCAATGTCTGGTGATGAATTCACACACGCATTCCCGTTAAAATAATCACCTCACATCTGAAAATTGGGTTGGCACGCGTTAGAGATTGAGTATATTTTTATTTATTACTCAGATGATGATCCCGTTGTGGCTGTTGCCCGGCTATTTTACACGTGAGATCCGTGGTGCCGCGCGAGCTACAGCAGCAACAAACCAGAAGACAACATCATCAACATTGCAGAGACAAATAGTCCAGGGTCCTTAAGAAACATTGCACAACAGACGAGGTATTTAACGGCTGTAGACGAAACACCGTCGCTAAGAACCATAGGCAGCAAAAAAGGCCATTGAACAAACGCTGAAAAGCGCTCAAAGGAGCGTGGCGAGATGAACACTTGGAATTAGACTGAGAGACAGGAAGAGGAACGTGTGGATTCGAGAACACATGCCAATAAGATACACCATATTGACTGCCAAGCAATGTGCGTGAGCCCAGCAGAACGCATTATGGCCACAAGGGATGATGGCCCACGTACCAGAAGCAGAATCTTGATTTATCCTCGAGGCATAAATATCCTAATTGGTACGTTTTGTTTACGTGACACGCCTTACTAATTGGCTGCATCGGGTGGTGGCGGGCTAACGACACGTTTATACTTACGCGGTCTAGCCCCCAAAAAAACCTCTATTATGAATATCCTGGAGAAATCCGATGAGCTATGAGGATCTTTTTCACAGAACGTCCAGGAGGGGTGGGTGAGCACGTGAGAACAACAAACAATACAACAACACGATCGGAGTGCATAGATGCTGATGCCAGGCAAAGGAGGGGACGCGCCTGAGAATGGAGATGGATCTGATGTGGTGCAGGCGTGAGATAGATCGTGGCATCGTATGAGGAGACCTTCATCCAGCAGTGGACAGAAAATGGACAATTATGATAATAGGTTTTTACCCTTTTTTCTGGCAACAAAACAGGTGTTAAGATGTTAAAACACCAAACTGAAACCTTTTACAAGGAATCACGTCTGCATTAACCACAATGCTTGTGTTCAGAATGCAAACAAAAAACGTACTCTGATAATATTTGCACTGTCCTTGAAACTGATTGGTCCACACTAGAGACAGCTTTCTTTTGAGCCTCGTCTCAAAACGGTGTTAGACCAGAGGACGCCAAAAGGTCAAAAGGCGTCTTCTAGTCTAACACAAAAAAGGGGAAAAACCTATTTTCATATTTTGGTACTGACAAAGGAGGTCAGATGAAATGGACAATTATATTTAGGCTCGTGGCATGCAGCATGCTGTTATGATGATCTCATTTGTGAATGTTTCCAAATGACAAATACGTTGTTAATTTATTGTTGGCTAACATTTGATGGAAAACAAAGTCAATTTTACCACCACCAGACACGTTGAGTCATGTGTCGTCTCTTTTGGAAACTGTGATGGACCGTGGGGGTCATGCTATGCGTACTTTTCTTTGAGCACGTAAACTTGTCACATATTTGTAACACTGAAAAGCACTGTCTGTCTTTCGGCAATTGAAGCTATTTTCCTGCCCAGAAGAGGGAGGATTGTCAAGTAATTAGTGTCCAGACACCACTGCCCACAGCGCGGAGTGAGTAATGTTTCAGTGCCTTGGATACCAACATTTTTCAATAATAACATTGTGGCCATAAATGGAAAAAAAAACTAAAATAGGTGACGTTTCAGGCAATATCCCTTCTTCATAGCATGTATAGTGGGAGGCCAGAGTCAAAGTGGATAATACGAGTTAGAAATTGCACTTCATGCCATGAAGTCTGATGACAATACATTTTTTCGATGACCAGTTTTGTTTTTAATCGACATACAAATAGTGACGTAACATGTTTGCACGGCGAGCTGACAGAAGATATTGGGCCAAAATCTATCACCAACATCTTCTTGTGTCAGCTCGGCGTGCGGACAGCCATATCCAACCCAAGTGGCACGCCACTTCAACAGCATGGACCACAGCCCCAGTGACATCTCGGTGTGTGTCCTCGTCAGCATCTCTGATGGGGGCAATGAGACCAGGCATGGGGCAGAAGTTCTCTTATTCAAACTGAACGCGGCATCCCCTCGTTATTCGCGAGGGATATGTTTCCAGAGATGCTCGTGGAGAGCAAATTACGCGGATTTATGTACGCATGTGCGTTGAACTTCTTTCGCACCGTACGTAGCCAGCCGCGCTAATCGGAGGTGTGGGGGATGGACAACCACACTAAACACAAAAAAGCAGTTAGAAAGAAATGGATTTTCAATCTAGATATAAAAGTGCTTAACTCCAGTGGCTTCCTAATATCAATAGGAAAGACAATGATCGCGGCCTATGAAAACTTTTAATGAACTTTAAATATACATAAATAATATATTATAAATAAGCTATTAAATACATGCAAATTTTCATGATCATACAAAAATGGTTATAACAAGCATGAAGTAAATAAGATACATATTAAGTATTAAATACTAGTTTATAAATGAACTTACCTTAAATTATGATGCTATGTTTCATCACTTTATCTCATCACTTTCTCGCGTCACATTTTACATCATAACTTTGTTTCATCACTTTATATTCATCGCTTTCTTTCTCTCTCTCTCTCTCGATACAATAGTCGTGCAGAGTTCCAGTTGCGATTCGCGGATAGCCAAAATCGCGGGTAGCAAATTCGTGAATAACGAGAGAATGCTGAATATTGCACATCTGGCAGGACTGAGTGAACCCCGAACCTTTACTTGAAGCATTGCTGTATTGTTACGTGCGAGACACACATTGTTCCCTTTTTAGTGTCTCTTCATTAAAATGCCATATACAGTCGACTCTTGATTATCCGCGTGTGGCTTGGAACTGTTTATTACAAATCGTGTGCTTAAACCGAACAAAGATGTGCTCCGAATAATCCAAAATCTACGTGATCGCCTCTACAGTACAGTAGTTGCAGATCTTTAATGCAGTGGGCGGAGTTTGATGTTGATTGGCGTGGCTCTGCTGCTGTCCACTTTGTGGGCCGAGTCTTCTGTGCGGGAACAGGAAAATGTTATCATTGAGCACGAGTATCGATCGATCGTTAGTATTTGTTTTAAAACGAAAGAGTATTTTTTCTACTTTAACTGTACAGTATTAGTGGTTTTTAGCGCGATTTTGAATTATCTGCGGCCATCCTCCACGTCATTAGTGTGGATAATCTAGAGTCTACTGTATGTGTGTTGCACACTCGAAATGAAGGACGTGGGCAGGTGCTCCAAATCGAGGGCAAGCACATTTATTTATTGTGGTTAATATTAATCTTGTGGAGAACAGCACCGTCACTCTGTAAAATGCAACAACACGTGTGTTACAACCAGCCTTGCTCCCGAATCACCATTAACCATGTGGCTGGTTTACACGTGCGGTTATTCATTAACCCTTTCTCTTAAACCCAATTCTACTACTTATAAACCATCCTTGTCTTTGGCAATCACATTTTCACATCACTATTTGACTATTACTTTCATCCTAAGCTGTATGTCTATCTATACCATCCACTTATATCGGTATATTACACCCATTATATGTACTGTATGTGTACAGTATGCGTACTGTATCTCACCATTGTACAGCTTACTACTTTACATGTGTTCTATTCTCAAAAGCATTGCAAGTAGTCATACTCTGGGCACATGGGTATGGTTATAGACTAAACAGTATTAGAGTTAGAGAATTACAATGACAGTAACTAATTACAGTGCATCATCCCTTTACAATGCACAGTGCTAAAACGCCTCTAATTGCATATATCACAAACGAACAATTCAAAGCAAAGGCTTAAAGTCTAGAACAAGTCTAGAACAAGTCTAGAACATTTATATAACAATCAAAAACAACCTTTGGGTCTTTTACCTGTAAAATGCAACAACACGTGTGTTACAACCAGCCTTGCTCCCGAGCCGCCATTAACCATGTGACTGGTATATCCGCGTGGTCATTCAATAACCCTGCCAGCCACCTACAGGCCCGTCTCAGTCATCACATGCTGCTGTACACACATGCATTGATGCACTGCACAGCACATCAGGACTTTCACAGAACCACACTTTACTCCCTTGCTGCACAAGGACATAATTAAAAGAGTGATCCATTCCTAATGTGCCACATGTGTACTGTATGTGTACCTCACATATATAAAATTAGTTTCCGTAGCAGCAATAGGCTGATGTACACCACGTGTAGTGAAAACCCCCATAGTAAACTAAATAATACTAATAACCTGGGTTAGTTGTTCTTAGTTTCCTGTTTGTTTTTTATAGAAAGGCTGTTTGTAAAGACAACACCTTTGGAGGTGACCCGTTACACGAGGCCTGAACCAACAAACAGGGCTGAGTGATTTATTTACAACAGATAAACAACAACAGCAAACATCAGAATCCATTGCATGGCCGTGAAACAATTAGTCTCAAGGGTAATCCGTGAGATTTTAAATACGTACAAAAATGTTTTAAAGTGGGAGACATTTAAACACTACGGTAAAACCAGGGAAAATGCAACAATATAATAAAGTCCTATTGTCCTAAACGTAATTGGTCTTGTATGTGTTTCAAGATTATTTTTTTTGCAAAAATAAATAGTATTAGGTCATATGCAGTTATATTCTGCACAGTGATTACAACTTTAAATGTACTTACGACATCAATAAATGAGGGCTTCTTTGAAAAATACAATCTTTGGTCAACAAAATTTGACTGTGTAATTCTAATGAATAAAAGTTGTGTCTTATGAAGGGCGCATAAACATTTGGCAATGAGAGTCACGTGAGATGGCCACTATTTGTTCGCAAAAAAATCAAATGCCCATTGCGGCAATAATTGAACCGGGAGACTCCCCTCGCCTCACAATCCCAGGGACGCACAGGAAACAAAAAGGCATGCCTGGGCAACGTTAGCCAGGCTCAGCAAAAGTGGGCCGGTGTTAAATTAGTTTTGAACAAAGGGTTTCCTCACTTCATGAAATGTACATAACGTACCAAGGAAATCACAACAGGAATGAAGTGAGTTTAACACGCAGTTGACTTTCGCGACAAATAGTATCTATAATAAATGTTTTGTTTTGTTACATCGCGTAAATATAAATGTATTGTTAAACCCACCACCACCCGAGAGAATTTTGGCTAATCGCCTGGTGAAGCTGGTTGTAATCACCAGCAAAATAGTTGAACTCGAATTGTAAATGTTGTGTGTTTACTCTCCAACACACCGGGTGTGCTGAAGTAGCAACTAACTGGCACGTTTTATTTACGTGACAAACCTTACTAATTGGCTGTGTCGGGTGGTGGCGGGTTTAACGACACATTTATATTTACGCGATCTAACTAAAAAAAATTCCTTTATTTTAGTAATTAAGTGAGTGCCACGATAGAGGTAAATACAGCAGGTTGTCTTAAAAACAAACTCAACACAATCATCAGTGACACCGTGGCCTTTACAGGAAAATGCATGTAATAGGTGACATTTCAGGCAATGACCCTTTTTCGTAGCACATACATCGAGAGGCCACAGAGAGACAGAGTTTATGGATATCGCAATTTACAACAGGGACCTGACTAAAATGTAATTTAAAATGTTTGCCACGTGAACAGTTACCTAATATCAGCTATTGGGTAACAGACAATCCCTTAAATTATAGTATCAAAAGTATTACTAAATTAACTAATTTATACACATTGCATTGTAGGAAGATTTGTTCTAGTGAGGACTAGGCACAATCCCCCCAGCAAAGCAATTCTGGGCCCAGTCACCATCTCTACAACAGGACCTTAACAATCGTATGTTCCCGAGGCAGAGAAATCTGAGACATATAATGTGAAGTACACATATGTGAAACAAAAATAAATACAATCAAACAAAAAATGGATAGAGTTCATCTAGCCCGGCGTTCTTCATTGCGAGGCCCGGAGCCCACTGGCGGCCCCTGGTGGCCTGTAGTGCGGACCCCGACACAACACACAGCACGTGACCCCCCCCCACCCCATCATCGTGCTGTCAAACCCCCAATAGTTTCGAATGTATGGCGGCCCTCACACTGATGTCTTATCGGCGAAAGTGCCCCCCCCCCCCTTTGAAAATCAGTGAAGAACAGCTACTTGCCTTCCCAT
Organism: Entosphenus tridentatus; assembly: GCA_014621495.2. Lineage (NCBI taxonomy): Eukaryota > Metazoa > Chordata > Hyperoartia > Petromyzontiformes > Petromyzontidae > Entosphenus > Entosphenus tridentatus. The sequence continues at coordinate 748,176 of CM025626.2, forward strand.
AAAATCTGAAATTTAAAATAAAACTGTCTCTTTACTTTTCATATATTTTATTACTACTAGCCGTGCATATGCTATTCATTGCGTGTGGTTGCAATTTACTCTGCTCAGCTGCTGCTGAGGTCGTGACAGATTTCTGTTTTCATTCCTCTTGCTCTATGCCCCCCCGCTCCTCCATGTGCCGTTCCGTTTTAATGTGCACTGTGATTCCCACTACTTTACTGAGGATATTGGCACGTAAAATAAAGATTGATTGAAAGCACTAAACAATAAAGTTACGTCTTAGACGTTCTGAAGAAGAACTCAGGTTAAATCTTATGATTTTATTGCCAAGAATACCACCTCTTATTTGTATACAACAAATAAGGAGAGATAATAATGCACCCAGGTGCACCTGGGGGAGATTCACCAAACCGGTTCACCTGGGGAGATTCACCAAACCGGTTCACCTGGGGAGATTCACCTGACCTATTCACCTGGGGAGATTCACCCTACCGGTTCACCTGTACGGACCTAATTTGAAGAAAATAATGATGAAGGAAGTGATGATGAAGGAAATGATGATGAAGAAAACGATTAAGGAAATGATGAAGAAAGTAATGAGGAAGAAAATTATGAATGAAATGATGATGAAGGAAGTGATGATGAAGTCACTGCCAGTTGGATTGCAGTGAGTGAAGTGAATCATCTGCACGTGTCACCTGCGAGTGGGGAAAACCCGAGGCGGAGGTTCGCGTCTCTCCTAACCGGAGCAGCTCTCTCTCTCTCTTTCTCGTTGTATGGGATCAGTGCACGAGAAAAAAATGCGAGTAATTCATTAATTCTAAAATATCCCACCTGGAACATCTCGTTTGCGATAATCTAGAGGGTGTCAACTGACACGCACACATGGCAAACACGCGATGACGCTTGCGTACCAATATTTTACATCGATAACGTGTACCGTGTGTATTCATTCAGTGAAAATCGCACCCGGTCAATTAAATAAACGCATAAATAATCCCTCGGTGCACACCGCGGGTTAGTTTAGAATCTACTCAAGCCGCAGCAGTCGCAAATGTCGTGCGAGTTTGGTGTTTAGTTGCAGATTTAAATCAACTGAGACTGGCGGCTTATTTTGCTCTGCCTGGGCAAGGGTTCCCTGCGGTGAAAGCGAAGCATCTTGTCGGTGTGTCTGCTACGGGACAATGCAGCGACGTGAGTGCGAATCCACGACTGAGCCGAACTGAGCTGGGGGTGGGGCGGTAGAAATACGCAAAAGCTTCAAAGTCTTCTTATTCCACGCGTTCGTCCCACTCATGTCCGCTGCCCTTGCCGCCCTGTCCTGCACCATCTCTCTTTCCGCTACTCGGGCCACCACGTCCGATCGCCCCACATCGCCCCACATCTTCTTCTGCCCTCCTCTTTATCTCTTTGCTTCCCCTTGCATCACTTGCACCATCTGACCGACGTAATTTTCCTGTCGTCTCTCAACATGACCGAAGTCAAAGATGTAAAAGTGCTCCAATACCGAAACGACCTTTGGGCTATTTATTCAGATTACACATTACTGTGGCAAGGGATCTAGCGTTGAGGATCTACGGCGTCTGAGTGTGTCCCCTGGGTAGCATATTGGGGAGATGCTAATTATGGGAGGTTGTACCGGATAACAGGGAAGATGGTGCCATGGACCAATAGACCCCAGGCGAGGAATATCTCTGATTCCAAACCCACGGTGGCGAGATGTGAACTACCTCGCCTGGTATACAGGATGTAGTGGGTTCGATCCAGACCCTCACGCCTGTATATTTGGAGTTTGCATGTCTCTCTCCCCGTGGTGGCATGTAATTTTATCCGGGCCCTTCATTTTTCCACCTCTAGATTTAGAATCACACGTTTAGAGTGTTTGGTTGCTATACATTTCGTTGAGCTATCATTCGTGGACAGATCGCTTCTAAAAAAATAAATCTGTTTAGCTCAGTTGGCCTTACCTGATGAAATAAATAGAGTTTATTTTTTTAGTTTAGGAGGAAAACTACGATTTCACACCCGGGTGGGCTGTCCTCGTCAGCATTTCTTGACAAGCAGCCAGCCCATGAGAAGGACAACTTCAAAGACAAACCTCTGCTGCTGCCTTGTGAGTCAGATCTTTGGAGGATCAAAGGCTCGGTCCATCAACACCACCGCGGACATCGGTGGTTAGCAATCAGGAAGGGCATCTGGCGGTAAAACTTGCGCTCCAAATCGTTTTTTCGGGACTCTCTTGAACGCGACAGAGCTGAGGGCATTCCCGAAAACGCGACGGGCAGCCACATCCCCTGGTTGGCTGTGGTACGTGGGTAAGGGGGGGGGGGCGCGATAAACTACACATTCTATTTTATTTTACCAGCTCAGGCCCACTACTGAGCTTCGTGGATATTTTTCAGAAGCGACTTGGCCATCACCACTGAGAGCTCGACGAAGTGGCTCATCACGTGGAAATGTACAGCAGCCAGATACTCGAAATGCGTAATGATGCTGGTTTAGAATCATCGCTGCTCAAAATGATGCACACCCAGAAGGCCGTCGGGCTGATGGTTGTGTAAATTAATGCCGAACTTTTTCGTTGTTGTTAATGTAGAGAGACAGATACGCGAAGGAGTCATGTTGTCCGTTTATCTGTTCTGATACTCGATCATAACGGAATTATTCTTGGGGCAGACTTAAATGGGAATTTTGGAAAAAAAAACAGAGCGAGGATTCCTCGTGGTCCGTGGAGGAAAGAAGGACGTGGATGAAGAGGGAGGAGAACATTTACTTGGAATGGCAGAAAGCAACTTTCCACGGATGAGGAGTTGATGACAGACAAAAGTGAACAACACATTCAGAAGACCACTCGCTTGGAGGGGAGAACAGAAAACAAACCCGCGGGAGATGGAGCGGGGTGGTGCTATTGGGACTTCTGGACCAAACTGAGGTGGGCTCGATGCCCCGACCAAGTTGAGTTCATTACGTCGTGGGGGAGAGAGTGAGGGCTTGTATATGGGGGGGGGGGGGCAAAGAAGGGAAGAGATAACCAACATTCGAAGGGGAGGCTGTGAGGAGTTAAAAAATAAATAAAAAAAACAAAGATTACAGGAAGGAGAGAGAGAGAGAGGAAAGTTGAAGATGCTATGGAAGGGTAACACGACCAGGAGACACGTGCGAGTGGCCTGAGGTGACCACATCAGGGGGTGGCGGGCATCCACAGCCGGGTGGAGGATGAGGAGGGAGGCCCGGGTGGCTGACCCCCAATGCAACGTAGGGACATCGGCCGTGAGGATTCGGCTGGGACAGGGACGAGTCTGCCCGCAAGAGGGTCACAGCTGATTCTTGTGAAGGCCGTAGTTACTAGTTTTCTCGACCTCCGGCCAAAAAAGTTGACGTTCCAAACTTTCTCATTGCAGCACCACCTGGATGGTTTGCAGGACGATGGATTTCCTAAAAGTGGCCTCTACCACTTTACTGCGTCCGTGCTGGTGGCGTTCTGAATGCACGAGTGAGGCATATGTTAGTTATTACTGGCAGGCTCAATGTTTCTGAACAACAATAAAAAAAACCTGCTCCTTTGGGGGACGGTGAAAACAGGGTTCCACAGGAAACTTTATTGAGCATTATATGCAGCAGACCTTTCAGCGCATATTACTGACTTCAAGGCCTTTTATTGACAGCAGAAAATGGTTGCTTCTACACACACTGAGCTCTTCATCTTGATAAACACGTACTTCTGTTTAACCAGCCACATGCTATGAAGAATGCATATTGCCCAAAACGTTGTCTATTATATACAGGGGGTGTCCGAAAATAAATACACCAAAAATAAAGTTGAATCATTTTATTGCTATTCGAGATACTGACAGAAATTTGATATTAATATATGCATTGGACTTTTAAGTTTTTGTTTGTTGTGAAGATTGAATTGGTTATTTCTGTTTCAGGAGAAACCCCACTTTCTGATATAATGACAAGTCCGCCCGCTCACCCGACTTAACGCCATTAGATTTGTTTTTATCTCTGGTAAAAAAAAAGTTAAGTCTTAAACTATCAAACCAAGGGATCTTAAACAACTTAAACATCGTATTGTTGATACTGCTGCTGCTGCTGTGTGATCATCCATCCCTACAGCTGTGTTCAAACATGTTTTCTCAGAGTTCCGAACGCCAAATTTGATTGCTTATAGTGAACGATCGACCACATGTAGAGGTTTATTAATACTTCGAGATATCTAATCAATACCATACTTTTTTTTTACCAACTAAAATTCACAAGCTTATGTATGTCAATATCTCGAATAACAACAAAACTATCCAACGTTACTTTGTTGGCATTTTCGGTGAGACCCCTCTGTTTGCCCTACCAAAGGCCAAAGTGCGATTGATGGACGAGTCGGGGGCGATCGTTGTTCGTGCTTCGTGTCCACCACTGCCAACACAGCATCACCACAGCATTTGTTTATCGCTCTATTGCAAGGTCACTTTTGGACTTTCTGGCAGAGACACCGTGTCCTCGTGGTTTAGATGATGCGATGTTTGTTTTCAAATTGGCTGTAATTTTCTTCCTCGTCTTCTATTGTAACAAAAAAACGCGAGCCCGCCGCGAAACCGGGTGTCGTCACATCTCCCCGATGCAACTGGACCATGTCAAGGTGGAGGTAAAATGTGTGTGGGGGGGGGTGGTGGGGATTTAAATGGGGGGAAAGGGGGGATGACGGGGGAGGGGAAGTATAACCAAAAAATAGGGCAGGGGTGGGGTGGGATTAGCTAATCATCTTAATATCTCCTACAGTGAAGCGTTACCATATGGTGGACCTGTCCAACGAAACACACACACACTCTCTCCTTCACTCAAATCACCACAAAGTAAAGCTCTGGCAAGCCTCAGACCAATTACTACATTCACGTGCGGTGTTGGAACATCGTTTGAGGTTCATCTAAAGCAGATTTAAGGTGTCTGCAGCTTTGATGATGATATTCTAACGTTATCCGGGTACGACTGGAGACATTTTTTAAATAAAATAATGCACATTCATAGGGTGTGGCTCATTCGGGAGTTTTTATTCTAGGCGTTATGTTACCCACAGCATTGTAGGTGGCAGAATTCATTTCGGTTACAAGTTGGTTTTCCATAAAAACAAAATACTGTACAAATAATCAATATACAGTCCTATAGTATCCTTGAACTAATGTTTTCACAAATTAGAATTGATCTTCTCCACCATGCATTTGACCTTGTTGATGTATTCAATATGTTGACGTGGGTCAACACAGACGTATGTCATATCATACATTATTTTCTTTAACAATATTGCATATTCCACGGTTGCCACCTGTCTGGGCTTGACAAAGTTTGACCCAGACAATGCGGGAATTGGCACCTGTGTTCAGGTGGCAGGAACTGATTTGTACCGAGATCCGGGGCTACTGTGTCTGGTGGTACAGTGTTGATTCTAGATTTGAAGCTTTCGTGACTGCAAGGATTCATACTCTTAGTTCTTTCGGTAAAATCACGTAGAAAGAACTAAGGGTACAGTGTTGCTTTGAACTGATAGGCACCCAGGCAGTGAGCTGGTGCCAACAATAGGCCAAGCTCTGCAGTCCTCTATATCGTAAGATGTTTTCAGCCAATGATGATGTGTTTATAGGTGACGTTTTGCACAGCGGCCATTCTTCAAAGCACATTAAGGTCCATAGCTATGAAAAGGGGTCATTGCCATACCTGTCAACCCCTTATCAGTGCTCTACTTTATTACTGACTAATTAAGATCGTATTGGACACCCCGTGCCCTTACAACTCTCAACGTTCGTCTTGCAAAGTCCCATCATAAGAGAGAAACACAAACAAATAGACAATTACCACCACTACACTCACCACTAGTACAGTTACCACGACACTCACCACTTGTACACTCACCACTACACTCACCACTAGTACAGTTACCACGACACTCACCACGAGTACACTCACCACTACACTCACCACTAGGACAATCACCACTACATACCTGTCAACCCCTCATCAGTGCCCTACCTTATTAGACCAATTCAGATCTTATTGGTCACCCCGTGACCCTTATACATCTCAACGTTCATCCTACAAAGCCCCATCACAAGGGAAAAACACAAATAGACAAAAATTAGGATTTGTTTTGCTGTACGCCATACGGATCTGACAATGTCCCCGTACAAGACTATGGGTGAACAGCACGGTTCGACACGGTGTACATTGCCTGCAATGTCGCCTATTATGTTGCAATGTTTTGTTCTTTTGTTATTGCCGAATGCGATCAGTCTGTTTTGCTCGTTATGCTTGTGCACCACTGCCAATGGCGCAGCGCCACCACAAATGTGCTGCACCGCACGTAGTATTATTATTCTACGGTCCTTGTACAGCGGTTTCCACTTCCAGTCGACGGCGCTGCATTGGCACATGACATTCACGAGATCGTTACTCTGGTTTTAAAATAAAATAACGCAGTTGCCTGAGCACTTGGTACCTGCCTAAGGCCAAACACGCCAAGGGGCCAGCAACGAACAGCACCGTCAGCATTGTAACAAGACACGAGTGAAACACGTTTCTTGAATTGAGCAAGGTTGTTATTGTAAGAGCTCGGGAGACAAAAATATACGGTGGGAGGGAATTCTACAGTGGAGCAGTGCGTGGCAAGAAGCAGACAGACAGAGAGAGTTAGTTTCGTGACCTGCGATGTGGTGAGTGAGCAAGTGAGTAGGAGTGCGTGAGCGTGTGGTTGAGTGATCGAGTGGGTGAGTGTGTTGTTGCAACCCGCAGTGTGTTGGGTGAATGCAGTGTGGATACGATGGTAACCAGCCAGTCAGATGTAACCGAGTCCTCAACGAGGGTGGAGGTAATCAATGCGTTAAGTTCACGGGAATAGTAACCGTGGTAGTCGTAGCAGCGAAAGAAGTGTGAAAAGAAGGCGACTGACCGCCGGTTAGCGAGTGACCGGAATGAATTGGTGAGTGCCCGATCATGAGCGAGCCTGATCATCAGTCACCCGCGCTGCCAGGGGTTGAGTCTCGTCGGATGTGTGCAGGAGCCAACGTCGCTTCTCAAGCCGGAAGCGAAAGTAACCGCACGCCGTCCATGTGTGGCTGAAGTGTTTTCGAAGTTTCACGCTCGTCCGCTTCTTGTTTGGCCCTCCGATGCCACACCCGCAATTCCCGACGGCCAGGGGAGGGATGGCCCCCTCGACGTGACAAACCCAATGAAGGAACTACAGTTGAAGGCTACGGTTTGCCAAATATGGCTCTGCTAGAAGTCCAACAAAAAACAATCCCACGTCGTCAATTCTTTTTGAAACTCACAAAACAACAGTTGCTGTAGCAACCACGATAACATTAACATCAGCACATCACACTGTAAAAAAAATTTCCAAATCAAATACCACAGAAAACAGGGAGCCTAGTTGATACACCAACAATCAGTACAAGCGATTAAACATGGGCCCAGTAGCTGGCTGAAACAACAAATACTAATTGTACGTGGGGAACACAAGTAACAAAATAAATACACCGATAATTCACCTTCCCATATCTGTTCCTCCACACACACACACAATTGCAGTTTTTTTTTCACATCCCATCTGAATGCCATAAGACACTAAATGTTGAAGCCGTTCCAGTTTACTTGTGGTGCAATCGACGCTGCTAAAACTATGCACTCCCAGAAGGCTGTGTGGCTGGTGGGCTGTGTAACAAAAAAAGTTACATTTTAATGTGGGTGGACAGATATCGGATGTAGGCGTATTGCCTACGGATTTATATTATTTTACTTAATTGCATGTGTACGGCAGTATGGGTAGAAACCCTTGTGAAGAATGCAAACTGCAATGGCTACGGCATATGCTCATGAGTCACCAGAAAACTCTCCTCTCGCTTGTAGATGAGCATCGCGTGGGCAGATGTCTCGATGAGCCTAACGGCTGTCGTCGTTCTTGGAATATTTTCTTCCCCCGATAATTCGAAGATACTTTGGCAAACTGGAGGGGAAAATACGCAGGGGGTTCTCATTGAGTTTATCAGGCTTGAACTTCCTGTTTCAATGCAGTAGCACCACGCTGAGGAGTCGGGGCAAAGGGTGGCCACGGTGGCTAGGAGATGTTAATTTCCTCGCCTGGCATGCAAGGAGGTCGTGGGTTCGATCCCGATCCTGACACTTGCTGCTGTATATTTGAAGTTTTCATGTTCAACCCCGTGGTGGCGTGGATTTTTCTCTGGGTCCTCAGGTTTTTTTCCCTACACATTTAGAATCAACATGCGTTTAGACTATTTGGCTGCAATAGATTTCCACACAATAAGCCACGACGTTGAGCTATCATTTTTGATGGCCAGGTCGCTTCTGAAAAAAGAACTCTACTGTATAGTTCAGTCGGCCGTACTTGGTCAAATAAAAATAGTTTAAAAAATTGAAATGTGTATTTTCCTAAGAAGAGAGCTTGCTGTTGTCCATTTTTTTCTCCATACATAAATGTGGAACACTTCAAGATGTGGACACTGAGTAGGCATATATGGAGAAGCAGAAGAGACACTGTGCTCTGCCGGCTAAAAAATGCCGTTTCCATCCACAGCGCAGTGTGTGTGTGTAATGGGGAACGGTAGTGTCGTGGTTAGGGGCCACCCATTTATATTCTTAGGTTTATTCGGTAAAGTCACATAGGTAAAAAAATAAAAATTTCAATGAATAAAAGTGAAATAAAAATAAAATACAAATCACGACGTTTCGGAGGCAACACAAGCTTCCGTCTTCAGGTGGAACCATCACAGCACGATAGCTGTATCAAGTAAAATAAATTCCAAGAAAACAGTCCTTGTATATATACTAGTTGAGGGTGGGAGGAGCCAAGGCAGGCACCTGGATATTATTATTGTGAGGTTCGGTGCGGCTGAAGCCGCTGCTAGTAATGAGCCTTTGTTGTGTAGACTGGTTGAACTGGGAGGTTCCAAGAGTTGTTAAGGTGCGGCTGCTGTAAAGGTGCGGTTGTTGTGAATGGGACTGAGCCTTGGTTAAGTAGATGAAACAGCACTTTGCTACGTTGCTGGGATTAATTATAATTTTGCCAAATATGTGTGGTAAAACTTAAAGCAGGAAAACCAGTGTGTGAAAAAAGAAGAAACTATACGGTAACTGAAGAATAGTGCCTGTCAAATAAGATGGTCTAAATATGTGTGGTTAAATATTTTTTGCATGGTTAATAACATCTTTCCAATGATTACTAAGTTTGTACCCATCATCACGGTTGAAATTATGTCTGTGTTTGTATATTTGGATGGCTTCGTGTTCAAACCTTTGATGGTAGCCATGAGGTTTGCAGAGCACCTTGGTCTCGGAAAAGACAGTTTCATGAGAGCCCACAGCGTTGTAGCAATGATCGGCAACGGCGGAAGAATCAGTTTTGCCGTGTTTCAGATCTGACTTGTGCTAGCGGACACGATCAGAGATATGACGTTTCGTTTCTCCAATGTAGCAATCACCACAGCTGCAACTCAGTTTGTAGACTCCAGGGTATTGTAAGTCAGGAATGACATCTTTTCACAGATGGAATTAGATCACGGATTTTATGTACTGTACTGAATCGGACTTGGATCTTATGTTTGTTTAGAATTTTGGAGATCTTTTTGGTTCACACCTGCTATGTATGGCAACGTGATAGTTTTGATCGGAGTTTCATGTGGCTGTTTCTGTATGGTGGGAGAAACAGCTTGGCGGATGGTGCGGTCAGAGTATCCGTTAATCCTGAGGGCCCGATGTACATGTCTTAATTCACTGGCCAGGTGGTGTTGGTCAGAAATGCCATGAGCTTTGTGGTATAGCGTTTTGATGAGAGAATTCTTTTGAGATGGGTGGTGGTGGGAATCAGGTTTCAAGTAGGAATCTGTGTGGGTGGCTTTCCTGTAGACAGAATGTCCCAAGGATCCGTCAGGTCTCCTCTCAAACAGAATATCTAAGAATGATAGTTTACCATCTTTCTCCACTTCCATGGTGAATCTGATGGATGGGTGTCTGGAATTGATGTGGTCCAAGAAGTGGTTCAATGCTGGGAGGCCATGTGGCCAAATGACGAAAGTGTCATCCACATACCTCTTCCACAGGGAAGGACGTAGGGTAGATGTCTGAATGGCGTCTGATTCAAACTTTTCCATGAACATGTTGTCTATCACTGGTGACAAGGGGGAGCCCATAGGGGTACCCTCATTCTGTTTGTAGAAGGTGCCATTCCAGGTAAAATAAGTGTTGGTGAGGCCATGCCTAACCAGTGCAGGTACATCCGAATTCAATCCATGTTGGACCAAGTCCTCAATTATTGTTAGGGTGTCAGGTACTGGGACTTTGGTAAACAGAGATACTACATCAAAACTGACGAGGATATCATCAGGAGATAGTACCATGTCCTTGACCATAGAGACGAATTGGGTTGAGTTGAGTACTGCCGAAGAGGTCTTGCCTGTGAAGGGAAGTAGAGTATCTGATAGAAACCGGGCTATTTTGTAGATAGGAGAGTTGATCGTTGACACGATGGGTCGTAGCGGAGTGCTTTCTTTATGGATCTTGGGAAGCCCATAGAGTCTGGGAGGTCTTGCCGACGATGGTTTTAGAGAGGGACGTTTAGTTTGTTCGATTAGGGAAGTCGAACTCGTGATGATTTTGTTAGTTTTTGTCGTTAGGCTGTTAGTAGGATCGTTTTTAATTTTGGAGTAACTACCATCATTAAGTAGGTCCAGGATTTTGTTGTATGAATTTTTATCCATGATGACCGTGGCATTGCCCTTGTCTGCCGAGAGGATGACTATATCATCTCTCTTTTTTAGGTCCGCAAGTTCAGAGCGTTCGTTTTTGCTAATGTTGCTAGTGGGTTTCTTAGCATTCTTAAGAATAGTGGCTATTTCAGCTCTTGCTACATCCGCATGGATGTGTCCTATGCCTCTGAGGGCTAAATCAATCTGAGAAATCACATCCTCTACTGGTATATATTTAGGGATGACAGCGAAATGTAGTCCTTTGGTCAGTACCGTTTTCAGTTTGTCAGAAATTGAGATGTTACTCTGATTAATAACGGTCTTGTTGACATCCAGCTTTGTGATGTGTGGCTCTGGTATCTTTTTAAATAGGAGGTTGAATTGAGAAATCAGGTTAGCTTTGCATTTGGCTGATATTGAGTCAGCAGAAGCAGAAATCATGTTGTCAACGTGGTTCTAGTCGGAAGGGGACATTTCTTGTGTTAACATTAAATGTGTTTGTAAGAGAGTCTTGTCTAAATTATCGAGTTCAGATCAGAGTAACCTTATTCTCTCCGCGATTTGTGATAGGCTAGCTTTAAATAAAATCTGTTTGGAGTTCGGTGAGGACACAGCAGATGTGAGTGTGAAAGCGATGGGTATTACCTTGTTTTTACCTTGTTATCTCTGCACTTTACCGAAAAAACCTAATATGAATCCTTGCAGTCACGAAAGCTTCAAATCTAGAGCAATCCATTTCGTTTTTAGTAGGTACGCAAACATCTGTTAAAACTTGACCCCTCTCCCCGCTCCCTGTACGCACGCGGACTTTTTACACCCCCCCCACCTCCTGCGTACGGCCGACGGAGCCCCCCCCCCCCCCGAATCCTATAGAACGGCCGATATTTCATCCACGCAGAAACCATCAACGATTCATAATTTTAACGTATTTAAGCAAACAGATAGTCCACCGCTGGACTATCTAACTCATTTGAAGGCCAATGTAGACAAATTATTATCGAGGCTTCACCCCCCCCCCACCCCGTTTCCTATGCGTACATTGTCAGTAGACCCCCAATATGCAAGCGGACGCATTTGGGTTAACCCCCCCCTTCCCCCTCCATGCGTACGTACTAAATGGATGACCCCTTATAGCAACAAATAACGGTGGCAAATATATGAACCGGTCCTGGGCATCCTCTAGGTCGCCTCAGCCTCAGATGAGTACCTGGAGCGGTGTTTATACATCACCACTGCGGAGGCAAAGTCAGCCGGGCGTGGTGCCGGCCACCTACCATTGAGTGTGCCGTGCCTGCATTCAGAGGTGCTCGCTAACAGCACTTGCACCAACAGTCGGTTGAAGGGTATATGGATGATCTTTTGACTTTTGGAGTGGGATCTATATTTTTCGAAAATTTCACCGCAACTACTTTGTAATGATCGATGCAAAATCACAGTGTTTGACTTACAATCACGTCATTAAAATCTTAACATGGCCAAGGACTGATGCAGCCGATCCTCTTCTTGGGTAGATAAAATAGTGGTGGTCTTCCAGAGAAACTGATCTCTATCATAAGAATGTGGAATTTCCACCAGAGTTTGAGGACCGTCACACAGTGGTCCATTGCATCAGAATATTAATTAATACTGGCGGAATCTGATGAGCTATAAAGTTATTTTTCACCGATGTCCGGTTGAGTGGTCATGAACTGATTGCATGACTCATGATGGCTACAATTCCCTTGTGGAGCAGCTGTTCATGCGGACAGGGTTCCCTTGCAAATGGCAGAACTTGTGGACAAGAGAAGTTCTCTTTATATGGTACAAATGAGGCGATCTGTAGCCTGCGTTTAATTGGAGTATGTGATCGTTTCAGTATGGGATTGGTCTGATTATAATCATCAGTAGCTGTTACTCATCGCTCCTGTAGCTCAGTGGTTAGATTACCTCATCCTAATTTATTCTAGATTTGAAGTTTTCGTGACTGCAAGGATTCATACTCTTTGTTTTTTTTCGGTAAAGTCACGTAGGTAAAAATTTAAATTAATTAAATCACGATGTTTCGGGCGCAACACAGGCATCCTTCTGCAGGTGGGGACAACTTAGCGAAAGCACACCACTTAAGTGTGCTTGTGTGCTTTCGCTCCACCTGAAGAAGGATGCTTGTGTTGCGCCCGAAACGTCGTGGTTTAATTTATTTTAATTGTTTACCTACGTGACTTTACCGAAAAAAAAACAAAGAGTATGAATCCTAATTTATGTTGCGTCAAGCTCTAGGTCCCATTTAGTTGGGAGGGCACTTGCCTCTAATATTGTGGCAGTCGACCAGCATTGCTTGAGGCAAGCCTGACCCTGCCGATGAGACACTGCGTGTCGAAGCTGGTCCAAGCTTGGCTCGTCTTCAATCAATGCTGCTGAAATGATGAACTTGCAGGAGGCCATGTGTTGATGAGTTGTGTGAGAAGTACTTTACTGTTTTATATTTGCAGAGACGGATACCTGATGAATACTTGTTGTGACTGCTAATTTGGTTTGTTATTTATATTTCCCACAATGAAGCTCTAACTATTACGAGTTTTGAATGTAATTGAGGATATGTTTATGTTCTAATACAATTAAAATGGATCTGATTAAAAAAACACTTCTGTTCAAAAATACATTACAATCATGCAAAGTTTCAGGCGTTCAATCTGAAACGTGCGGGTTCTTAGTACACAACACAAACTAATCATCAGCGTCGTTGGGTACAGAGGAGGTGAGTTGGCCTCAGAATTGAACCTTCCAAGGTGGCAATCAATGACAGCACAGCATTTTTTACTAGTTACGTAATGCCCATGAAAAATAAACGTACGTACAAATATATTCGTCTGAAACAAATATTTAGTCGAATATATTTGTCTTGGTTTTTTTTTATATCGGTCGGAGCGGACTGCTGAACACGTGGTAAATACATGAACTAAGCACACCAATGGCAGCTTGTGTCCAGCCACTCGAGCTGGTCCTGAGCCACGGGCAGGGAACCGCTCTCTGCTCGTGCAAGCGGCTCATATCACACTACACACGGGCAGACAGAAGGGGGTGGGGGGGCAGAGGGAGTGGGGAAAGCAAGACAGTGAAAGGGGCAATGCAAGTCAGCGGGGGGGGGGGGACTGTGACTCACGCCTCTTGACGAGACAGTGTCTATTGTCTGTCTATTAGACACCTGCTAGTCTGTGTGTGAGCTGGGTGCTATTTGATGCGTAAAGGAATTCCCTGGCTCGTGATCTGCTCAGGGATACACCTTCAGTTGTCATCCTGGTTTCTTGAGCCTGTGTGAGTGCTCGTGATCAGGATTGACGAGCGTTAATTGAGCGGTGACTGCGAATCCGGGCAGTGGTGGCGGTGCACGCCCGTGATCGAGCACTGTGGAGGCAGCGAGGGTTGGTGGATCACGTACAGATGTCGTGTCGGTCCCTTCCCATGTGCGTCGATGTGCCCACCTCTCCCGGCTTGCCAGGAGAAGGCAGTACAGAGAATGTCGACGAAACCAGTTCAGGCTCATCTCGTCTTAACGAAATTGACACCCACGTGTTAATATAATGGTGGAGATGAAGCGAATACAATTGATGAGAGGAAGCAATATAATGGGAATATGAAGAGGGAACAGTAACGGCGCTGGTTAAGAGGGGGTAATTAAGGGGTCGTGGGGTGAGCTAGATAACTATAAGTGAGTTTTGAGTGCGGAGCGGAAACGAGTGAGCGAAGTTGACTGCTTAATGTGGAAGGGCAATTTGTTCCAGTGAAGGGGGCGAGAAGAGAGAAAGCGTGGATTGAGCACAAGAAGAAGGAGGAGCAGAGATAGAGTGTTGCCCCCTCACACACACGGATATCCCCCATGTGCTCCAGTCCCCCCCCCCGCCCACAGTGTAAGCATTCATAAGCTGATAGCATCTCAATATATATAGGACTGCAGAGCTTGGAGGACTCACCGCCTGGCTGGCTTTCCCGCTGGTCTGCGGTTCCTCATGCCTCTGAGTCATGCTCTGCTTTCGAGAATGAGTTAATACTGTGCAGGGCTTTACAATTAACGTAGGCAACTGATTATGAAAAATAAGCGCCACAGTGGCGAGATGTTAACTACCTCGCCTGGTATACAGGAAGGTTGTGGGTTCGATCCCGACCCTGACGCCTGCTGTATATTTGGAGTTTGCATGTTCTCCCCGTGGTCGCGTGGAATTTTCTCCAGGTCCTCCGGTTATTCCCTCCACATTTCCATATGATCACCCTATTCGTTGGGCTATCATTTGTGATAGCCAGGTCGCTTCTGAGAAACAGCGATATAGTTCAGTGGGCCTTAGCTGGTTAAATACAAATCGTTATCAAATCGTATTCGCACGGTTGCCTACGTACGGTGCAAAATAAGATCGACAACACATACACGTTTAAACTATTTTGTATTTATTAATAATGCATGTTAGTGAGTGGTGACTGACGGGTATTAGTTGTAGAGACAGCGGAGTTTGGGCACACACAGGTGCCCCAGACACTGCGGCCCCATGAACCGAGACTCCAGAGGCCGATGATTAGTCACCATACAGCGCGCCTTTCATCGCGAGTCAGCGTGGGGGATCGAGGCAGCCAGTCGCGGTCTGCAGCCGACACCAACCTGCCCGCGGACGTTGCAATCATGCGGAGCAACGCGCTTGTCAACTCCCCCACCTACCCACACCGCAATCGCCCCATATGCCCTTAAAAGGTTTCATCCCACCAAGGGGTTTGGGGGGGGGCGTACGAGAGCGAGCAGCGTTAAAGCCAGTTGTGGGTGGGTGAGTCATCATTTCATGGGTGCTGCCCGACTTGTTTGCCAACGGTGATCCCACAGCCGTGCTGATAAGACACCGCTCCAGAGGGTTTTTTTTTAAACGTAGAACCAATGCTACTGAAATCGTGCACCGCAAAAGCGTACCACTCACTCACGTTTACCAAGCTGGTACCTTTAACTAATAGAACCCTAACCCGTGTAAACTCTGACGAGGGGCAGAACGGGGCAAGTGAGTGGCGCGTGAAGGTTTTGCAAAGCCGCGGCGGCTCCAGTTGTGGCACATTTTGACCTGGCAACGTTTGCTATCGTATTTCCAAGCGGTTGGACATTTTTAACGTGATTGATGTGTATGAGACGAGCAACGTTGTACCCGTGGCACGCACCACGCAAAGGGGAGTACAGGCAAGGATATGTTGCACGGGAGAATAAAACAAGGAATGGAAAAGTTTCGAGAGAATATAAAGAACTGGAAATACGATGACAAAAAGGATGGGAACGGAATGGAAAAGGAGGAACAAAGGGTGAGGAAAGTTGAGGACATCAAGGCCTTGACACTGCCGCATGGAGCAGCGTCTGTTTTCTGCAGCGGGCGGGGAGAGGGGTGGGATTCAGAGTGGGAGTGGCCACGCGATTTACGGAAGGCTTGGGGTCATCTAAATAAAGCGATATCAATATTTTGTATCGTAAGCTTATAACACAGTAAGAGGCTGAAGCTTCGTAGCTCGTATGCTCTTTACCGCTGGTCATTACCACAGCACATTTGATGTATGTTGAATTTTTCGCCCCGTACATAGCCAACCGTGCTAATGTGATGTAATGAGATGAACTAGACAGCGTTACATTTTTAATAGGCAAGACTGTGTGCAGATGGAGTGGAATTTAAAAACCTCCCGAGTGAACTCAGCTCAGTCCATGCGGAATTTCTGCAACTGGCTTAGAGGCACCAAATATGCTAAGAACATAAAAAAAACTATTCCAAAGGCATTTGTGCAGGGGAGCCACTGAACTATACCCGAAGCCCTGTGTCCAGAGGCAAGACCTATTCTTTTCAACGCATGTGGTCTTTAATTCTGGAGGTATGCCATTTCCGTAAATAAGGGTTATTGCCTTTTAAGGCAGTCATTTAGGCTTCACTGTTAATACGCTGCAGATGGTTTCAGCTAGTATTACAGGCCCCACCACAGAAAGTCACGAATGTTAATGGCTGTGATTTTCTGGAGGTCACGGTGGATTCCATAAATAAGGCAAATGGAATTGTTGGAGCAATTGGAGCAATCTCAGCTTAAAAGACTCAGTACGCGAGTAGCCTAGCTTCGTATAAGGCCATTGTCACTGTGTATTATTTCACGTGTGTACAGTACGACCCTTTTTGTCAACCCAGTGCTAAATGAGCGCCTCTGCACACACTACGGATTGTGGGATTATTTTGAGCATCCTTCCCTTTGCTGGGTATTTCAATGAGCGGACCTCTGCTTAGGTGTTACAATATTAATATTTTCATCGATCCGAATGTGTGACACGGCCTATGAGCCAAACCTCCAGTAGTGTGCAAGATCCTGCAAAGGTCGTGGAAGCTTTGTAGGGTTGATCCTGGACAGTTCTCGAATTGGTGAGCACACCATGCACGCAGTGCCGGATTATCCTAGTAGCAAAAGTAGCTATATATGTAGTAGCTACGGGCCCCGCACTTTTAAGTGCTCCGTGCCAAATTATTTCAAGCTATCAATCCGGTTCAGTGATTCTGCACTTGCTCTATTACTATAGTACTATACCGCCTTCAACTTTTATGAACGACTGGGTGTTTAAGGTTAGCGAATTGTCATATTATATGGCTGTATAGCAAATGAAAAAATTATATTACTTTACTTTAATATGCAAGTTACACATTTGTGTTTGAATATTTAAGTCTTTTTTTAAATTTAGGGCCCCTTTATCACATGCTACAGGCCCCCCACTAGCTTCATGCGGCACTGCATGCACATCAGGCTGTGTTATACGCGGCTACGGGATGGGCAGCAAGTGGCAGTGTAGAAAACACCCATTGTTGTACTGTAACCCTATGCTCCTTGCCTGCACCAACCAGCACTGACCAGCGTGGTGAAGTTGTGATCAGACAGCTCCCACGAGCCACATGACGTGGGGTGGCGCTCGTTCGGCAGTGGATTGACCAAGGAGTGGTACTTGTACATTTCAGATTACTTTGATGAAATATGTAAAGAATATCTCAAATCTTTCCATTTTACTCATCGAAGCAGTGTGCCCAAGTGGACACGCTGATCACAAGGAGTCAGCGTGTGCTCTGATTAACGTGAGCATTTGTTGTGTTACATTTGTACGAAGGAAAAACAACTTAAGGACATGAATAAAATATGATTGGGACGTAGCAGTAGTTAATTCCCAGGTCTCCACAGTCAATAATTCGCGTTTCTTTTCTGGTATCTCCCCATGTCCGTCCAGTGCACACTGAGCTGCATTGGCTTCCAGTGGCCGAACGAATGAACACATTGTGAGGTTGCACTCAATACACACAAAGTGCTTACCACAAATGAACCACAACACCTCGCTGATCTCGTCTAGTAGCATAAACCATCGTCACGCGAACTCCGCTCATCACAGCAGCAGCGGCTTCTGGCTGGTCACCGAACAAAGACGGCCACTGCATCGCGCGCTTTCAGATGCGTTTCTGCGGCCGTCTGGAACGCTCTCTTTTCCATATGAGGAAGTCCCTGGAGCGATGCACTTTCAAATAAAAATTGAAACTAATTTCTCTAGAATAGCTTTGTGTGTTTCGTTTTTTCTCCTTCCCCCGTCACCTCCGATTTGCACGGTTGGCTACGTACGGTGCGAAGGAAGTTCAACATACGTACATATTGTCATGCACATTGTTGGTGAATGCGTCCGCGACTCGTGCAGACGCGGCCAAATTCACACACACACACGAGACATCGACAAGCAGGCACACGCACGGTGTCAACAACAAATGTCAGCCTTCGCAGAGCACTTTATATTGCTAACGGCTGATACAAAGGCACCATGTTAATGTACTGCAATTGATTGTGACGGTGTGAACAATAGCTGAGACGTCACAATCTGTGTAAACGTTGACCCACTTCACAGACTTCGACACCACCCGGGTATCACCACGTCGGTGTGACACACCCACACCGTGACACACCGTGACACACCGTGACACACCG
>CM025626.2:771897-787385 GCA_014621495.2 Entosphenus tridentatus
GGAGCATGCAGGGGGGGCAGCGGATTGTCGATGTGCGCCTCCTACACGGAACTCGGCCCTTTGTTGACATCGTAATGCATGTATGTTGAACTTCTTTCTCACCGTACCCAACCGTGCTAATTCATTTGTGGGTAATGCTAATCGTGACCGACAAATCGGTAATGTCTGGCAACTTGGAAGCGCACGTGGTGACATTTATTTGTGCACAAAAACACAGGAAATTCCAGCAATGGAAAAGCTGCAAGACGCAAGACCGGAGCCCGTGTATTTAGGCTGTAATGAATAAACACATCTCTTCTTATCTACTCTGGTGTTTAAAGTCTTTGTCAATCCACTGTCTGGATAAAGCCACCGCTCGCCCCCCTCGTCGCCCCCCAAACGCCGTTTCAGTGATTGGCGGCTAGTTGACCATACTTCACTACGCCGGTCAGTGCGGGAGCATGGGGCACCCATGACCGGTTCGAATATCACTCGCCGCTGATGTTGGCCGTGGCCTGGAATCAAACTCGGGTCAATGGATTTCAACGTCAGTGCAGCACTCACCGGGGCCTCCAGTAGAGGAAGCTTTCTCGAGATTGCCCGAGATCAGTGAGTTCTTAACCTGCACGCACCCCCCTGTCGGGGTTGCGAGATGCCGTATCAGAGGGTGCGAGACGTGGCCACAGTGTAAACAATCGGCAACACAAATTAAGCGTGGGCACGTGAGTACAGCTTACGTTGTGTAATGAAGCCCTGTGTATTTGTTAACATTATACATTTCAAAATTTTACTTAACTTTCGTGACTGCAGGAATTCGTATTCTTTGGTTATTTCGGCAAGGTCACGTACATCTACGTGACTTTACCCAAAGAACCAACGAATATAACACGATGCATTGTTTAACAATTGGGACCCATGGGGGTGCAAGGCTGCAGTAAAGGTTAAGAAGCAATGATCCAGAGCAGGGGTCGGCAGACGACGACTCCCTCGCCAGAACACGGCTCTTTGGCTGCCCCCTTGCGGGCAGCCGTTTTAAAAAACATTTTACATTTAAATCTTAAATATAATTGAACGTTAAAATAATTGATTAAATATCGCGGGGAATGGAGTCACTGTGGAATGTCTTGGTGACAACAACATGTACAACAGTCAAACTGTATTGCTAAAGAGTAACTCAGGAGAGGGGGGGGGAGAACGAAGAATAAATGTGACCTCAGGTCCTCGCTCATTTAACAGCTTCACATTCCTTATTGCCGTACAAAAACTGGAGGAAGGGCCTTTGCTATTGATGCCCCCAGGGTCTGGAATGCTATCGCCAATAAATTGCAACTTGGATCACTACCTGTGAGATCTTCACTCAAAACTGCTCTCGAGGAGCTGTACACCCCTAGCTGCCACTGCTATGCAAAGTGGACCGAAATCAAACGCATCACTCCGGATGACCGCTGCAAAGTATGATCTTGAGTTTTGATTATGGTGTGCTGATCTTTAAAGGTACATTGAAAAATGTTGATGCTCCTGCTGATACTCCTGCTGTTATGGGGTCACTCATGCTGCCACCTATGGCTGCAAAGTTTGGTCGTACATGTTATGTATATTGTTTATTGTAACATTTTAATCCTATGATCACTGTTACATTGTTTTTATTGCTTTATTTTTGGTGATTTCGAAAACGTATGGTTTAGCCATGTTTGTTTGTTGAAGTGCAGAGTTAGCCTGATAACTTTAATCTAAATTGTCTTATGGTTGTTATTTTTTACTTGCATCCCACTGGGATTTCTGCACACAGCGTTGATATGCGGTGCTTTTTTCTGTAAGACTTTGCTGTTTTTTTCCTGTATGTTTCTGTTACGTGTCGTCACTTTAAGATGTTCTTTGTTCATGTTTTTGTTTGTTGCGGTCGCACTCGAGTCAAAAGCCGCATGGCTCACAGGGCTATACCTAATACATGAAACTGAAAACTGAAACCAATGCAGTTTCATTCCATTACCTATTTTGTTTATTTAAGTCAGAGTGTGTTGTTGTTGTCATCTGCTGTGTTTGTGTACAAGTAGCTTCGCGTGTGATGTGCCTCTCAGAACTTAATAAAATGCTCTTATTTTTCTTTGAAAAGTTATTGACCCCTGCTCTAGAGGGCAAGGGTATTTGGCCTACTCTTCCACACTGCCAAGACACCTCGGAAGATGTGGTATTTGCCCGCATGCCGACCTGCCGATTGGCAAAACGTGCACAGTATAGTTACACTGCTGTGTGCTTAATCAAACTCGCCCATTGTTTCCCGAGCCTCCGATTGGCACGGCTGGCTGGGTACGGTGCGAAGGAAGTCCAACATCCACACGTGCTACTTCCACCCCGGGAGATCAAACCGCGGCCTCTGGGTTGCAAGACCGGTGTGTGTATAACAACTTCACCGCAGCAGGATCCCGTATTGATGTTTAGTTTATCTCATGAGCACTGCCTCGCTTGTCGTCCGTTTTATGCATTCCATTTACCGAATTTGAAAACAAATCGGCTCTTGTTATTTCGGTTGCCGACCCCTGCATTAGCCTACAGATGGCAGCACACTTGCACGAATGGAATTGATGTATATTTAATAGGAACCGATTATTCGGCTCGTGATTAGAATCAGTACCTCACAGTCGTCGGCAGTAACGCTTCATATTATTATTATTCTGCTTGTTTGCCCAGACAAGAAAGCCTCCCTGAGTCTCCAGACTATTTATCAGGAGGGAGTTCGCATCTCGCCACCAAGGCGCCCCGAATCAATGGCAAAAACACCTCACCTTAGTCAATTAAACTGCCCTTGAAGAAAAACATACAATCGGAGAAGTTTCGAGCAATGGATCTGCACATCCTATGAACATGCTCTTTATAACCACCTAAGATCCCACTGAGTCCTGGATTCTCTTTTTCAAGGACGACCTTGGTTTAAAAAAGATGGGTCATTAAGGCGTCATTGCCCGAAATGTTGTCGATTATGTAGTCGTTTTTTTGTTCTTGTGCGCCAACGCAGCATTACCAAAAGCTCAATGTGTCTGTTATAGAACGGCAGAGCCCCCACCAAGCGCGGTCAACGCGGTCGCATGTCGCCATCTGCTGGCAGAGAGACGCCGCATGGAGGGGGGAGGGGCGGGGGCGGGGGGAGGGGACCCCGCCCCTACGGCTCGCGGGTGCGAGGTGGGGGGTGGAGAGAGAGGGGGGTGGGGGGACGCGCGAGGACGCGTCACGTGACGCGCTCGCGCGATGTCAGATTTGACGGGTGGCAGTTGACGGGTTACAGTTGACGGATGACAGTTGACGGGTGACAGTTGACATGTGGCCGTTGACATGTGACAGTTGACATGTGACCGTTGACATATGACAGTTGACATGTGACAGTTGACATCTGACAGTTGACATGTGACAGTTGACAGGTGACTATTGACATGTGACAATTGACATGTGACCGATGACATGTGACCATTGACATGTGACCATTGACATGTGACCGATGACATGTGACCGTTGACATGTGACAGTTGACATGTGACAGTTGACAGGTGACAGTTGACAGGTGACGGACGTGGCACGGGTCAGTTAGGAGCTGGTCAGAGCTGAGAGCGGGCGTGCTCTACAGGTTGGGTCTGCGGGTTAAGCTTCGGTTTGATAAGTTCCGAGTTACATTTCACGTCGCGTTTGTAATTATGCTGAATATTACGATGTATACTAAGACTACTACAACAATTGCATCATGTATTAATCAATATTGTTTAGCCCATCTTTACCTCGCTTTAAGTGGTGTCCAATTCATATTTCACGAGTCTTAAGATCGACGACTTCATTTTATTCGTATTTTCTAACAATTGCTGTATGCCGAGACTTATCTGTAAAGTAATGACCCTTACATATTTTTCATTTTAAGTGATTATTGACGAACGTGTTGAGCTTTTATCATCCTCTTAGTTTTGTTTACAATTGTGTTTGCAGACGATCCGTGGATACGGGGGGAATGTCGTGGAACAAACTATCAGTGTCGTAGCAAAGAGCAATGAGCGTCTCCCGTGCTGTGCCGACAACTATCGATATATACTATACTTATACATAATATACACCTACCTCTGTGCTGTACTCACGGCTACTTTTAGGCTCTCGGTTTGTTACAGGTTGGCCATCCCTGGACTGTAGAGCAATACAAAGTAGTAAACAGTGCTCAACTATTACTGTTCGTAGCGTGTGCAGTATTCAAGAATGATGTTATACAATTTTAAGTTATTTCTTAAATAATCGTATTCATTCTCGTAAACAAAACTGCCGTAATATATAATCGCCGACGTTTCGGACTATGGCCCATCTTCGTAGCACATGACTTGTTCTTTATCCTTGTGTCCCACTGCCAACCAAGCAGCAGCAGCATCAAATCATCTCTTAGTCATTCTGCAAGGCAATTAGAAGCCTCAGTTGCACACCTTCAGGTTTTACTTTGTGACTCGTTAACACCATCATCATTGGACCTCCTTTGCCAGTACCAAAATAGAATAATTTCGTTTACACCAATTATGTATTTATTGCATGAAGCGTATTCATATTGAGTTCGACATGACCGACGTTCTTCACGCTACGTAAAAATTGCTCGGCAATTTAACGCGTTGGAGGCTTTTGCGATCAATATTATTAATAGTAGAGGCTTTCGGGTTAGAGCGCGTAAATATATAAATGTGTCGTTTAACCCGCCACCACCCGACACAATTAGTAATGTTTGTCACGTAAACAGAACGTGCCAATTCGTCACTAGTTGAGCAAAGTGGTTGTGTGTAGGAGAGTAAATCCACTACGACATTCGCAATGAGAGTACCGTGGCGTTTCTTTAGTAATTACAACACCCAGCATCATCAGGTGACAGCCAGAGATGTGTTCACTCTCCAACACACCACCGGTGTGCTGAACTAGTAACTCATTTGCGTGTTCTTTTAACGTGACAAACCTTACTAATTGGCTTTGTCGGGTGGTGGCGGGTTTAACGACACATTCATGTTTATCCGATCTAGCCCAACATCCGCTATTAGCTATTATTTGGGAATTCTCACATTAAGACATACATAGAATGAACAACGATAATCATCAAGACATTACGATTTGTTGCAAATCGGACTGCACTGGCCACCTTATCCCGACACTCCCCTAATCACCAATCACTCAGCTCACGACTTGCCATGTCTCGTTTGGGGATTCGCGTGTCGTGTCGTATTGACTGCTCGTCATCCCCTGCAGACGCAAGAGCCCGCTACAATCGACGTATCGAATCACGGGAGATGTGTGGTCGCGGTGGTGTTTCAAAGTGTAAACGCAACTCAATTTTCAATATATATAAGCGGCCAAGAAACCTCGGCACCCATACCTGTCCCCCCATTCTCAAACTCTCAACAACCCATCCCACGCTCGACCCCATGCTGCAATCAACGCTTCCCATTGCCAATTGCGTGGCACTGGTCCCCACTGGCTACATTCATCAGGCTCGTGCTTAATCCCACCGCATTTCACGGACTCATTCTGTGGCACCGCCACAAGCGCTGCGGTAACAATGAACGCGGACTGCGACGGCATAATCGATATAGTGCTGATATTGAAGGTGCGCGTGTCACGTCATTACTCGATCCATGCACCGATTGTCAATGAATCGACACAGTGATTAACCCGCAAATGATGAACCCGGTACGGAGACTCCTCTACTTACGAACGAGTTAGGTTCCAGAAGGTCTGTTCGTAAGTCGATTTGTTCGTGAGTACAACTTTACTTTTCTTTTCGATTTAAAGCTTTCGTGACTGCAGGGATTAATCTTCTTGGTTCTTTCGGTAAAGTCACGTTGAAGGGAAGAAGATACAACTTTACTCCTGTCGATTTCAAACACGTTGTACGGAATGTACACTAAACACGGACAATGGCTTTACAAGTTGTATATTCTTCTGTAAATGTCACTGGTTCTTTACGTTCTGCAGATGTAGATGCCACCACTGCCATATATTGCGCGGCGGCTGAGCTTACGACTCTTGGTCCGAACAGGCAACTCGACACACGGACAGGTTTGTTCGTATCTCTGAAAGTTCGTAAGTCGACTGTTCATAAGTAGAGGAGTCTCTGTCTTTTTTTTATTTTTGTTTATTATGGATAGACTGAAGCGAAATTATACAATTGATCTCGATTAACGATCCACGATCACCATATATGGGAGGGGGGGGGGGGAATCTTTGCTCGGTGATTTTGTCGGGTGCCCGATGCTATCGCCGCTCTCTTACAGCAGCAGCAGCACGTACCGCCCTGTCGCCTCGTGTTCCACACGGCGGCACAATGACCCCCCCGCTGCCGCCGCTGCCGCTGCTGGTGGGCG
The DNA here is from genome assembly GCA_014621495.2 of Entosphenus tridentatus. Lineage (NCBI taxonomy): Eukaryota > Metazoa > Chordata > Hyperoartia > Petromyzontiformes > Petromyzontidae > Entosphenus > Entosphenus tridentatus. Next base: position 778,239 of record CM025626.2, read on the forward strand.
TCGCTCTCCTCCTTCTCGTTCTCTCCCCCTGCGCCCTCGCCCTGCCGCTCCCTCAGGGTGAGGGACCCAGCGCGTTGCCAATTCACACGACGGGTGAATGCCTCATCCACCCTCCCACGCCGGCACTCTGGCCGCCGTTGTTGTGGCTGTTTTTAACCGCGATTCACGCTGATTTGGTATTGCTGGCCACTGATGTGAGCACGCAGTTGCCATATGTCTGGCTTTTTTAGATCGAAGAAATATTTTTATTTGCTTCAGATGCCCAACGCCTCACCAGGTTCGGCCTTGTTTGCTTACGTTCATTTGTTACATGCCTCATTTGTGAGGGTCTTGTTATTACGACTTGTTTTTATTCCTGTCAAAAGTGCAAAGCGTCCCCAAAAAATAACGTGTTGAAGATTGTGCAAATTGTAGCTGTTTAAAAAATAAGTACAGTTACCGAGGCATGTTATACCTTTTTTAATAAAAAAATAAATTATCATACAGAAGAGCAGATACGTACATTACAGGGCAGAAGGGTGTAATCACCTTTTAAGTTCAATACAAAATGGGATAGTTTTAAGTATTGAGACCAGGATAATCGCATTTGCAGGAGTGACGATGGGAATTCGTCTGCCAGTACGGGGCAATGAATGGTTTCTGCGTACAATTCCAATTGAGTAATTTACGAGTAACTTTCAAAGTTGGATACCCTGATGCCAGCTCACAATAACCTCCTGGTTTGAATGGCGTGGAGGGGATATTTAAGGTCCACTGTGAATTTATACGATAATTACATCCATCGTAATAATAACCAGGGCGGCCGCTGGATTGGAACCGTGAAGCTCTGCTACAAGCGGCGAAATTCCTGCGACCGGACCTTGCCACCGCCCTCGAGGAGGGAAGATTGCTGAGGCTGGCATTGGAATAGTCCCCCAGAGACCACTGAGCAAGTCAGGAGGTGGAATTCAGAATGAGTGGACCACGAAGGTCGGGTGTAGCCTTGGCAACAATTATGACATCTTATCGAGAAAAATAATGCTGGAGTAGTTACACTCACAACAGTGACCTTGGTGACCTTGACCTTGGGCCTATGCACCCCGGTTAATGTTAAAAATAAAGCTGATTATATACATACAAAACGAGCTAACAATTATTGATGTTGATGCAGAACCACCGGAACATCTCGGAAAAGAGGAGGAAGTCATGAACAGGCGACTGAAGGCCATACAAGAAGCGCTCATCAAACTTAATAATGAAAGTATGATTCATTACGAAAAAAATTAATTTACTGCACCAGTACAGTAATTATATCTTAATGTGGCATGCATTCTCAATTTACATACATTTATTTGTATGTATGTAAGTACAGTATACTCTAGAGTATGGATTACTGCAGTCACGAAAGCTTCAAATCAAGATTAAGTACAGTATGTTGAACGTATTTTTGCACGGTACGTAGCCAATCACGCTAATTAGCGGATGTACAGGGGGAAGGACAACAACACTAAACACACAAAAAACATTCTCAAGAAATTAATTGTCAATCTAGAATCTTTGAGAAATAGTGAATCAAAAAAGCACTGGTCTATGTAATGCGATGGAAGTTAATGACACACGTAACAGTAAAGCTCTTAACTCTGGAACTTATTTGTCGATATTTCTGTACAATTATTAATTCGGATGGTAATATAGATTTTATATAAAATATATGAAATCAACCACAATATTTGTGAAAATGAGTCGTCAAGGATCTAATTGTTACCTAGGTGTCCGGATGGCTTAGGGGGTAATGCCACTTCATCGGCGATGAGAAAATGAATGCTGAGACGTTGGGTTCACGTCCAGGTTCCCAACATCAATGATGCATAATAAGGTTTTTGGGTTAGATCGCGTAAGTATAAATGTGTCGAGAAGCGTATTATGAAGTAATACATCTTACAACTGCATTCCTTATAGAGGAAACACGTGCCAATTAACTGATTACTAATCTATTATATAATTACAATACCCCCCTACTCCGCTTCTGATCTCTGCACCTGATGGGTCCAGTGATGATGTCGTCCTGCTGCTGCTCTATTTAAGACAGGAAGCAGGTGGATGGCTTCACTATTCTGGCAAATCGCCCGATGATGCTGAACATAATTACCAGCGAAACATCGTACTTACATTGTAAATGTTGTGGATTTACTCTCCAACACACCGGTGGGCTGAAGCAGTATCTAATTGGCGCATTCGCGTAACAAACCTGACTGGCTGTCTCGGGTGGTGGAGAGTTACGACACATTTATACTTACGCTAACCCAAAGACCTTTATTATTATTAATAATATTGGTCGCGAAAGTCTACGTATTAAACCAATGATACAACCAGTTCTCAAGTGTAATTAGTTGATGGTCTCAGTCTTATTGCAAATGTGTACGAAAACATTGAGGTTTTTTTTACTTCAACTTATCTTAGCTTGATTTAACAGGCAGTGAACACTGTTTGCGTTCTACGTATGAATGTTGAACTTATTTCACACCGTACGTAGCCAACCGTGCTAATCGAAGGTGCAGGGGAAGGAGAACGTTCTAGATTAGTGGCTAAACGGCATATGGACCATGAGGCCCACAGGAACTACTGAGTTCGTAGCAGATGTGGTCCACATGAAGCATGAGGTCTAGCGAGGCCCACAGAGTCCACAGGAACTCCGACATCACTAGCCGTTGAACCTACAGGAGTCGCAAGGTCTACGAGCGTGGGGTTCCAGAAGTTTTCCTTCTAGGCCTATACAAGTTCTAGCAGTGACAGTGGGCGCAGAGAATACATTGGTCTCAGAAATAAGTAAAAACTGGATGTATAACTCACGCGGAAATCCACTGTTTTCTTCCTCTGAGGGCTCAAGGAAACTCACTAAAGTAAACCCCTCGGTGATATATCTCAACTTTATTTATTTTCATTATTATTACTACCGTGCTAGTTTATCCAGGAATGCCTTACTAAGTATCATGACTTTTCAGGACGGTCCTGTCAAGTTTTCGAAAGGTGGGGGGGGGGGGGGATGATTGCTCTGTATATAGAATTGAGTAAAAAACATGGTTTAACTCATACAATCAACCGTTTACATAATATAATTCAATGTCATAACAATTTAAGTCATCGTGTCTGGAAGCACTATAACTCCAAGAAAAAAAACCAAATACCCCATTCAAAGAATACAATAACGACGTTAACGCAATCACGGATATTTGTATTTCCATTCACAGGAATTCAGAAGGGAATGTTGAAAATGGCAATGAGAAATAAAACCCATTTTGGTTCGCCAATCAATGAAGGTAAAGTGTTTGTGGTCCGTCGAACAGTATGTTCCCAATTGGAGCCCTCAAATAAAACATGAAACACATCTTTCTTGTCTGTTGCTATTCCACGGGTAATGAATCGTATTCATTCACCAGATTCTGACGCTAACGGGTGTTCAGATTAAGGTGCGTTTTCATTGAGTGTTACAGGTCCTTGTGAACACATCTTGAGAAGTTTATGTGCCGTGCATTATGTAATGGCACGATCACACGCACTGACTGTACTTCACACAAACTGATTCAATGAACAAGTCCAGTTTGCTTGCAGGTGGGGCTAGTTCATGGTGGCCAGATGTTAACTCCCTCACCTGGTATACAGGAGGTCGTGTGTTCGATCCCGACCCCAACGCCTGTATATTTGGAGTTTGCATGTTCTCCCCATGGTCACGTGGAATTTTCTCCAGGTCCTGCGGTTTTTCTTTCCACATTTATTCGGCTGCTATAAATTTGCACGTGATAAGCCACTTCGTTAAGCAATCATTTGTGGCCAGGTCGCTTCTGAAAAAGAGCTATATAGCTCAGGGGGCCTATCTGCTAAGATAAAAAAAATAGGTTTAATTTAAATCGTTTTCATTGAGTGAAATAGGCGTAGACAATTGGCTACGCTTGTGAATGACACTAATCGTATGAACAACCCGCTCAATGGTTACTGAGAAGACAATAATATTAATTAACATTTGTAAGGGTAATTTTATCCATAGATCCCAACGCACCACATATGGAAAGCAGGAAATAAATATAATCTGCAGGGCAAACGGCCAGATCTAGGGGGTAAAGGTCAGTTTACAGAGGGGAGTTTTCGAGACCGCACTTAAATATATGTAACGACTCTGTCTTATTAGAAAAGGCAAAGGGTTCCAACGCTTGGGAGTTGCACAGTCGCAAAATCCCGATCAGCTCAGGAACAGGGCCTTGCCCTCGGAGTGCTTGGTAGAGCTGTCAGGCGTGTTGTGGGTAAAAACTATTTAGCAATCGTAAACTTTAGTGCACACAATACATTTGTGTACAGTTTTAGTGTCATATTACCGTAGTGTTAAAGCAAACATAATGCTAATTTAATTGTTATATAAAAATGAAATGTTTTGCAATGGCCACGAATGCTACGAGATTGTGCTGTACATGTATCCGTAGCATTTTAACTTTTCTCAAGGGAGAATTTGGGGGGGGAAACGTGCGAATAACCGGGGAGGTCTTCCTGTTTTCTGCCTTTTTACTTACAAATGAAGAGTAGGTGAATGATGCATTCGTTCTGTTGTGTACAATATTGTGGATAAATATTTATTCGATGAGAGGAGTTTTTGTTCTTTATTTTATCACGGATAAGAGCATGAAAACGTATTTCTCCCATAGGAGAAATCTCACAGTATTTTGAAAAATGTATTATGTTGATTGTTGGTGTAAATTGACGATTTATTGACCTATATAGCATGATAACTGTTTGGACAAAAGCAGGAAGCAATCATGTTTTCACTATCTCTTGGATACAAACTTTGTTGTCACGATGCATGATCATTAGTTACACACTGCCAACTGCGCATTTTGTTGTTGGCCGTGTAATACAGCACTATCTCAGTAAGCCCGTCTTTACATGCATAGATATAATAAGACTGCTAGGTGAAGATTAATATACTGGTAAAAACAATGGGTACATGCTGTGGGTAACGCAACCTTCCACCACACAAGGATCTTAACAAGTACTCATGGTAACGGCCAGTGCAGATACTAATTTCGGTGATGGTTGCGTGTCTGTGCATGCAGACGCTGGTTGCAAGAGGGGATATTTGTCCCCCAGTGCAATCACAGGGATGACGGAATTTATCCTTGCCAGCTTCTGTGGATGCATGTGCATCATCCTCGTTTTGTTTGTGGTGAAAATCTCAATGGGACAAAATAACAGGCAAGTGACGATGCTTTAATACACCTTAAACACAATTGTTATATATAGATATATATACAGTTTATAGAAATGGCTTAGAATATTTGGCTGTGCCTAATCAGTAACACAAGGACAGATTTTAATGTTAGCTTCACCTCTAAGGTTTGTTCCATGAAAAATGTTGGTGCCATGGGTAATATTGGGCATAATTTGCACAATTCAAAACAGTTAAACATTTACACTTTTGAGCGTTTGTTGGTTTTGAAGCTGTATCTGGAGCTTTTTGATGGTGCTGAATCTCCAAACATGATATTGGATTAAACATGCCAAATTTTACATTTTGGCCACATTTCAGTTTTGAGAAGTAATATTTATTAACCGTTAAATTGTTTAACCAAGGCCAACGAAAGTGAGTTCCTTTAAGTTTTTCAATGAGGACATTTTTGGGTATTTTTTTGGAAGTGTGATTCAAAAATATTTTACCTTGAAAATCCCTTAAGATGGAGCATCTCATTCACAGAAGATAATGGGATAATTCCATATTTTATTAGAGTAGCAACCTTTTATGCTACACATACGGCAAACTACAAGTTAACAAAATCACTTGGAAACAGTGCTGTGATGACAACTAGAGTTCCAACTCAAAATTCAATTAATCATAAAAACGGTGTAGATATCATGGGGGAAATGTAAACATTTTGGTAAAACAAGTATTTGTTAAAATCATACATTTGACGATTCATTTCAAATTTCAGCTTTATAGCTCTTCTAATACATTAGAATGTGCACGCGTCATTTATTCATTCATGATCATCTACAGGGATATAACATTCATCCTTTTACGGTGCGTTTAACCCCTTGTTTTGTCACTGTCTAGAACTCCTGTAGTCCGCGGTGAAGTGAGAGAGCGCGTCGGGGTTGGGAGCGACGAACTTGACACCGCGTGGTCAAGCCCCCCACGTGCCACATCCCCCGTGGAGCAGCAGCAGCAGCAGCGGCAGAGGACTCCTTAGGGGCCACTCCCTTTCATCCAAAGGGGGTACACCAGTCAAGAAGCCAGGAAGTGTCCCACATGGGAGGGTAAACAAGCTATCTCATCTTACCACTCCACCCTTAGGCCCCATCATTAAACAAACAACCCTGGACGCAAGAGGCAAAAGCATTAAGTTTAACTAATTCCAGCGTGCGGTATGTCTTCCTACATGGGTTGTAACGATAGCTGAGTTGATGCTCTGAGGCAGCGGTGTTTCTGGTGACTCTGAGTCACAAACCCAGCACCTGGTGATTCCAGAAAGATGGACTCGAGCAAGGCTCGGTGCTGGCACCAGCTTTGTTGAACGTATTCACCCTTGACCTGGCAAAACACCAGTCTCCAGGCGGTTTAATTATGCTCGTGAGAACTATTCGGCCTCAAGAGACTGAGACTTCTTCAAAAAGATCAAAGAGATCTTAAACACAGCTACGAATATCAAGAATGACTCTAAATGGTGGCCGTCTAGGAGTTCCTGCTCTTTGTTCCTCATGTGTCTCCCCTAACTTTAAGAGCTCAGCTCACCTAATGATACATTTTTTGTTATTATTTTCAAAAAGTAGAAATTATACCATTGCCATTATGGCATGATAATTTATGTTCATTGTTATTTTTTTTCCATATGGCATTTAAAAAAAGCAACAGGCTAAATTTGTATTTTTTATTTAAGTCATTTCGGGTAGCTGATCAGAGACCGCTTGCCCCGCCGGAATACGCGTGTGTTGAACAGTTGTCGGTGAAATGCCTGATGCTCGCTGTTTGGTGAGTCCTTGATCTTGCATTTATGGAGGAAATGTCAACACTGTTCCACGTGTTATTGGGACACTGTTTAGAGCGCCCCCCCCCCCCCCATTCCTTGGGGCAGACAGAAACCAGGACTGTCCCTTGCTCGGGTCTTCAACAAGATTCTTGTTTGGGACTTCACTGCTTCTCACGTCTCCTGCCATTGGGTGGCGAGGATATTTACTGAGTCGAGGAATGTGTCCAACTTGAATCTCTCGATTTCAAACAGGAGGGAGGTGGAGATTTGATGTTCATATACAGAGGGAGATTTCGATTTTCCAAGATCGTATACATCCTAATAGTTGTAAAATCCCGTCAGATGTTCGATGATGGGATGTTGGCAGCCACTGCGGTGGCATAGATTACAGGAAGCCATTTGCCACATGCAGCCACAGTGTTGATTTTAGTGTCAACGAGCCTGCTTCTACATCTGTTGCACCACACAAGGCGTGGCGCAATATTCTGCCGTCGGGCTTATGTTGATGTACGAAGGGTCCCAGTGTCACATCCCCAGGAAGTGCCTGCCAACTTTTCGGATGACGTTGACCCTGAATTTCATAGCTGTGAGTCTTGTCAAAGGGTGATTCCAAGGTATTGGGGTTTTTGGGCTTGGGAAGGTGGGGGGGGTCACGGAATTTGACCTTGTGTGGCGGAGCTTTCGATGTTCGAATAGAAGAGGACCACAGACACCTTTCCTGCATCGGGCTTCACGTGCCACAGCCATTCTCTCTGTTGCCTCGAATGTAGAGAGGCTTGGGTTGCCGGCCACAATGTCGTCCACGCATTAATTTGATATTCGCAAGACTTTGTCAATAAAATGGCACTGAGTGTCGAGATTGAATAAAGCCGGAGCCAGGGTGGACCCGAGTGGGAGCCCCCCATTGTTCAACCTCCGCGCGTGGCCCTTTGAAATTCCAGGGCGCACGTTGAGAGTTCGGTTGCTCGGCATTGCGTCGATGAGAAGGATCGTGGGGCGACGTCGGATGACGTGCGGCAGCTCCGGCCGACGCTCGTGAGACGACCTCCTCGCTTTGCGAGCGCAGCGCGAGGAGGTTTGACAACGCGGGACGACCCGAGGAGGATCATCACCACAGACCGTTGCACCCGTGTCGGCATGTTCGGTTATTCTCATCGACCGGCAGACGCGCAGCGTAATCGCACCACGAGAATTATCGCGGGCACGTTGAAACGCAGGTGAGGCCTCGTAGTAGCACGTCCACTGCTTGTTACAGAGGTTCACAGTTCGAATGCAGCAGCTGCCCTGATTAATAGCACGCGTGGGTAATACCAATACAAATACGCGTCATCTTTATCACAGTGGACATTGACTGATCTAACTTACCTCGGGATGCTACTATTATCGTGTTAAATAAATCAAAGTCCATGATGCCTTTCTCAAATGAACGTTGAGACGGTGCTCATCCCCTGTCTACAACCCTATGGTAGAGCCGAGTGGTACCTATTTTATAGTCCCCAGAGGGATGATGGGCCGAGTCAACCTGCAACCAGGTTTTGAACCCTCAACCTGCCGACTGTGAGCCGCTTGCTCGACTGCTTAGCGACCTCACCGGTGAAGTGCTCCTGGGAAATCTCACCTGCTCGGTGGCAGATCCATTGAGTGGCGCTATGGTAACACAAGCGTGTGCAATGTATTGTCTTTATAATGAGCAGGTAGGTACGCTACTGTTTCAGATGTTTATTTTTGTATTACTCCTGGGGCCTGGCCCAAACGCCACCGATGTCAGCCGTGATGTTACCAAACTGGCTTAATGAACCCCTCGATGAAATCCGTGACGTTAACTGATGATAGACCGTGACAATTCGATGTCACTGAATGTGTTTTTATTATCCCCGTTGCTGATCACAGTGGCCAAACGTCCAACACGTCAAGCGACCGGCAACGAACAGCATTAGCAACGTAACAGACAAGAGCGTTACAAATCCTGGATTGATTGAGTGAACACGATTCTTGGATTGACCAAATTTATTCTAAGAACTTGGGAAGAGAGATGATGGAGGGGGGGGATTTACACTGCAGTGTGGTGAGTGGACGGGTGTGTACTGTGACCTGCAATGTGGTGAGTGAGTGGGTGGGTGTGTAATGTGATCTGCAGTGTGGTGAGTGAGTGGATGGGTGT
>CM025626.2:794735-852041 GCA_014621495.2 Entosphenus tridentatus
CCCCCCCCCCCCCCCCCCCCCCCCCCCCCCCCCCCCCCCCCCAAAAATCGTAAAAAATCGCGTAACATCATTTATGGACGTCCCCTATGCATGAGCTTGTCATTTCAAACTGAATATTCCACCCCCCCTCTTCTGATGGCTCCGCAACACGTGCGGTGGTGTAGCACGGTAACTCCTTCAATGTCATCAAATCATCTCACTTTCTTGCACCCTGATTGGGCTTTCGCTGATTGGGGCCATGTGGAAGTTTGACCTCAACGAATCATGCCGGCTGGGACGGAGAGAACCCGACGGCAATTACCGCGGGTGAATTGCTACCGTCCGTGTTTTGAGACTTAAATACGCGATACTACAAATGTATAACCGTGGTTTCTTCTCCCTTCCCAGGATCCTTGCAACAGCATTGGGAGTGAGTAGTCCACCGACACATTTTTTTTTTGAACAGGACAAATGACCGCACACCTTTCGTTCTAATTGTATCTGTATCACAGTCCTGTATAAACACACAGATTCATTACATTCATACATATTATTGTTTTTTCTCTTTCCATCAGTACCCAAGGAATACAATTGTTAACTGTTTGCACAGCGTTGGCTACAACGGCGAACTGGGCCTCAGCTCAAAGGTAACGAATGGACACTCTTGAGTACACATTACAGTGTACTTCGAAATCCTTTGAATAAATACGAAAGTCAATGTTCACCGGCACTATATATAAGTTGTTGGCCTGCTCAAATGTATCACGTATTATTTAAAGAAGCGCTAACATGTTGGGGGTGGGGAAATGGTAGCCGTCACGCAGCCCACATGACGTGTATCATGGCTCGATTAATCCACAATACAGGTTTTTTTGGGTTAATACCACCACTTGTGGCTTTTTTTCAGAAAGCGTTTATAATATAAGTCGTTTATATATGTTTAATCTCAAGTACCGTACGTGTATGTGTAAATCCCGTCTGTGGGAGAAAAAAAACTGCTTATTTTAAGGGCCAAAAGAGCAGCCTAAGAAGAGTGGAACCTAAGAATAGGGTTTCCCATTTTTTCTGGCAACAAAACAGGTGAAACCTTTTACGAGGAATCATGTCTGCATTAACCACAATGCTTTTGGTCAGAATGCAAACAAAAAACACAATCTAATAATATTTGCTTTGTACTTGAAACTGATTGGTTCACACCAGAGACAGCTTTCTTTTGAGCCTCGTCTCAAAGCGGTGTTAGACCAGAGGACGCCAACAGGCGAGAGACCCAGAGACGACTCATACAGCATAGACTCATCGTTTGTTGCCCTTCCTCCGCACCTCTGATTAGCGCAGTTGGCTACGTACGGTGTGAAAGAAGTTCAACATACAGTACACACATGCAACCCACACTTAAGGGCAGGGCTACCTTAAGGATAACTCCTCACATTTCCCTTCAATTACATTCTGAAACATGTTTAGATTAGGTAAGCTTCAGGAAAGTAGAAAACTGAGGTAAAAGTTATTATGCTATATTATGCTGCAATTTTATATCGTTTTCGTAATATCCTACGTTTGTGTTTTTTGTGACATTTATCGAAAGTTGTTCTGTTACGTGACACATCGGCCTGAAGCCTCGTTGTGGTCCGTTGCGCTTTAGACATTTTAAAAACGAATTTAATAAATGCATGCAACTTGCAGGCCTTGCTCACACAGGCAGCGAGTGCACCCAAATGCTGTAACACACAAAATAGAAAATTATTTATCCAACTTCCTCCCCTTGCTCCTTGAATGATGAAATGTCGTGAACTGAATGCAAACTTATTGGGCCAATCTTTATGATTTAAAACTAATATAAATTGCCCATGTGTTCCTGTTGCTGCACAGTGTAATTTCCCCCCACACTTTGCAGATGATCTAACAAAATGTGTTTTTTAAAATATAAATTCGTGCAGGCTTGTTTTGTCTGTCACCCAATGTAAGTACTTGGCCAAGTTGTTTCAACTAAACTATTTAAACACATTTATATTTTACCGTGTAAGGCCCCACGAAGCTATCGGTCTCTTTCAGAAGCAACCTGCCCACAAATGAGAGCTCAACGAAGTGGCTTATCACGTGGACATTTATTGCAACCAAATACTCTTAAACTCAGGGAAAACCGGAGGACCCGGATAAAAATCCACACCCTCCGGGGAGAGAGACACGCAAACTCCAAATATACAGCAGCAGGCGTCAGGTTCGGGATTGAGCCCACAACCTCCTGTATACCAGGCGAGGCAGTTAACATCTCGCCACCATGGCGACGCTGTTTAAATATTTGGCTACTATTAATCTGTATCAGGTTTATAGGTAAAATGCATTCCCTGATGGTGATTGTGAATGCGTGAATCTAGGCTGTGCCAACAGAACATGTGTTTTAATTACTGTGCGTGCCACTACAAGTCAGAAGATTAGCCCTGTCAATCATGTCTTTTAATTGCATGTTATGCCCTCTCTTTATAGAGCTTCTACCGGTTTATTATCAGCGTTAACGTGCGTTAAACACTTTTTAAGGACACTCTTGGGCTTGATGACATATCTTTCTGGAGCGTAATTAATACTTAGACCTCTATTCTTTGATAGAACGCTTTTTAGAGGGACTGTTATCGTACCGATGCCCATATATGAAGGGCAGTGCACCCAGCACGTAGTTACACGGTGCAGCAGAGCGGATATCTACACGGAGGCTGTCAATCTTTCACGTGTAGCAAATGAATACAGTGTACACCGTGCGATTCCGCAATCATTGGCCAGGGGCAGTTGTGAAGCATTTCTTTGTACAGTACAGTATGCATGTTAAACTTCGTTTGCACCGTACGCAGCCAACCGTGCGAATCATTATAGCGTGGTACGTTTAGTTTGTTTCTTGTGGGACTTTAAATGAACTCGTGTCATGCTCATAGCAGTCTGGGAGATGAACGGCTTAAAAGTAACAAAATAAATGCGCAGACGAGACTGCCTCCTCCACATGTGTCTGTCCCTCAACATAAAACAACTATGTTTTACACATCCCATCAGCCACGCAGCCTTCTGGGAGTTCATAATTTCAGCAGCATTGGTTTATGTTCCAGATTTGTCAAATTAAGAAAAAATTACCCCCCAAAGTGCTCAATAGAGATTACACGTAACCGCAATCATCACCCCCATACTGACAGACGCATGCTTATCCGGACTGCTGCCGAGTCACTCTGTGCAGACAGAAACAGCTGCCACTCGGGGTTGCCCCTTCAAATTTGTTTTTAAAGGCCGTGAGATGTGTGGGGGCGCCACAGTGGCTAGGAAATGTTAACTACCTCGCCTGGTGTACAGGACGTCGTGGGTTTGATCTCGACCCTGACGCCTGCTGCTGTATATTTGGAGTTTGCGTCTCTCTCTCTCATCATCGTGGCTAGGAGATATTAACCACCTCTCCTGGTATACAGGACGTCGTGGGTTTGATCCCGACCTTGACGCCTGCTGCTGTATATTTGGAGTTTGTGTCTCTCTCTCCTTGTAGTCGCGAGGATTTTCTCCGGGTCCTCTGGTTTTCCTCTCCACATTTAGAATCAACGTCACGCGTTTAGAGAATTCTACGTCTATAAATGCCCACGTGGTGTGCCACTTCGTTGAGCTATCATCCGTGGTCAGGACGCTTCGGAAAAGGAGTGCTATGGCTCAGTGAGCCTTACCTGGTCAAATAAAAGATAGTTTAATTTAGAGTTGGTTCTTGCATGTAACGTGCGCCGAGACGCCACCGGGTATCAGGGCGCTGTATCAACACAAATAATTACTGTATTCACACAAAAGTAAGTAAGCGTCAGACTTTATTCATATTCATTGATGCCAAATTGTGGTGGTGAGGTTTGTGGATGCTGAGCAGATAGGGAACACCCTGGGCAGAACTCCGCTCATCCGTGGCCCTAGTATCCGCCGCAGCTGTAGGGTCCACAGAAACTCCGATCATCTGCGATCCTATTCTTCATGTAATTTTTTTTCCATAAGTCTTTGTGGAACGAAATCCTATTTGCGATATATTTGCGGATAAGAGAAGTCGCAAAGTCATCAAATTATCCGTGAATGATTCACGTTTTTTTTATTTTTAAATATGCACTGCCGTCAAATCAAGTTAATGAATGGGACCTGTACTCTTTGGTTCTTTCGGTAAACTCACGTAGGTATAAAATAAATCACGACGTTTCGGGCGCAACGCAAGCGTCCGTGGTTGAGTGAGTGAGCTGGCTAATGAGTGACTGGGTAAGTGAGTAACCTAGTGAGTGACTGGGTGAGTGACTGCGTGAGTGAGTGAGTGAGTGGGTGAGTGAGTGACTGGGTAAGTGAGTGAGTGAGCTAGTGAGTGACTGGGTGAGTGAGTGAGTGAGCTAGTGAGTGACTGGGTGAGTGACTGGGTGAGTGAGTGAGTGACTGGGTAAGTGAGTGAGTGACTGGGTAAGTGAGTGAGTGACTGGGTGAGTGAGTGAGTGAGCTAGTGAGTGACTGGGTGAGTGGGTGGTTGAGTGAATACGTTGGTGAGTGTAATGCATGTACGTTGAACTTCTTTCGCACCACCCTACGTAGCCAACCGTGGCTAATCGGAGTGCGCGGGGGAAGGACAACGAACTAAACACAACAAGCAGTTCTAAAGAAATTAGTTTTTCAATTTAGAATGCGTTTAGCGACATTCCATGTTGATATGGTTTGATATTCAGTCCAAATCCACCACAGTAAATACGTGGACTGTCAAATCACTCATCGTGCTGCTTTGTGTGATTGGTAAGGAAGTAACTCATTATAAATGTTTGGCTTCCTCTCATTTAAAATCAACTTACATTCAGACTGGTACACTTCACGTGGCATGTTTAGCCAGTACGAGCATTGAGTTAAAGTACAACATCGGTGTGCAGCCGGTCGTCAGGCGTCACGGCGTGCTCCGTGTCGGCGCAGGAGCTGTTGAAGCACATCGAGTTGGGCCACCTCCACGAACCCCTTCACTTCACGTACAACCTCAAGACCGGCTACCACAATGCGGCCGTCATCAGGAAATGCATCGAGCTGCTGGATGCCAGAGCACTGAGGTAGGACCGCGTCAGTACACAAACAGGCAACGTGGCCCGTTTGAGAAGAGGCCGTGTGGGTTGTTCTACTCGCAGTCCCAGCGCGCGTGGGGCGGGCAGCGAGCCCAATTTCTCCCCCCCCCCCATCTCTGGACTCAGGAGGGCTGAGTTGGGGCTTTAGTCAGCAGAGATTTTGTATCTCTCCTCCCTTTGTCGCGCTTCTTTTTGCATGAAATTAAAACGGGCCAATTGACTCGCTCAGAGGTACCCGAACATTCTGCTTAAATAGGAATCTCTCACCCGTGCGCAGCGCTGTGTGGCCGGGCCTCTGCTATTCTTGGTGGTTTCCCGCATTGAGGACACATTCTGCGAGCCACCCGGTCACCTCCTCATTAGTCACCCCAGCCCTGCTGTCCCAACTCTCCTCTCGTTCCGGCACTCGGTCTGCAGCCCAAATGCAGACCTGGGGAAAACGACAAATAAAATTATCTGAATACAAAGAGCATCCGCCATTTTTAGCTGGGTGGTGGTGGCTACGCACACCTGTAACCGGGTCCTCCGGGTTTTCTCCCTCATTAATTGTCCGATAACACCTTAATATCTAGAGAACCGCAGAGCTTTGGGGAGGGAGGGGGGATTGGCACCGACTCACCGCGTGGCTGCCTTCCCGCTTGTCTGTGGTTCCTCCTCCAGCCTCTGAGCAGTTGTCTGTCTTCACTATTGTCGCTACAGTAGAAACACTCTTAACGACCACCCCCGTTTACGACTAATCGCTTAACGACGAGCCTCCACACAGCCCAATGTGTAGTGTATAGTATAGTATAGAGTAGTGTATAGTGTAGAGTAGTGTAGGGTATAGTGTAGAATAGTGTATAGTAGTATAGTGTAGAGTAGGGTATAGTGTAGAGTAGTGTAGTGTATAGTGTAGAGTAGTGTAGTGTAGGGTAGTGCAGTGTGTAGTGTAGGGTATAGTGGTGGAGTGCCTCCATAGGGCTCAATGTGTTCACTTACCGACCATTCCCCTGTTAACGGCAGGCTGTTGTAGCTCCAAGAAATGGGTATGAATTAGTGCATTGATTAACCGTGTTTCTCTTAATATTATGTGTTTATGATGTTCTTAGTATCTTTCTGTATGAATATCCATTGTTTAAATATTGTAAAATATGTTTTGGCTGAAAATGGGTAACTTTCGATGCCATTGGAACGAATGAAGCCTTTAACGTGTATTTACTATACTCAGTGACCAAATCACTTAAGGCTCTGCTCTATTACACAACCCTTAAAATGTTGAAATAAGTGAATTCAGTTTTCGCGAACCGTGTTTGTGCGCCGCTACGTGTTATCATCCATGGCAGCTTTCCAGAAATACGCAGCGTTGCTCTGGCTTTCACGGCGTACGACCACTTGGACCAGAAAGGGATTGAGGTGGAGGAACGAACCCTAATACGGGCACTCAAGGTATCGCGATCTCTGCTGTCATCCTCTGTTATCCTTTGTCTGAATAATGGACTTTAAAAAAAACACTCCACACTTCCCCGTCCCGCTATAACTTCCGCTTGTTTGCAAAACTGCACGTTACAAGTTGCAGTACTATTATTATAATTAGCATAAGGTGTTCTTGCTGTCCCTTGTTTTAGTCGCATCATCCATTTCCTCCCTCTATCTGTTTTATTTGTGAAGTATTTTTGATTATTGTTATCTGTGTACGGAACTGGATAATTATTGATGTGCAGCGGTGCGGGATTCAATTGCATGAATGACGCTCGAAACATCAAATTATTATTACTACCTGCTTCTGGAAATAATCGAATCTGTAAACAGTTTTTTTACTTTGTGCAATTACCCTTGAATGGGCCCAAATGATATCCTACTGTTCTCTAGCAGGCTGCTCAAGGATCTTTCCGCTCGTATTAGGAACTGTTTCAGGAAGATGTTCGATCAGAAGGAAACGGGAGGATTTCTCCACGGCTCTGGCTGTCGCCTGATGATGGTCGTTGTAATTATTGGCGAAACGTCGTACTCGAATTGTAAATGTTGTGGGTTTACTCTCCAACACACAACCGGTGTGGTGAACTAGTAACGAATTGGCACGTGTTGTGGCATTCCTTACTAATTGGCTGTTTAACACTTTCTGGCAAATTGCCCGATGATGCTGGATGTAATTACCAGCGAAACGTCGTAATCAAAAATTGAAAATGTTTTAGATTCACTCTTCAACACACTGGTGGGCTAAAGTAGTGAACTATTTGTCTTTTGTCAACGTGACACTTTTTTGCTGGGTGGTGGAGGGTTT
The DNA here is from genome assembly GCA_014621495.2 of Entosphenus tridentatus. Lineage (NCBI taxonomy): Eukaryota > Metazoa > Chordata > Hyperoartia > Petromyzontiformes > Petromyzontidae > Entosphenus > Entosphenus tridentatus. The sequence continues at coordinate 802,056 of CM025626.2, forward strand.
TGACACATTTATAAATAACGCGATCTAACCCAAAAACGTTCATGATGACTAATTGGCTGTGTCAGGTGGTGGCGGGTTTAACGACACATTTATATTTATGCAATCCAACCCAACAACCTCTAGTACGAGGAACTGAGTTATTCTGGAATAGATCCATGGGCGGAGTTTGATTTCTATATTTGGAGGGGGGACAAAATGGTTCGCTTTGTCCCTCACATTAGGAATCATGGATGCATGAAATGAATTATTTTTTCAATCTTAATTGTAAACGACTGAAAATTAATTAATGAAGGTGTCCAGTTTGGCAGGGTCAATGTCCACCACCCTCCGTGCCCCCACCTGCAAACTCCTCTCATGAACAGATCCAAACATCAATAAATACAAAACTTTCATAGGATTTGTAGCGGAAATGTGACATGTTTGCAGAAGTGTTTGAAAAAGTACGAGGAGGTGGTATCGATGAAGAAATCTAAGATGTGTAAAGCGCGGCCATATTCAGCAACGAGCTTAGACGGAAACGCAGATGGCGCTGAGGAAAAATATTCACTCAAATTAAACTCAGCAGAAGAAAGAAAACAATTATGTATTCAGTCCGGTCTTAAAAGTAGCGATTGTCACAGCTTAGCAGACATCAGTTGGCAGAGACAGTTCCAGATTGTCCCAGGTATCAGTGTGCTCTGTGATGCACGTCCGTGCGCTCACTTCAGAGACGCAGAAAAATGTGCCCCTGTTATTGTCTTTGTTTCTTATTGTCTATGGGAACATCACTCTCAAAACTAGAGGCTCGATTACCATGCCCTTGGATGCATACTAGGAACATGCAAAATGCCTGAGGGAAGATTTATTTTGAACAGGAAATCAGTGGCAATCAAGAGCATTCTGCGCACAGTTGAGCACAAAGTGACATCATGCGATGCTGCCGGTGCAACAGCATCTACAAGCACCGGTCCAAATGTCCACAAAGTCAATCAGTCAACGGTCCACCCTAAACCGCATCCACTGCACAAACCATGGCAGTAGATGCGGATTACCTTGATTTACAAATGGTAAATTAAAAACTCTCCGGTAGTGTGCGACTATGGTCATCCAGAACAGACCATAACAACGTATAGCGACGCAATTCCCCGATCCACAAATACGAAGGAGACATCACGGCGATGACACAGCCCTGACGCATTTACCTGGCTTGACCTAACTCAATGTGAACCTGTAAGATGTCGCTCTGCATCTACACCTGCAGCCATATGACAAGAAAAAGAAGAATCAATCAATGGTTATTTGATGTGCCAATATCTCCCTCAATGAAGTAGACATCAGTGTACATCACAGCAAAACGGGAATGGTACGGGGGGGGGGGGGGTGGCACAGAGCAACAGGAATTAAAACATGAAGCCGTCATGGCCTCAGCGGCTAACACCGACTGAGAAAAGTAAATTGCAACCGCTTGCAAAGTAAAGTGGAACCACGCGCATCGAATAGCACGAGTAAGGAAAGTAGTAAATACAGATAAATAATACATGATTTTTTTACTTTAATGGGTTCTAAAGTCTGAAAAGACGGGTCTTGCGCATGCCACGGAATGGAGAGACACTCGGCACGTGAAGCTTTAACGTCGCGAAGCGGCAGTTCAACTCGGCTACAAAAAACTCCATCACCAGCAGCCTGTGGAACGCACTTGCAGCATGCTGCCATGTAACGATTGACGGGAAGTGCCGCTGCATATCCTCAGCGCTGTGTGCGCTGCTGCTGCTACTGCTGCTCGTACAGATGTGCGGACGGATCACAGCGCCGCGGCGGTTAATGCAGCACATCCACAGCAAGCAAAGCGAAGGATACGTGGAGCCCGGCAGAATCCAGATGTACGAATTCATGGACCTTCTGCCTCTGTGAGATATTTTCAATTGCGAATAACCATGGGGTCCCACTGCCCACATTTCAGTTCCATATTTGTTGTTTTGCTATGAATAAAGGGCTATTGGCCAGATTGTCAGCTATTTTATATAGCTTTATTTTTTTACTTATAAGGTAGTAGTACTTTTTTTCAACATTTGAGGATAGTTAAAATCTTGCTTAATATGTCGCTTCCTTCACATTCTTGTTGGTATAACAGCAACGTGCAGCGTCGTTAAATATTTCAAACAACGTAGAGTGAAAATAACACGTCTTACACAATGATTTTATGTCATAGCATCATTCTAATGTAACTGTATACCCAGTAAACACGGAACGTTGAACCAACGTTGGTCCAACGTGTTGCCCAACGGTTCCAACCACATGCCACATTTGGCCTACATTGAAGTGTTCATTGGGTAAACGCTTTTGCAGTTCTACTGCTAAATATACATTTGTACTTGCGGGATATTAGCAAGCGATGCTAGGCGCCGTGGTTATGCAGGAATTTGCTCTGTTAGTTATAATCGTCAGCGCGTGCCTCCATCAGGTGTGTGACTTTTCCTCTAGCTCAGTCTTCGAGTTGTCCCTGGCTGGAGTAAATTGCTGTCTGCCTGCGGGATTACACCCGGCAGTGCTGCCTCACAACGGGTGTCTCTTTGTGTGTAGCTGCGTGGCTTTGGACACCATTCACCTGCACGAAACGAGGGTTGGAACCACGGAAAAAAGCTTCAGAGGAATTTACGAGGTGAGAATCGATGTCGAGCAAAGCGAACGTGTGGCCAATACGCCACGGGCGCTTTCACGAGCAGTTAAACCCCTCTCACCAAGAATCATCTCATTTCACGACGTCTGTGAGGTTTTGCGAACTAAGTGTACATTGCTTTTGGCGTTCTCTGGTCTAACACTTTGAGACTAGGCTCAAAAGCTGTCTCTGGTGTGGACCAATCAGTTTCAAAGACAATGCATATACTACCAGAGCATGTTCACTACAAGTACGTGTGGTTAATGCAGACTGGATTCCTTGAATAAGGATTCTGTTTGGTGTTTTAACATCTTGACACAACTGTTTTATTTCCAGAAAGGGTCAAACCTATTGTTAGACTCACAAAGTTTAAAGGCAATGCATGTCAGAGAATCCTGCCACTATGTTATGTATAACATAAAGAAGAGTTATGTATTACATTCATATTGTTACCCAAAAATAGTTCACACACACACACATATATAATCAGGTTTTATACGCTGTTAGTATAATGCTTTTAAAAGTCAACAACTGACTCCCGAAGGTTGTGAGTGCTAAGTGCACTTTTCACAGATGGCTCCAATGCAGCCCAGCAGGCTCTTATGTGAGTGGGGCTTATTGGGCCGTCTCAAAGATCTGCCGATGCAGCAGTTTGCAGAACTGATGACATAAACAAATTGTTTGACAGAAAAGTGTTCCTCTTCGCCAGTTTAGTCTTTTTACGGGTAAGAAGTGGCGTTCGCAACAATAACAAACTCAATATATTGTGGATATGAAAAGTAAAGGGTGGCTTTACAGGCATGGCTTTACCCTATATTATATATTATTTATTTTAACGCGATTTTTCCATAGCGCGGTGTTCTTTAGGAACGCAAACTACCGCGTTATAGGTAAATGCCAATTCTTGCGAAAGGCTAATAATTCTGGCTGCAGTCAGCAATAGTGGATGCTAGAGATGAGCTTCCAATTTCCAGATGAATCCAATGCAATCCCAAAAAACCAGGCCCAGATTAAAAATGTGGATGTTTCAAAGAATATATATGTTTCAGATTGATCCGAATTGAGATGTAACAGGAAGCGATGTCACTTTCATGACAATGCTTTACCACCAAAAAGTTCCATCACAAAGACGCCACTTTCGTTTAAATAATGAAAACACGAAAAATATTCATATTAAAACTATTGTTTCACTGTTGGAACTTTATATGTTCGAACGCATATGATGCAGTTATTAATGGTTGAATAAAAAAATAGGGGCTAAACTTCCTACACTTCGTTACTCAAGAAGATGTAACGTGAAACTCATGCCGCGTGCCTATGGTGTGTTGAAATATATTTTGTTATTATTACATGTGAATACAAAAATTGGGACTAAAATCTCAACATTCCGTTATGCCGCGTGTCTACGTGGTTGCGTTGTCCCCCGTACAGCTGGACGACATGAAGGCCCTACTGCTGACGCTCGACGCCAAGCGACTGCAGCACATGAACAAGCTGTACCGGCAGGAGCAGCGAGCCCAGCGCGAGCAGCGCGCTGGGAGCGCCGCTGTCAAGGCCTTCGGAGGGGCAGACGAGCCATGGAAGCAGCAGGTGTGACGAGAAGAAAAAAAACCTCAATATATATTTTTAATTTGACCAGGTAATGCCCCACTGAGTTGTAAAGCTCTTTTTCAAAAGCGATCTGGCTATCGCAAATTAGAGCTCATTGAAGTGGCTTATCACGTGGAAATTTAGGGGAGATATTAACTACCTCGCCTGGTATGAATGAGGTCGCAGGTTCGATCTCGACCCTGACGCCTGCTGTATATTTGGAGTTTGCAATTTCTCCCCGTGGCCGTGTGGATTTTTCTCCGGGTCCGCTGGGTTTTCCCTACGCATTTAGAAACATGCTAGAAAATATTTGGCTGCTATAAATTACCACATGATAAGCCACTTTGTTGAGCCTATCATTGTGGCCAGGTCGCTTCTGAATGAGAGCTCAATCGCTCAGTGGGCCTTACCCAGTAAAATAAAAATAATCGTTTTATAGCAGACAAATACTCTAAACGCATGTTGATTCTAAATATGGAAGGAAAAACCGGAGGACCTGAATTAAAAATCCACACTACCACGGGGAGAAAATGCAACTTCAAATTTACACCCACCAGGCATCAGGGTTGGAATGGAGCTCACGACCTCCTGCATAACTGGCAAAATAGTTAACATCCTGCCACCGTGGCATAGAAGTGTCTCGGCCCAGTTGCATAGAAGTGTAAATCATTATTGTTTCTGTTAAAAGCATCAACAATGTGTTGAGTTTTCAAGTTTTTTAATTTGCTCAACGCAGCTGAGAACTCAAGAGAGCGTCAAGGGACGTCTCTTTTGCAAGAGTGACCGGGGCCAAGCAAACAGCATGAAACTAAGTACGAAAATGAAGCCATTAGAAATCAAGAGTGCAAACCATCAAAGAGAAATTGGAGAGAAAAAACACAACATACGAAATTGAAAAGAGTGCAAAACCATAATCACTAAGATATAAAATAAATTTACAAACTACCCTTAATGTGGAATTTCACCGCATCTATTTTACTTAATTTGATGAGGCTGCTGCTATTCAGGTCACATCGCCTTCACATGAGTAGCAGGTGCCATCACCAGCTCAAAGCATCCTATTAACTACTGCGCTATACTGTGATAACCCGGGCTGTCAAGTCCCACTTATTAATACAAACAAATACAAAGATCCCCCATATAGCCTTGAACAGATTGTTGGGGCAAGTGCTGTGGACAATTTTGACTATATCATTTTCAAAGTTTTGCTTTTCAACAATTGGCATATTTGTCCACGTGACAACTTGATCTGATTGACTCTTTCGGGCGATGGAGGATTGTAGCAAAACATTTAAATTATACCCACATGAAATTCATTTAAAATGCTTTGACTATTCAATGATCATATTTAATTCCTCTCCCACAAGATAGAAAATTGTCGCATGGACAATCATCTTGAAGTCATCCATCACGAGTGATGATGATGAATATGAATCATAGAACAACACACAGAAGCCCCAAAGAATACACACTTAATGATTGAGTATTTAAACAAAGCAAGTCTTTGTGGCAGTTAATAAATTATAGATGTCTGCCAATAAAGTTCGGAATAGTTCTTGGAAAACACATTCCTGCATAGCCTCAACATAATATTGAAAAATGTCTTCCCTCTGGCTCATAATGCCATATGCTTGTGAAAATAATCAGAACCTACCAGACAACTGAAATAACAATTTGAAGCCTAACATGTGAGTGAGGTCAGTCTACTAGAGCACAGACATGAATGGCACAATTACTGGCGGCATGTACATTTTTAATAACCCTACTTTGGTATGCTGCCATGGTATGACGCTGAGCACAGTGGACTTGCATTCCAGAAGTCGTCGATCATTAAAAATAAATGGTGCAACTTTCTTAGGTTTCCCATCCCTTTCCTCTGGGCACCAAATTGAGAGTCTTCCAGTGCTGTGCTTTGTCGGTGTTGTCGTTGTACGGTGGTGTGGAGGCCTGGGCATTGCTTCAAGCCGATTTGGATTGGTTGCAGTCCTTCCACACGCGATGCCAAAGATGCCTCTGTGCCATCCGATGGCTCGACTTCGTCAGAAACGTCACCGTCAGCATCTGCGACCGGTCCCCTAGCGATCGAAAGCTCAGTTGGAGAGAGACGGCTCTGTCACTCTGTGGACACGGGGCCCCGTCTTGATGCGCAAACTGCAGCAGCGAATTGCGCAACTTCAGCTGGTGGTCGACGTTCGAAGCGGAGTATGACGCTTAAAGGAAAGGGCGCCGCTCCCCGTGGTCGCCCATCACCACGTGATCACCCTCTGTGGTCCCCCCCCCCGACCCCCTCCGTGCTGTGGACGGCAGTGAGAGCAGTTAATGCAAACTGCTTCCGCAAGAGATCACAAGTTTGGCGCAATGCTCCTTTGCTGACTACGCGTGATGAATGAGTTCATGAAACTTCTGTCCTCCCAACAATCTAAGTGGGTGCACCACAGGTCGCCGATTGGCAGGTGGCTTGTGGTTGGGGTAAAGTGCGGGCGCTCCCAGCTTTTCCAAGACGTCTGGCCAGCATGGAAGAGTAGGCCAACATTCTTTGGTGAATACCCTTCCGCCAGGCCTGACGTATTCAAGTAATCTCACGGCTGCACCATTTGTACGCGATGTTATTTCACATTTGGTCGCGTTTTGGTTCATGTCATTTATCGAAGGTGTCACTCTTTTTTGTTTCCTGTGAAACTTAACGCTAGATGGAGGCTGAGAAATCGCATCACCAGATGCTGAAGCAACAACTGCAACTCTCTGCTATTCAGGTAGCTAGTCACGCTTTACCAGCCACCAACTATATACAATATGTACGTTGCACTGCTTTAGCACCCACAATTAATCCAGTTCTTCATTTATCTTGCTGTTTATTCATTATAACCCTACGGGATTTTGTTTATTGACAAACTGAGCCAAAGAATTGCCATTATTTTTAAATCCTTTATATTAAGTTCACTTGCTTGCTTGCTTGCGCGCTTACAACCGTGCAAATCTTTCGGTCGTTTTTTAACCCACTTCCCGAGATCCAATCGAGCTGACATTTTGCACATAGACTCGTTGTGCGTGACAATTTATTTTCGTGAAAAATAATTTCCAAGATTTTACACTTTTTAGGCAATTTTTTTTCATATTTAATTACCAATTGCTTAATGGTGGCAGGCAATCATCTGACCCATAGGTGGCAGCCATCTCAAGCCAGAGGACGAGAGGACTCTAGCCACCACGCATATAAAGGATTTATAGTGAAAAACTTTGTTATTTCGGGTTAATTTTGTATTAACTCAAATGAAGCATTGGCATGGTTGTGTAAAATCTAAATAACAAACTAAATAAGCAGACAATGTATCTCCTTCACATTGCCCCTTCTCTCCACGTTAATAAAACGTTTATCTTACACAACCCATCAGCCGCATAGCCTTCTGGGAATGCGTAATTTCAGCGGCGTTCTTTCAATCCAAGCAAACTCGACATGCAGTGTCTCATCAGCAGAGCCAGCCGCACTTGAATCGATGCAGAGAACTGCCGATCGTGCAGGCAAGGACCCTCCTCGCTTGACACTTTGGGGTCCTTAGTTCGACGCAAATTTCTATCAAAATGCATAATAATCATTCGTGTCGTTTTGGACAGTACAAATGACAAAATAAGTAATCAGAAGTAGAATAGCACTTTCATTTTATGGAGCGTAATTTCTGCGAATAGCATCCCATAACGATGTACATTAATTATATATAAGGGGACCAAATCCCATATACCGCCATTACCAAGCAAATGAAAACCCTACTACTACTAGCAAAAAAAATTAAAATGAATAACAGAAATAAAGAAATGGTACTAAAGAAAAAGCACAAACAAGATAAAGGTCATCATTACAGAAATTAGTCCATTAGGTCACATCCCATACGTAAATACATCTCTTTCATATACCCATCTCTCCACTCTTCAAAGCAATAATTCATCCTACAAAGGCAATGGGATTTAATTATTCTTTGTCCGCACGTAAAGCTGAGCCCCCTTGGCCGGCACGAGCCGTTCACCCAGGGGTCGCGGGACGGCGACCTGCGGCTCCGGAGAAGCGTGCGGCGGCTCTTGAAGGACCGCTGCTTCGCGACGCGATCTATTAAGGGACCACTGTCTGGCATTCACCACAGCGCATTGCGGCTCTTGAAATATTGAGTTGTTTGTAATTTCGGGTTGCTGACCCCCCCTGGGTTGACCCAACCGCTGGCCGCTTATCCCAGCTGCGCGGGGCGCGGACCCGCGACTCGCTCCGGACGTCGAGGCCCACGACCGCTCCGATGTTTCCGAGCCGCCCGACAAGCCACAGCAGTTTGCGAGCGTCCTCCCAGGCAGCCCGCCGGACGTGCCCTCGCAGCGCCGCCGCCGTGCACGCGACGCCCGCCCAGGAGACGCCCGCGACACCCTCCGCCGAAGCCCCCGCCGGCGCCACCGCTCAGGTGGTTGCTGCGTTACTCTGCCAGACTCATTTACAACATTGTCATTCGTGCAACACTTTGGCTTTTGCAGCCAATGGTAGCGATTCACAATAGAGGTTTTTTGGGGGTTAGGCCACTTAATTATCTGGCATGATGTGTTTTGGTAAGAACCCTCCCTCCAGCACGTGGTGCACAGGCGTTCAACAACGTGCCAGTCGTTATTATTTCAGCTTGATCAACGCTGAGTTAGAACAAAATTCTCACAAATTCACAGATGACGCCAGCGTTTAACTTGAAGCTTTCCCGAAGGATCTTCATGACAGAATTCAAGAAGTCAGAATAACTTTCTAAATTTGTCAGAATCGTTATTCAACTTCCCGGTGAGCTGAAACAATCATAATTAGTGTGTTAACGGTTTTGCCCACGTGACAATAAATTTGTATGACTCTGTCGGGTGGTAGAGAATCTTACGACACAAATATGGCCGGTTCATTCTGTGGCCTAACCCAACAAAAAAATATTTAATTACATGCTTTTGCATTACAAATTGATTATAAACGATCAAATAAACCTTTTCAGCATTTCACCAATCTCTGGCTTTTCTGCTCATGGCTACAGCGAGATGCTCTGACCTCTGTTTATGATTTCTCTGCAGATGACGCCAGCAACAGAAAAAATGCATTTAAAATTTGCAGATGCTATTAAAGATCACGTGACTTCCACGAATGAACCTGAGCTGTCTGGCACTCATGACCAGGTGAGCCACTTGATTGCATTGCGCAATCGTGCCTGTGGTGCAGTGGGGCTGAGCGTAGAGGTCATGGTGGTGGTGGTTGTGTTCTGGGGAGCGGTAGTGTAGCAGTTAGTGCATTGCGCTATGCACCCAGGGACCTGAGTTCGATTCCCGCTCGTGGCCAACACTAGTGACGATTATCTGAATTGGTTCTGGGCCTCCCCTCGGTCGACTCTGCCTCAAATTAGTACCTGTAGCAGTTTGTAAACATCACCACTTGGGAGACAAAGGCATCCGTTTGTGGTGCTGGCCACCCACCTCGTGTGCCTTGCAGGCCTTCATAGTTGCTCGGTAACAGCACTTGCCCCAACCGTCTGTTAAGGCTATACGGGAGGTCTTTGTGTTCTGGTGGTGGTAGTGATGATAATGGTGGTTTTAGTTGTTGTGGTGGCAATGGTGGTGATTAAAATGGTGTTGGAATGCTAAGAGTTGTGGTGGTGGTATTGGCGATGGTTTTGGTGGCGATGGTGAGTATGGTAATTATGTTGGAATTGCTTGTGAATCCCCAGGCTCAGAACTTACCCACCAGTAAGCGGGAGCTTAGCAGATTGGGAGTGACAGAGAGGGAGGGAGCGCTATACACTGAGACAAACCAAATAGATAGCCAGAGAGATTTAGAGATGCAAAGACGAAAAGACAGAGAGACCGGAAGCCACTTAAAATAGACATACAATCTTCTGTGTTATAGCAATCACATTATATCTGAGGAGATTGCCTCAATGTTTTTTTTCCTGATATAATTACAAAACAAGAAGATTCGATTAGTTGGCCAGGGGGAATGAGACCCCCACCACCAAACCCACGTTTCCATGCAGGAGTGGGAACTCAGCCCAGGATGCTGCTACCACATTGAAAAAAAAATTAACCCGTAAAAACAAAGTTTTTCGCTATAAATCCTTTATATGCGTGGCGGCTAGAGTCCTCTCGTCCTCTGGCTTGAGATGGCTGCCACCTATGGGTTAGATGATTGCAGCGCAAGCATTAAGCAATTGGTAATTAAATATTATATTTTTGTCCTAAGAAGTGTAAAATTTTGGAAAAAAATTTTCGCGAACATTAATTGTCACGCACAACGAGTCTGTGTGGAAAATGTCAGCTCGATTGTATCACGGGAAGTGGGTTAAAAAACGACCGAAATATTTGCACGGTCGTAAGCGCACAAGCAAGCACGCAAGCAAGCAATCAAGCACGCAAGTGAACTTAATATAAAGGATTTGATAAGATCGCCCTCAGGACGTGGCACAAACCTTTTCACCCACTGCTGCTCCGAGCCGCTGTACCCAAGCATTCTCAATCGCACGCGAGGGCACGCCGAATTCAGCAATGCCCCAAACTGTTCGCGGATGCACCCGTGAATTAACGTGCTTGTTGAATTGCTTATCTTGTTTGGTCTCAGCCAGAGAAGGGCAGATGGGCACTGAAGAAGACGCTGGGCCATCGATTTCCAGGATACAGGGACCATTCTGCCCCAAGGCCTCTCACAGGTGCCACTGACAATTGAATTTGACATCCTCATCTTTCCTGCAGCATTCTGTGCACTCGGGCATATTTTAGCCAGCGTTCCAGAGCAGGGCCTGATTTTTGGTACTGAACCGATCAAATTGCCACTGATAAATATTGTCTTGAGATGTTACGATGCCTTCTTCACCAGAGGGACGATAAGAGCCCACAGAAGTTGTAAACTCTGTGTGCAACAAGAGTGCAGACATTGTTATCAATTTCAGAGTGTGTGTGCAGAAAGACTCCATGCATAGTGCTAATTCCGAATCGGAATATTTATTTATCCTGGAGGAATCCGATGAATTCTGAAGCTCTCTTTCACATATATCCAGTAGGGGCGGGTCTGAACGTTACAAAAAAAATACAGAAATACGATAGCAGTGCAAAGTATAGGAAAGGTAAACAATCACACTAAAAATTCAATTGAACTATTTTGATTTTACCAGGTGAAGTCCCCTTCTTATTCCGTGGCGGTCTGGCCACAAATGATAGCTCAACGAAGTAGATTATAATTACGTGGACATTTAAAGCAGCCAAATTGGCGCCAAATTGGCTGGCCACTCATTGCCCGTGCTCTTTCCCATGTGCGTGCTGCCACATGCAGAACGCTGCGGTGCTGCAGGATCATCACGTACAGTATAATATCCACCTCTTTACCGCCCTACCCGCGCTTCGGTGGGTCACGTGGAATAGTAAGACTCTAAAACCACGTGGTTTCAGGAGAGGGCAGCACAACAAATGGCTGTGTCCAGCCACCTGTGGCGGACCTTCAGTGGTCCGGTTTCCTCCCACACAAAACAAGTTTCTATGGGAACGTATTCTGTCTAACATCTCGATGCAAGGCCCTCCTTAGTGAGTCTTGAGACTTGCGATACTTTATGGATAAATGCTGTTATTAAAATGAGAATTATTAACTATGATGGTAATACGATTTAATTTAGCACCTGTGAGTATCGATGTAATACGCTGCATGCATCACGATGCACAGCTGAACATGCGTGCACCGACTGCCTTGCAATCTTCAGCAGCGTTCTTCATGAGCAAGGCCCGCGGGCCACTGGCATCCCCTGGTGGCCTTTATTGCGACCCCTGACACCCCCATCATGTCTCATTGGCGAAAGTGGCCCCCCTCTGAAAACGAGTGAAGAATACTGGTCTGCAGGGTGGTCCAGGTGTCGTGTGACCCCAAATTAATTGACCTCTAACTGTTTTTTCATTCGAAAATATATATTTTCTGTTTTAAATAAAAAGCACTTACAAAAACATTACGTTTAAGAGCATTAAATGGGGGCCACAAGACATCTGGACAATCCTTTACAGTTAAATGACTATTCAGAAGGGTCATTACACGAAACGTCGCCTATTATATATATGTTTTTCTTTTGAAGGCCACACAGTGTTATTGACGAATGTGTTGCGTTTTTTTGTTCTCTGTCCTTGTGTGCCCCCGCTAATGCCACTAGTTGGATCGCCAAAATAATGTTTACACAAATGCTGTTTTCTACCCGTTGGTGGTAGATCGACAGCTTAAACCAACACGCACGTTGTGCCCCTTTTTACGTGTTAAGCAATTACGCAACAATGCGTTTCAACCAAGGATCAAGTAAAACATCAGTCCGTGTCATTGCAAGCTCCTTGGCGCCTCCGATTCGCACGGATGTCCTTTTGGATAGGAGCTCCCTGCTGACCTTCCACATTTGCATTCTTGTCAGCCCCGGCGGTGACTCGCAGGGTCCGAAGTGTCAGCACCGGGAATCGCACCACAGACGCCTGGGAGCGGCTGATGTCAAGCGGTAAATAGTTCGTCATCTATAGTAGAGGTTTTTTCTTGGGGTTATATTGCGTAAATATAAATGTGTCGTTAAGCCCACTATCACCCGACACAGCCAATTCAGTAAGGTTTGTCACGTGAACAGAACACGCCTGATGAATCTAGTTGAAATTACTGGTGAAACGTGGTACTCAGATTGTAAACGTTGTGGATTTGCTCTCCAACACATTGGTGTGCTGTACTAGTGCCGAATTGGCGTGTTCTGTTTACGTGACAAACCTTACTAAATTGGCTGTGTGGGACGGGGGTGGATTTAACGACACATTTATGTTTACGCGATCTAATAAAAAAAACATCAACATTCTTGATGATATTGGTCGCGAAATGCTTCGTGTTAAACAGGTCGTCATCTGCTCGTGACAATTCCACCTCTGCCCATATCGGTCTTGCATCCTGAATGAATCACCAGCCATGGTTTCTGCGGTAGAGTTGCCACCTGGTGCGGGATTTACCCAGGCAGGTGGCAACCCGGATTTCACCTGAGCAGTGCGGGTGGCAGGAACTTATCGTTACTGAGATCTGTGTACCGGTGTTGATTTGAACCATATGACATTCTACTGCACAGATTTCATACACCCAGGCTGACTGAGAAACAAATGTCCCCGCGAAAAATGTAGTGACCCTATTCTGTTTAGCCACCAGAGTGTTCGAAAGTTTAACATTGTAAGGGCTTAAGATTGTAGTGGAAACTAACACATGCATGGGGGGGGTATCGTTTTAAACAATACTTTTCAAGGGAAATGTCAAAGTAACATTTCTTATTATTCTTGGTTCTTTCGGTAAAGTCACGTAGAAGGGAAATGATAAATTTATATTATTTTATTATTTCCCTTCTACGTGACTTTACCGAAAGAACCAAGAATATGAATCCCTGCAGTTACGAAAGCTTTAAATCAAAAGATCTTGCCTCTGTTCGCTCCTTCGCGATCGCCCATTCCTACCCAAGCCAAACAAACACGAGGTCACTGACACTAATAAAGTGTAAAAGCACAACGTTGAGTTAACGATGACATGTAAACGAAGCTCGTGAACGAGGCTGTAATTAACTGTGTGTGACAGCCAGTGGAGAGATATGTGATCCCAGTTCGAGCGAGCTGTGTGTGTAATAAACACCGGCACTGTACTTTACTTAAATGGTTGTGGAAAGTGGTGAAATATGAGTAGTGACATCAAATGGATTGTGGAAGAAATAAATAAATTTAACGATTCCGCAAGACTGTGTGTGATTTGTGGGTTTGCATCTTCAACGATACACAGTGCCCCCCCCTGTCGCAGTGTCCCCCCGATCGCAGTCAGAATGCTGTGAATTCAAATCTGGCGTGGTGGGGTGGGGGGTCAACGCAGCCCATCACCTCACCAGGGTGGCCACCGACTTGAAAGGTCATCAGTGGTCGCTCTATCGAGAGACTGCTCCCTGCCATGTGGATGTTTGTGTGAGTTTGTGTATTCTATATCTGTGGTGTGCGGTCGGCAGCGGTTCGCTTTGTCCTTCACATTAGGAATCTAGGGTACAATTAATTTTTTTTTTCTTGATTGTAAACTACTGAAAATAATTCATAATGGTGTCCAGTTTGGGGGGCGGCATTGGCCCCCCGTGCCCCCCCCCAAACTTCGACCATCGCTGAGGACTGCCTCCCGAGAGAAGCCCACCAAACCTTCACTTCAGTCGAGCGACAACGGCAACGTTTGCCGTTACATTGAAACAACAACGTCCATTACATGAACTTCGTAAATGCTTCTGTGGCAGAATTCCTCTTCGCCCCCATTCGTAACGTTCCAGAATCCCGTGCCGCACTTGAGCGTCACCTGGCGCAGCGCTGGGATGTGTGGGGTGGACAAGTGTCCTCTCACTGCGCCAAATGCTTCGAGACATCCTGAAACAAGCGGCTAGTCCACCTTGCAAACGTGTTGACCCAGGCACCGTGCGATGATATCATGAGAGAGCTCACGTCAATCCCAGCTGCTGCCCGGCGCGACGCAGCGCTCCAACTCACGGCGACGCGCTGTCTGCAGCTTACCACGCATCTTGTTTTAGATAACTATTCTTCTTCTTTAATGCTGCCTAACGGCGTGTGCGACTTCACGATGATATTGGTCCCGGTCTAGCACGGCGTGTAGAGTTTGTGCTGTTGTTAATTGTAGCCATGTTTTGATGTTACTGAGCCATGTCGTTTTTGGCCGTCCTGGTCGTTTTTTCCCTTCGATTTTTCCTTCCAGGATTTGCTTTAATAGCTGGTATTTGTGGTCGTTTCGGGCAATGTGGCCTAGGTAGTAACACTTCCTGCTAATGATGGCCTTCAGCAGTTGCCTGTCAGTGCCCATATCTTGCAGAACTTGTGTATTGGTGGTTTTGGCTATCCATGGGATTTTCAGCATTCTTCGATACAGCCACATTTCGAAAGCTTCGAGCCTTTTTGTTGCTGTTGTTGTCAGTGTCCACGTCTCTACTCCATACAGCAAAATTGACCAGATGTAGCATTTCAGTGTGCGCAGTCTCAGTGATGTACTCAAGTTGCCGTCTGCAAGGAGTGTTTTCCATTTAATAAATGCTTGCCTTGCTTGTTCAATTCTGCTCTTGATTTCGACTTCATGGTTCAACTGATCGTCAATGATTACACCAAGGTATTTAAATCGGTGTACTTGTTCCAATTTTTCGCTGCCCAGCTTGATTGTTATTTCACTTGTAGTTCGGCTGACCTTCATAACCTTCTTTTTCTTTGTGTTAATTCGTAAGCCCCATATTTGACTCTCTGCGGCAACCTCGTCCAAGATTTGTTGTAGGTCTTGTTCCGAATCGGCCAGCAGTGCAGTGTCGTCGGCATACCTGATGTTGTTGATGTATTGTCCATTGACTTTAATACCAATGTTTTTATCTGTTAGTGTTCGATCAAAAATCTGCTCCGAGTAGATGTTGAAAAGACTTGGTGACAGTGGGCAGCCTTGTCGTACACCTTTTTGTATTGGTGTTGGGTCTGTCAATTCGTTGTCATATCGGAGTTGGGCTGTTTGCTTCCAATAAAGAGCAATGATGAAGTTGATGTCGTTTTTATCTAGTCCCAGTTGTTTTAATAGACCTACTAGTCGGTCGTGGTCTACTGAGTCAAAGGCTTTCTCGTAATCTATGAAGCAGATGTACACTTCTTTCTGATGTTCGTAGCATCGCTGTAGTAGTATCTGTAGACAGAAGATTGCTTCTCTTGTGCCTAGTCCTTTGCAGAAGCCAAACTGTGTGTTATTCAATGCATTTTCGCATGTGGAGCGTATGCGCTTTTGGATCACCTTCAGGAAGACTTTCAGCACGTGGCTCATCAAGCTTATCAGCCTGTAGTCTTCGCATTTCCGGCTTTTTGCTTTCTTTGGTATGGCCACAAAGATGGATTGTAGCCAGTCGGATGGAATTGTATTGCCATTGTATATTTTATTGTACCAATTAGTCAGTTGTCGTATGTTTTTGCTGTCTAATAGTTTGAGCAATTCTACATGGATTGTGTCGGGCCCGCACGCTTTGCCTGACTTAGCTGTTTTGATTGCATGTTCTACTTCTGATGTTAAAATGTGTAGAGCGTCTTTCGACTTCTGTTGGTCTTTTTCTGCAGGTGTTCTCGCGGCGCCAAAGAGCTTGTGTATATAGTTTGTCCAGGTGTCCATTTTTTCTTGTTTATTTAGGATTGGTTGGTTGTTGTCCGCATACAAGATAGCTGTTGGGGCTGGTCTGTAGATGTTACCAGCTTCTTTGAGCTTCTTGTGCATAGTAAAATTGTCATGTTTTTTTATTAGTTCTTCAATCTCGGCGCATTGTTCTTCCATCCACTTTTCTTTTGCCTGTCGGATTGCTTCTCTGATCTTCTGTTGCATTTGTTTGTACATCTCCAAGTTGTTATTTTTGTACATTCTTCGTTTGCTCATTAGATCGAGAATATATTGTGTCATCCATCGTTGTTTCTTTTTCGGTGACTGGTGTCCCAGCATGACTTCTGTTGTTTCTGTGATGCATTGTTTGAATGAGCGCCAGTACTCCTGAACATCTGCTGTTTCTGTTGTTATTGAGTGGATGCTATCGTTGAGATGTTGTTGTACTTGTCTTTTATCGGCGCTGTTCTTCAGTTTCTCCAAGTCTGCTCGTCTCGTCTTTGTACATTGTATTGATCGCAATTTGAGTCTTATTGTAGCTGTTACTGGGTTATGATCTGACGATATATCGGCTCCAGGGTAGGTTTTTGCTGTAATCACACTGGACTTAAACCTGATGTTAATTAGGATATAATCGATTTGGTTCCTGACGATGTTGTTGTCGGAGTCTTGCGGCGAGGTCCACGTGTACAGTCGTCGAGGTGGTAATTGGAACCACGTGTTAGCAATACTGAAACGTTCTTCTTGGCAGAATTGAACCAGTCTGTCGCCTCGTCCATTCCTTGTTCCTAGTCCGTGTTCTCCGAGTCCGTGTTCTCCGACAATGTTCTGCATTCGACCGTGGCCAACCTTGGCGTTGAAGTCGCTGAGGATTATAGTGATGTCTTGTTTCTTCAGCGGCTTCAGCGTGTTGGTTAGTTGCTCATAGAACGATTCGATTTTATGATCTTGTTTGTCTGCTGTTGGAGCATAAACCTGTAGAATGTTCACGCTGACTTTGTTGCCTGCTAATTGTAGTAGTGCTATTCGTTCTGATACTGGGGTAAAGTTGATGACTTTATTTGCTAATTTCTTATGTACTATAAAGGCGACACCGTATGTTTGTTTGGTGTTTTCTTCTCCTCCGGAGCAGAAGATGTGGTGTTCGTTCGAAATAATCTTTTTTGTTCCAGGCCATTTAGTTTCGCTTAGACCGATTATGTTGATTTTAAGTCGATCCATTTCTTGTATCACATTGGCTAGTTTTCCTGCTTGAAGTAAACTTCTAACGTTCCAAATTGCTACTTTGAAAGGGTTCTTTGACACAAGCTCGGAGATTCTTAGCACCCCTGTCCTATTTAAAGGACGCCGATACTCAGGGCCTTTGTTGATTTTGCTTGTCATCATTGAAGTTTTCAAGGGAGGAATAATCCAAGTAGTTTCCCGTTGCTTTCTTGGATCACAATTTATTTGAAAAGGTCATGTGGGGACCTTTCGAAACGGGTTTTGTCTGACGTCTCCACTGAAGTCTTCCCGCCTTGGGTGACCCTTCTGAGAGTGCTAGGCTCTCGACGGTATAGCGATCAGCTTCTCAGACGTACACAAACTCTCTCGCCGCATTAAGGCACTGTTTCTCGAGAGAGTTAGATAACTATAAATAAGTTATCCGTAATAAAGGGGGTTTTTTCTTGGGTTAGATCGCGTGAATATATAAATGTGTCGTTAAACCCGCCACCACCCAACGCAGCCAATTAGTAAGGTTTGTCACGGAAACAAAGCATGCCAATTCGTTACTAGTACAGTACACCGGTGTGTTGTAGAGCAAATCCACAACATTTACAAACTGAGTACGACGTTTCGCGAGTAATTACAACAAGCAGCATCAGCATCATCAGGCGGGTTTAACGACACATTTCTATTTACGCGATGTCACTCAAAAAAACTGATACAGCCATTGTGTTGGTGATGCTGCTACTGCATTGGCAGTGCTGCACAAGCACAATCAACAACTCAACACTGATTTGAAGCTTTTGTGACTGCATGAATCCATACTCTTTGGTTCTTTCGGTAAAGTCACGTAGGTAGAAAAAGTAATTAATTTGTGACTTTACCGAAAGAACCAAACAGTAACAACTCAACACTTTCGTCAATAACAATGTGTGGCCTTAAAATGAAACCTATATGCAGTCGGTGACGTTTTGGGCAATATTGCATATTCCAGTTTCAAAACTGGTTATCAGAATTTGTTTTTAAGATTTTTATTTAATCAGGCCCCATTGTGTAAACTAAGCACGCTCTCCAAATCTTGTCCACTATGGCCTGTCTATTTGTGTGCCATTAAGAAAAGTCACCTGTCATATAAAACAAATTCCTCTTTAGGCCCACCACCAATGTTATTGACGAATGTGTTGAGATTTCAACTAAAATAATGAGGCTCACCCAGACGCCTGCGC
The DNA here is from genome assembly GCA_014621495.2 of Entosphenus tridentatus. Lineage (NCBI taxonomy): Eukaryota > Metazoa > Chordata > Hyperoartia > Petromyzontiformes > Petromyzontidae > Entosphenus > Entosphenus tridentatus. Next base: position 820,885 of record CM025626.2, read on the forward strand.
TATTTGCTGTGTAGGAGGGCATTCGAGCACACGTTGAGTTTACTCAACAAGTAGAGCCCCAAAGGCGGCTTAAACAGTGAACATCATGCACGCAGTGAGGCTTCTGGTCGTCATTTTAGTTGAGGCGACATGCTAGCTCTGTGTGCTGAGTTTGTTGTTCTCTCCCCCTCCGCGCACCTCCGATTCGCTACAGTTGGCCACGTACGGTGCGAAAGACGTTCAACACACACGCACACAGACACGCACACACACACACACACACGTGTGTATTATACACCAGAATCGAGGGCCCGCAAGCAACAATCTTGGAATTGGAGAAAATGTTGGGTTGAAGGATGAGAATGCATTCCTGATATTTATGTATTTCTCTGACCGGCATTGCAGCCGACGGCATCTGTAAACAAAAGACAAAGATCCCCCGTATAGCCTTAACACACTGTTGGGGCAAGTGCTGTTAGCGAGCACCTATGAAGGCCGGCACGGTACATGAGGCGATGGGTGGCCAGCACCACGCCCGGTCGCCTTTGTCTCCCCACTGACGATATTTACACACTCACCAGGTACTCATTTGAGGCTGAGTCGACATAGGGGAGGCCTAGGACCGGTTCGGATAATTTTCACTGCCTTTGGCCGCGAGCGGAAAATCTAACTCGGGTCGCCGTGTTCGTAGCACAGCGCGCTAACCACTACACTACCTCTCCCCGTCATCTGCAATACAAATTCTAAATGCTGTGGATTCACTCTTCAAACACACCGGTGGGCTGAAGAAGTGACGAATTGGCGTTTTGTTAACGCGACACATTTTTACTGATTGTTGGAGGGTTGCGACACATTCATAATAACGCGATCTAACCCAAAAACTTTAATTATGAATAATACTGGTCGCGAACGCCTACGTGTTAAACTGAAACACAATAACTCACGCACACTCCTCGTGACCATAGTACACTTAATCAACGCCGTAAAAAAGCCCGGACTAAGATGAGAAGCACGCACCGTGACAGCAGCGCAGCCACGCGATGTGTGACCCGCACTTGTCAGACGATGAGCTCAATTACAGTGCCCCATCATTTATTCAGTTTCCTCCACTTCCACATCAGGGAATATTCAGTAATGTGGTGCCGTGGAGTAATGGAACTGCAATGCAGTATTTGTGATGTTTTCTCCCGCCCCCCCCCCCCCATTAGACATTTCCCTCCTCGACGATGCAGTCCTAAGAGTAGTAAGCAACTCGGGAGCATGGTGCCACGTAGAAAGCCTCACTTAGTCTCAGGAGGGTCCTGGCGGGTTTCCTCAGCAAGGAGCGATGATTTTCTGCGCGTAAACAAACTGAGCAATTTGCAAATCCTTTTTTTTTTGGGCCATGGCCTACTTTTCCGAATAACGTCATGGGATCTTTAAACGTCCGCTGTGAGGCAGATGGAATGGAGTATTTCCGGTTAATAAACCTGCAGTATTAACCAGGGCGACCACTAAATTCGAACCGCGAAGCTCTGCAACAAGCAAGGTCTTCTTTGTCTGTCTTAACTCCACCTTTCCATGGTGTGCCATGGAAAGGTGGTTTAAGAGCTTTGAGTTGTGCAGGCTACTGACTTGGGTCGCAAACCCTGGCTCGAGATGATTTTGTTTTGTACTCAGGAAAAACAATGTTCTGAGCTCTGCAGCCTCGCGCTGGCCCCGTCAACAACGAGGAGTGCTTCGTGACAGCGAACGCGGGGAGGGGAAAAAAGCACAGCGCAACAGTTCACACAGTCATGTGTAAGTTTTATTACGTTTCTGAATAATAGATGATACATCAGTTTTGGGTCACTCTAATGGCCTCTATTTTAAGATCGCGAGAGTGATGCTGCTACATTGCAATGCGGGAGGAGTGCTCTTTCCCAAAAAGTATCCACCGGTGATATTTCAATACTGTCATTATTACTTTCACGAGTAAATAACTCCTCGCCCTTCCCAATAGTGCTCACAGACGCACGGCGCTGCCATTGTTGATGAAAAGTACCGTGACGATAACAGTGGGTGTCTCTCACGAGAAGACGCCCCCCCCTCAGTCAACCGCTGTCCCCCATTCACCGGTGCAGTTAAAAAACATTCTTAATTCTACACGACAGTAAGAAAAAAAATGTACACACAAAAAAACACGATGAATTCATACAACTGTACCTGTTATCGTAGAAATTCTACTATGCGTAAATTTTAAATAGTCGCTATACAAAAAAAAACACATGAGCAATGCTACAACATTTTACAATCCGAAAATCATTCACGTTTAGACACTAGCATATTAAAACTGAAACGAGAATATAACCCAGCTATATTATATTTGTGTTAAAACGATATTATTTGGCGTACCATACATTATCTGCCTACATTCTGATATATTATTCAAAAGTAACGCACTTTCCAGAACTAAATGTCACCACAATACTCCACTTGCTTTTTGCATTATTAATGTTTTACGTGGAGGCATTTTCACATAGTTTATGATAATGATAATTAATTACAACGGAGGAACTAAACAGGGATTAGATCATATATTTTCAGTCAAGCACATTGATCAAATATACCAAAATCAGAAGTGCACCAACTCTAAGCCTGAAAGCGAGCAAAAGGAATGCTTGATAATACCCATGAACGCTGTACACACGAACACTAAATACTGCAATGTTTCCTGGAAAATAACTTACACGGCGAGGTGTGTTTCTCTTCTTCGTTTACTTTGTACAAGAGCATAACAATAAAACGACGAAACTCGGTGGAGAATGACAAGACATTGCTTGTGGCTTAGCAGCTACGTTTAGTTTACAACCAGGCCGTCACGAGGCAACTGTGATGGAGTATATGCTACATATAACCCCCCCCCCCCCCGTGTTAATATCAAATAGCTCAACACACTCGTCAACAACGCTGCCTTAAAGGCTACTGTCAACATCTATAATGGCTCTTCCTAATAGCACGCTTCAGGCAATGGTCCTTCGTCATAGCGTGTGCCATGAAGCAGGGTGATTGCCCAAAACGTCGCCTATATATGTTATTTTCCATGTTAAGGCAGTGCTTTTTTATGGATGCATTGAGCCGTCTGTTGCTTGTGCACGTGCACTGCTCGCCAATGCAGCAGCGTCACCAGATGATCCATTCAACTCGTCGATATCAAACACCGCAGCATTGCCGTCAAAGCATAATTTTGCTGACATTCGCCACTGCAAGTCCAGTGACCTTCAAAGCCCAGTCAGGGTCATCGCCGTGGTCGAGCTCCCTCTCACACGAACAGCAACGAACAAATACAATTCCCCCACCACGTTCCGTGACTTTTAATCTAAATTGTCTTATGGTTGTTATTGTTTGACTTGCATCCCACTGGGATTTTTGCACACAGCGTTGATATGCGGTGCTTTTTTCTAGGAGACTTTGCTGTTTTTCCTGGATTTTTCTGTTTGCGCATAGTCACTTTAAGATGTTTCTTGTTCGTGTTTTTTGTTTGTTGCGGTTGCACCCGAGTCAAGAGCCGAATGGCTCACAGGGCTATACCAAATAAATGAAATTGAAAACTGAAAACACTGACTGCTCGCAGAGCTCAGTCGTGGCCTACGATTCTGGTCACCACTCGACAAGAACTCGGTTGGCGATTGGGGACTTTGATTTAAACGAGTGGCTGTGAATCATTACACGGGAACCAGAGTCCGCTACACAGTCATCACGACCCCTGCCAATGGTGGGTAGAATTTGGTAGGCAAACAGAGAGGTCAAAAGGTCGTCATCGGAACTGGAGGGGAGGGCTAATCTCTCATTTTGGCTGGTACAAGTTCTCATGCATTACTCAGCTCAGGGATTTACAAAACTCTGCTTTAGAGTGTGGGCAATGTTGTCCATAACGGATTGCCATATAATGTAATCACTTCCATTCTAGTGCAATCCTCTCATCGTGGTGATTAGCGAGCACAAGGCGATGCCCCAACCTATCCACTCGCCGACTCAATCTTCCCAACGGCGGTGCTTGCGAACCCTCTTACAATTAGTGCTGGTGTCTCCCAAACACTGGGGAGACGGTAATAAAATAATGGAACCCATCATCATCAGTCGCCCACAACGACACTTCAATAAAACCTCCATTTCATCAACGGCACCACCACCCGAAGCCGTGGCGTGGCTCATGGCACCTTGACATTCAAGTTTAGCTTTTCACAGATAATTCCAGGCAGACACCAGAAGAAGCATTTCCACGTGTCCGAGGAGACATGGGGCAGTCCTGAGCCAGCGGTGGCCTTTCCCCATTCCTGACGCAGGGGGCTATTCTCTCCACCGGATGACCATTGCTGCCTACATCAGTAAAATGGTTCATATTGTACTCACTCTGGAGGCAAGATGGGGTGAGTTAATACCCCCACTGGTTGCAAGCTAGGGTGCTTCGAACCGCAGTGCCACACAGCACTTGTCACACAACACTTAATATTGCTTCCGAGCCATGCAGCCATGCTGTTCGCAATTCACCCTCGAGTGTGTGGGGGGGAGGGTGTTAATCTTAATGACCCAGTGGCTCTCTGGTTGCATTTTCTTTAATGAGAGGAGTTGTCTATGTGAGTAATCTAATGGTAACGATAAACAGCATGACTGAACTACATACGCATTCGTATGCATCGTTACCACTTACACACAGACATTCGCATATTTATGCAAGCGGTGATGTAACGTCTGTGTTAATCCAAGGGACAAGGTTTCACAGTTTCAGGTTACAATATTGGCTTTTGTTATGTGACCAGGTGTGGCGAATATAAATTGTCCTGCTGTTATATTCAAATATTACCATATACTGCAGTGAGTTTGTGTTAAATGGCATCTGTACGACATCTGTGTGTGAAACAGAGCCAATGACAGCGGCATTAAAATTGTACGCATTTTTTTCCCCTCCAACCATTCCCAATCGCGACGACTTCCCCCACGTAAACCGAAAAGGGTAGCCTGCGCTTCCCCTTCACAAACGTCTGAAGCCGTCGCGATCACGCGAAATCCGACAGGTACTCCAAGTTTTCCGCGGCGGAAAACTTGACGTGTCGGGCGGGCTTGAGCAGCGGCAGGGCGAGCGCCGTCTGCAGATAGCTTGGAGTGCCCAAGCTGTCCCTGTTCGCCTCCGTGGGAAGGCTGTCGTGGCTCCTGTTAACCGCGTGCCCGTCCTCATTGGCGCCGGGCGCGTCTGCCACCCTGAAGGCGGGCTGCGGCACGGGCGGCGACAGGTACTCCGCGCTCTCGTCCGGCGATCCGTCCATTTCCATGTACTCCGCCCCCCTGAGCGCGCGCGCTTCATCCGGGTGCCCACCCACTCCCCCGGCGGCGCCGTCCGACGGCGAAGCGTCGCCCTTTGCGCCGTCTTCCGCCTCTCCGTCGCCCCGGCCGTCGGGGCCGACGTCCGAGTGAGCGACGGAGAAGGCAATGGAGGGTGCCGGCTCACGCGCCGAGGGAGTCAGGTGGCCCGCGGCGTCCCCCCCGGGGCTGCCGGGCACGGAGGGCGGCGGAGCGGGCGCGCGCAGCGGAGGCACGGAGTACTCCGACGGGCCGTCTCCCAGCGTCCACCGCTGGCCCGGCGGAGGCCCTGCCGGCAGAGGCCAGGAAGTTTCTGGGGGGCAAAGGCACAAATTGGTCAACGAGAGGCGCGGGCATCACGTGAGAGCAAAGGCGGGTACGGGAAGGGTGCAAACCTGCAAGTGCTAGCCCACGCCGCCACCGCTGCTGCTGCTGGCAAAAGGGGCCTCGACCAGAGCGAACGCTCGGAGGATATTTGGTCTACTCTTCCACGTTGACCATTTGCCTCACCTCACGTGACCTGCCAATCGACTGCCTGTGGTGTTCGACGTTACGCTGCTGGGTGAACAAAGGCGGTGGGGGGGGGTGATAGCATCGAACCATTGGCCTCTGGATTGTAAGTTCAGTGCGTTAACTGTTACACTATTGCATCAAATACCGATTTATTGAAACTGCTGTTTGAATGTTCACGTTGGTCATGGATGCTGTTTAACGGCACGCGTGGCTGTGGATGCAAGTGGAGTATGTGAAATGTGGCTGCACGGTTCAATTAGTGTACCCTGCCCCAGAGCACGACATCATGACCAGTGAACTTAAAAGTTTTAAAATTTCAGACATATTTACTGATGCTGATCAAAATCATCTTGCGAAAGCCCGTCGTAAAGGTTACGGCACATGTGTGACAGTTAGGAGGACGAGTTCGCTCCCTCCAGCTGACAACTGCAGCTTCACCAGTCGGCCAACAATCCTTCCAGAAGAGGATCAAGGCAGCCCACAGTGCGAGAGACGCAGACACAGTTTGCCTTCGGTGAGCCATACGCAGGTGTGGCCCCAGCCAATTAAAGCGCAGACCGTTCAACATGGAAGAAGCACGCAGAGAAACGGTGATGTGCTCGTAGTGTAACGGTGAGGAGCTCACAGACATTAACTCTGATGACTTTGGGGTTCATTCAATAAACGCCAAAAATTACAGGGAACGGTTATTCCATACATTTTGAAACAAAGTTGAAACATATTCTTGGTTCTTTTGGTAAAGTCACGTATTTCCCTTCTACGTGACTTTACGGAAAGAACCAAGAATATGAATCCCTGCAGTCACGAAAGCTTTAAATCAAAAGTTGAAACAATCTGCAAAAATAGCTTATTTTGTTGATGTATTTTTGTTGTTAACTAAAATAGCTGTTGTTTCATAAAACTAAAACATATATCAAAAACAGATAGCCTCATAAAACAGCGAGACCTTATCCTGGTCTCATGAGGACTTACCTCGTTCAACAAAATAAAATAAACATGAAACGTGTACCCATGGGGCACGATGGGAAGGGAAGTAGAGGCAGCGGTATAATGAACGGGAAAAGAAGCATTAAAGGAATAGGAAAGAGAGAAGAGACAGAACGGGAAATAAGAGGAATGGGATGGAAAAGTAACATAAAAACTGTACAAAGGGTCAGGAAAGAAGACGATATGGAGGCAGAGGCGAGAGGAGGAGGCCCTCGGCGCCATTGCATTGAGCAGCGTCTTTACTCACAGGGGGTGGCGGGGAGCAGTGTGGGGGTGGCCACACAGAAGTAATGTGGTGTATGGGGAGGCGTGAGCAGATTTAAATCAATAGAGAGATATATAGATGAGAGGGGAGGGATCCAGGGTGGGGGTGGTCACATAGAAGTCACGTGGTGTACGGGAGGCTTGAGAAGATCTAGATAAAGAGATATGTATGTTCAACTTCTTTCGCATCGCATGTAGTCAACCGCGCTAATCGGAGGTGCGGGTGAAGGACAACAAACTGCATCCCTCCCCCTCTCACACAGATGACAGGGGTGGCCGCACAAGAGTCAGGTGATCTACGGGGAGGGCTTCAGTTGGTTGACGCATAGAGCCGTGGCAACACGTGATGGGATGCAGGACGGCCACGTGCAGCGGGTGCAGACCTGTCTCGCGGGGCGTCTGGCCGCACGGCAAGGGCGACACGTAGCCGTCGCAGTCGGGGGACTCCACCTCAGCGAAGGCATCCGTCGGGTCCCGGCTGTAGCGCAGGCTGCTGCCCTCCGCGTCTTCCGCGCCGTCCCGGCGGCCACGCTCCAGGAGGCCGCGGGACGCCGGCCACTTGCCGAGCGCCGCAGGGTCGGCGCGTCCCGCGCACCCCGTGGCCGCCGGCGAGGCCGCCGCGGGGCCCGGCGCCGACAACGTCTCCGAGCGGCGCGACAGACTGCTCCTGATGCTCCGGTCGCACGCCGCAGGCGTCCCGCAATCCGGCTCGAAGTCAATGCTCTGTGGGATTGCACCACGTCACGGTCGCTTCGTCAGAACCCCCCCCCCCACTCCAGGTTGTTTCGCAAAAAGTCAAAACGCTCCAAAAACACTCTGCGGAGCGACGCGGGTAAACTATACTGAGCATGTGGAAATCCACGTGCTCAGCATAGCGGAGGGAAAAACCAGAGGACCCAGAGAAAAATCCATGCGACCGCGGGGAGCACATGTAAGCTCCAAATATACAGGCGTGAAGGTCGGGATCGGACCTACAACCTCCCCCATACCAGGTGAGGTAGTTAACATCTCGCCACCATGGTGCCCCATACTTTTCTTAACAATCAATGTGATGTTAACTCGCACATATTCTCTGACCCACTTGTTCCTCTTTCCATCTCTCAATGTCATTCCCAGCATGCATTTCTGTGCTTCTTTGCAATACTTTTCAGATGTTTATGCAAAGTTATTTGTCCATCTCCCACGTTTCCGATCCGTCCTTATAGTGACGATCTTGCACCCTCATTCTTTCACATTCATTTTCCAGATAAATAAAATAACACTTAAGTTAATTAAATGTATAAAAAAAAATAAACGAATATTAACCACAAAATGAATTGATAAGAGTAACGATAAGCAGACCACGTGGTGGGGCTTGATGCACGTTGATTGACAGTGGAATGTCGCATCCCATTGCGTGCCGCTCCATTGGTGCATGAACATGTTACAGGCAATTTTTTTTTACATTATTTAATAATTTCGAGGAGCCTTCCCAGCATGCCCCACATTCCACCATACCCCGAGTTCAACTTGGTAGTTTCAATATGAGTCTCCACGCATGTATTTGTGTGCGTGTCTGGCAAAACAATCTCCACCTCCTGGTGGTGCCAGACGCTAACGCTGCCGGTGCATCGTGGGCAATGCCACGCGGGGGAAAGGCTGACGTTAGTCGTTCGAACGCGGGCATTTTCTCGTGTTGTAAAACACCACAGGTTGTGTACCTGCCAATGCTTGCATTTCCTCTGAGAAGTTTCCACTGAACTAATGAGAGCATTAATAATGCACACCTGCACTCTTCCACTCCAAAACCTTCATGCTCCATGGTTCCTACTGCCGAACTGACAATATCCTCATCCTGCAGAGTTTAACCTGGATAATAATGGATAATATTGGTCGCAAAGGCCTACGTGTTAAACTGAGTGTAACCTGAATACATAATAACGTTTTTGGGTAAGATCGCGTTATTTATAAATGTGTCGTAACCCTCCACCACCCGACATGGCCAATCAGCAAAAAAAAGTGTCACGTTGACAAAAAGACAAATAGTTCACTACTTTCGCCCACCAGAATTCTGACGAATTGCCCGATGATGCTGGATGCAATTTCCAGCGAAACGTTGTACTCAAAAATTGTAAATGTTGTGGTTTCACTCTTCAACACACCGGTGGGCTAAAGTAGTGAACTATTTGTCTTTTGTCAACGAGACACTTTTTTGCTGATTGGCCGTGTCGGGTGGTGGAGGGTTACGACACATTTATAAATAACGCGATCTAACCCAAAAACTTTATTATGAATAATATTGGTCGCGAAAGCCTACGTGTTAAACCTGAATACAGTCCGTTCTCCGATAACGCCACGTGTTATTTTCATCACGTGAATTGGATATAACGCGATGAATGTATGAGGGAACACATTTTTTACAATGCGGATGCAAATTGGATACAACGCGATTGAGTGAACTTCGCTCGAGTAGGAATCAGCGGTCGTACGGCTGCCTCGGCGTAGCATCGCACAAGACATTGGGATGCTGTTACACTATTGCATCAAATACCGATTTATTGAAACTGCTGTTGGATGCTTCTAGATGCTACCCACGCGCCTCAGTCTTTGTTCAGCCTGCGTACGCATCTCACGTGTTATCGCGGACTGTGCTTTACCCCACATTATCTATTATTTATTCTAACGCGATATTTACATAACACGGTGCTCTTCAGGAACGCAACTACTACCGCGTTATAGGAGAACAGGCTGTAATTTAATCGCGATACATTCAACCGTGTTCTGACATAACGATGTGATACCATAACGGTTCAATTATCTCGACTGTCGCAGCTCTTGGCTCCTGCTAGAGGACGCGAGCCAATAAAAAAATCGATTGTCCGGCTTCGCAATTTCGTTTAAAGGGTTTCAATAAAAAAACACAATGTGGTTTGCATCAAGGGCACAATGTGTTCCGGATTCTATGAAAAATGTCCATGTGTTGTCGATCACAACCCCATTTTTTCAAAAATATTTGCTTGCGGTACGCGACACAGATAATAATCTGCGCCGCGCTCGAAAGTGGAAAATGATGCGTTTTGAGGACTTGGAAAAGGGTTCGGGGTAAGCGCATACCCCAGACATTGGCGTGTAGGGTGGCGGAGGTGAAGTCCCATCTTTGCTGCCCTGCAAAAAACAAGCCGTTTGTAAAACATCACCTTGGATGAACACGAGACGTTCTGTGATAGCCGGGCAGCGGTGGTTACGCACGTGGCCCGGAATCCAGCACAACATTGGAAGATCACACCAACGGTGTGAAACTCCCTTTCTGTGGGAGTCAAGGAGCCATACCCTGACTCGCCAGGAGAAGAAATAGAGTGGAAAAGGAGGGGACGCGGTAAGCCGGTACCAAATTCCCCCCCCCCCCCCAAGCTTTGCCGGTCCTTTATATATGCTATTCTGTACCGACTACGGTACAAAATGGCAAGATAGGGGATGGGGATTGGATAGTGACAAAGAGTGGAGGGAGCGAGGTGGAGGCTGCGGCGGTGGGGGCGTTAGGGGTGTTAGGTGGTGCTGGTAGGGGTGGCGGGAGAGGACGGGAAGAGGCGAGAAGAGAAAAGAGACAGGAGCTGAGGGCAGTGCGAAGAGAGGAAAGCGAGGAGGTGGGAGTCGGATGTGGAGAGGGAGTTTGTTCCAGTGTAAGGAGGCAAGCTGAGAGAAGGAGCGAAAGTGAGATTGGGCACAGGGTGGAGGAGGGACAGCCAGAAGATAGGCAGCTTGTGACCACAGCGGATGTGATGGGACATATAAGGAAATGAGAGAAGAATAGTCCATGCAAAGCTTTGAAAACTAAGGTGAGCAACTTAAAGAGGCAGCGGTAACAGATAGGAAGCCAGTGAAGTTGTTGAAGGAGTGGGGAGCAATGAGTGGTGGAATGGAAGGTTAAGGACGGTGCATGCAGCCGAGTTTTTAATTTGTTGTAGAGGGGCAAGGGTGTAGCAGGGAGACCGACCAGGAACGAGTTGCAATAATCCAGACGAGTGAAGTCTACGGAGTGCACAAGACGTTTGGCAGCGGTGATGGTGAATTTTCCTGATATTTAAAAGATGGAAGCGGCAACGTACGAGCGGTGTTGGCGATGTCGGAAGTGAAGGAAAATGAAGATTCAAAGGTGACGCCAAGAATTCGGATGGAAGCGATCGAAGTTAGACTGAGCGTGGGGAAGATATCGAGGGGGGAGGAGAAGGTGGAGGAGAGCGGAAGGTGGGGAAGTAGAGCACGGTGGTTCTAGATGGGTTAAGGGAGAGGGAATTTCGTGTCATCTATGCTTGGATGGCCATTAGGCAGGATGAGATACGAAATTGTTATTGGGAAATTCACGAGTGTTTACGTGTGGGCGGAAACCATTTGGGTGGGCAGGGAAATGTTTCTGCTGCTGTATTTATTCAAACACTCTTATATTTACACCAAAAGGCAGAAAAAAGACAGCTTGCACTATCTCGTGAACAAGACCCCGCGATTTGCGTGTCATTATTTCATAAGCAGGCTGCTGTGACAGGCTCTTCCCAGTTCAAATTCTATATCTGCAGTTTGAACGTTAATTTTAGATCATATGAAAACATTAAACACATAATTTGTTGATAATGTGTTGGCAGTCGTGCGCAAGCACCAAATGACAAAAAAAATATCTCAACACATTCCTTGATAAAAATGTGGACGTAAAATCAATAAATAAAACGCGTCATCTGATTTAAGTGGCTGCTGTCACTTTGGGGCTGTAGGTCTTGCATTAAACAGAGCTGTAAGATTTACCCGAGTTCGAGTATGAATTGTTTTGTTACATGGATGGTCCAATTTAGCCAGCTCTATGCTTGACTTAAAGCTATCGTGACTGCAGGAATTCATACCCTTTGGGTCTTTCGGTAAAGTCACGAAGATAGAAAAATATTTTTTTAAAAATCACGTTTCGATTGCAACACAAGCAATCGTCTTCAGGTGAAAAAATAAATACAGCAGACGGACTGCTGAGGCAGGAAGAAAAATATGATATATATCATATAACAGCTCTGGGCTGTTATACAAAGAAAGATAGGTGGCGCGTGAGCACATCAACAGCAACGTCAATACCCCTCAATGCATATTGCAACACTAATACAAATGAGGCATTTACCGCATTAGATGCTTGGTAAAAAAAAGCCACCAATCACGACTGTGATTCATATGTCAACGGAGAAGAGCCGGCGTTGCCACATCAGAGCTTTCCCAGGCCCCAACAGCGTGGGTGAAGCTGGGAGCCATCCTATTCACCAGTGTGCCGGTGCCATGCCGTCGGCCCGAAGGCGGAGGCATGAGGTGGAACGGGCGCGTGGAGGAGTTCAGGAAGGTCTCCTCCTGCATAGAGACAACTCCCAGCTCCTCGTTGCTATCCTGCAGGAAGCTCTTGTAGAATTTGCTGTCCGTGGGGCTTGGCAAAGCCATAGGCTCATCTCCCTATAGCAGAGCAGCAGCAGTGGCAGCGATAACGACATTTTAAGGAATGTGAACATTAATGCTTGAAGCAACAGTCTGATTTACCATAAGATGTGTGTTGTATGTGTGTGTATGTGTGTGTATGTGTGTGTGTATGTGTGTGTATGTGTGTATGTGTATGTGTGTTATCACCTGAATGACCAGGTATCTGGAAGGATCACGAGCCATCTTGGAAAAGTCGGTAGCCAGCTCGCTAAACCGGGGCCGGGAGTCAGCATCGATCATCCAACCTGAATGGAGAAACCGTGACCAGATTACAGAATTTTTATTTATCCTGGAGAATTTCGATGAGCTATGAAGCTCTTTTTCACAAATGTCCAATAGGGGAAGGTCAGAAAGTTACAAGAAAATCACTAAAACAAATATATAATTACTAATACATTAAGTATATAAGTAGGAATTGCATAACTACATCAATTTCCAAGCTTGGGCGAGGCAGACAAACATCAGCAAAAAAACAGTCTCAGAGCACACCAAGACTGGCAAAAAGATCCCGTAGATATAACTGCTCGACCCGAGCTCGAAGCATTCCGATACGTGTGGCATCGTCTTGTTTACTACTCGCCTCGTGGCGTTTTCTCGTCTCACACTGGCGAGACATCGACATACAGAAGGCTGATGTCTCTGGTGCAGGCCAATGCATATATTATCAGAGAATGTGTATTTAATGCAGACTTGATGCCTTGCAAAATGTATTTATTTGGTGTTGAAGATCTTAGCACCTATATTCTTGGTTCTTTCGGTAAAGTCACGGAGATAGAAAAAATAATTAAAAGCAAAAAGCCCACGACGTTACGATCGCAACACAAGCGGTCTTCTTCAGGCGGAGAGAAAAGAGGGGCAAGCCTCCAAATGCAGCTGCTTATAACACCTTCAGTTTTCTTGCCAGAGAGGGTCACGCCTCTTCTTATTTTTCATCATTTCTAATACTGGCAACATTTTTTACGTAAATATTAGTTATGCTCGTTTACCCAGAAGAGTCTCGCCAGGTCCTGTCAAGTTTCCGTGGTAGGGAGGCGATGTTGTTGCTGCTGTGTGTAATCCCAAATGAGCAATTTCAGCATTGGAATGTTTTGGCCAATACCAGTTACATAAGTCGTTTTAATGTTAGCTATGACAGGACACCAGAAAACCCTGATATAACACATGCAGAAGAGGTGGGGGGGGAACGTACAAAATGCACTCACAAAGAAAAAAAAGATCCCCCCGTATAGCCTTAATAGGCTGTTGGGGAAAGTGCTGTCAGTAAGCACCTATGAAGGCCAGCACCACGCCCATTCACATTCACTCACACTCTGCAAAACAGGGGGAGAACATTGAAACTCCACGCAGAGTTTGGAATCAAACCCAGGTCATTCTTGCTGTGAGGCACACGTGTTACCACGATGTCACCCCACCGTCCATTCACATGAACATGTTGTGAACAACATTAAGCTGGTTCATACCTTGTACCATCAGCCAATCAATATATATGAAGATAAATAGCTGAAGAATGTCAAACAAATGAATGACACAAATGTGTACCAAACATCGATGATTGACAGACCAGCATAAAATAAAGCATATGGATACTCAGCAAGTGCGCATGTTGCAGTGATATATCCAGCAGACAGCATTGCGATCATGCCCTGAACCAAGAAGCTATCTGACGCGGAGGATCAGGATTGTAAAAGTTTAATAAATGCATTTGGTATTTATTATCCCTTCTAAATATTAAGGGAAAAACTGGAGAACACAGAGAAAAATCCACACGACCACAGGGAGAGAGACACGCGAACTCCAAATATACAGAGGCGTCAGGGTCGGGAGCGGACCCACGACCTCCTGCATACCAGGCGAGGTAGTTAACATCTCGCCACCATGGCGTCCATGCCTAACTCAATGCCACACTTAAAACATAACCATCTGCCATCTTTTATCTCTTCTTTTCTGACAGCCATTTGTCCATGGCTCTGTGCACATGTGCTTGATATTATTTAATATGGCCACCATTATAACCATGAGCACTGTGTCCTCTCTTGCGTGCAATCCGCATCACCAGCTCCGTCGTTTGGGGTGCCAGAGCCAATCTTGAGGAATGAATCACGTGAGGTGGAAAGTATATATACTGTTTGTATGTTGAACTTATTTCGCACTGTACGTAGCCAACCGTACTTATTGCAGGTGCGGGTGAAGGACAACAAACTAAACACAAAAAGCAGTTCTAAAATCATTCGTTTTCAATGTAGCAACATCGTTCCCCAACTGGCTGACATGCTCATCTGCGAAACACAGTGCCTCTGCGATAGACTTGTGCTATGAGAATGGTGCAGATACCAAATTCAATCTTATGAGGGGTAAAGAGGGGGAAGGATTGTGAGCAGCTGGGTTCATGAAGCCAAGCGGCCCATGGGACACGAGGATGGGAACTCAGGTCCTCGTTGTTGCCGCTCGTGGGTCAGTCCTAGAACAGCCAGGCCCATCGTGCCAGCGCTCGTGAACACGGAGCGCCGCGGTCAGCCTTACTCAGGGTGGGCTGCAGGTTACATGCTGACCTTATGGCACATCCGTGGTCTGGGGGCCCCTGAGCCTGGGCCGCGTCGCGCGTTACCGTCGGGTCGACGTCACGAGTCAGTTTCCGGTGACGGCGATCGCCAGCGTGGGGACGTTGGCTTCCATCGCGCCGTACCCTGCTGCTCGTCGTGGTGGGGGAAGGGGGGCGGCGGAGCGGGCCGCGGGCTGCGACGTACATTTCACCATGATCATGTAGACGTCGATGGTGCACACCGGGGGCTGGGGGAGCCGCTCCCCCTTCTCCAGGAGCCCGGGGATGTCCCGCGCAGAGATCCCATCGTACGGCTTGCCTCCGAACGTCATGAGCTCCCACACGGTCACGCCTGTGACACGAGAACCACCGCCATTGTTGTCGTCGTCATCGTCAACTCGATTCTGATGCAGTGCCCACCGTAGAATAGGATGGGCACGGAGGACCAACCGATCATATTACAAATAAAAAAATATATATCGACAACTAGTTACGAGCAATGTTGAAAACACAGTTCTTAAGCAGGGATTCGTTAATGCTGGAGGTGCACCGAATATTTGCTTTTCCTTCAAATTCAGCAAAAACCCCAGCTATCCTTCACTCTTCATATTTCGCCGGGTTAATGCCAAATATTGCTTTTGAATACCGAGGGCCACCATAGTCACGTGACCACCAGCGGGAAAAACTTTCAAGTAATTTTTTTTAACCAGCTGAGAACTCAAGAGACCGGGATAGTCGTCTTATTTGCACGGGTGGCCTGGGGCATTAGTCTGCCAGTAGGGGGGCGATGGTTGCTGCTGTGTGTGTAATCCCAATTCAGTAATTTATCGGTCATTTTCGATTTGGGAACAATTGGACCCTGACGCCGGCTCACAAGGGCCTACTCTTGCGAATAACGTCAGGGAACATTGACGTCCACTATGAAGAATGGTTACCACATAAGGGTTTAAAATCAGTGGGCTTTACGTGGTAAAATAAAAAAAGCTTAGTTGAGTAATTGAGATGACATTATCTCATTGGTATAAGTTTCACTCGCGCAATTTATATGTCAAGGCGGGGTAGCACTGAAGCAAACGCAGCACGATATATCCGGTGACCCGAGTTCGATTCCTGGTTCTGGGCGTCCACTTTGCCAACCCGTGCTGAGCCGCATGGTAAAAGTTTGGTGAAAACAACTCCCATGGCCAACATGGTGTGGGGAGGCCTTCATCCAGGATTGGGCAGTAAATTATTATGTCAAGGTGGCTTACGGGTACGTACCATAGCTCCACACGTCGCTCTGGTGTGTAAATTTTCTGTACTGTATAGATTCGAGAGCCATCCACTTTATTGGCATCTGGAAAAAGTAACACAAAGCACGATTTAGCTTTTTATATTCATGGGTGCACAATGGGCGTCGAGGAGGTGCCATGTCATGGCTCGCCAGAAGGCGGTACAGCAAGTAGAGACAAACATGGTCTGTCTCTTCTGTAAGGGATAGAGCATTGCCCTCTCGCACGGTTTTCACCCACGTGTGGGTTTTCACCGGGTGCTCCAGTTTCTTCACACATGCAGAAACGCTCATTAAGTGGCTGAAAACATCTTAATATTAAAAAAACAATGCTGGGCCAAAATGAAAAAAAGAGTCCTTAGACCCGGCGTGGTTTCCTGGGTAAACAAGTCATTATAATTATAATATCCTTTCAGCACATGAAGTGCACGTGCTGGAGAAGGAGGCTGTCACATGGCTCTGTAGCGACGTGGGCAGATGTCCACTCACAATATAACATTGAGAAGCATATTTATTGATTTTTCTTGCATATCTGGTGCTCTAACTGTATGACAGTCACATGTAAAAGGCTTCGGTAAATTAATTAATTAAAACAAATTTCTAGGATCACAATTGTAAGAACTTTATAACTAAAAAAAAGCATGAGATCAACAATGGTTGCACATAGTTACATAATCACGGTTCTAAACACATGGTTTATTCAGCTCTTGACACCGTGCAGGATTTTCTACGAGAAGAAATTCCCCGCCGCCGATTGTCGCACTGCGGCACTGCACATTAGCAGTGGGGGGGGGGGGGCAGTGTGCGGTGCTGCTCTGTGGGGAGCAACGGCGATGACGGCGACGTGTGGGGGGTACGCACCTTGCCCCCCTCGGCCTGGTACTCCTGCTCGTTGACATCGAGGAGGCGCGCCAGCCCAAAGTCGGTGATCTTCACGTGGTTGGGGGCCTTGACGAGCACATTGCGCGCGGCCAGGTCACGATGCACCAGCCGCCTCTCCTCCAGGTACATGAGACCCTGGGGGGCACAGTGGCGGCAGGTGGCGGGGGGGGTACCCACATACCGTGAGGATTTAACGAGCTCGCGGCGTTACTGACAAAGCGATTCTCGTCGCGGTCGTGCCGATGATTGCGTCGTCGATGGCCGCGATCGCGCGAATAATGGGCCGTGTGCTTTGAGAGAGATTCGCGCTCGCGAAGTTATTCGGGGCGGCGTTCGCAGCGACATCACGAGACAGACGAGATGAAAACACAGGCATGAGCATAAACGCAGAGGTCGTTAACCATGTCAGATTTGCGGCTGAACTACTGGGAACGACTGGAGAAGCAATCTTCACACTACGCACACACACGTGAAGCTGAACACGATGGGTTCAATGTTTGACCCAACCTTGATCCTCCACACGAGCTCATGATCGACTCCCCTTTTTGCGTGCAACCACTCTCGCGCACACACACCTTCAAAGTGCATTCGCTGCCACGCGCAATCACGCAAAAGTGTGCACAGACAACTCGGCTGATGCAGACCATTTGAAGGGCTTGGATCTCACTTGCATTATGACAGAAACGCAATTTATTTTGTAAACAATGTTTTTATTCGCTATGGATGGATGGGGTTTTAGTTTTTTTGCAAACGTAAGATTCGTTTATGGGGTTCTGAAATGAGCAACATGTCCTATATTGCTCATTCATAATAATAATGTAATAGCAATGGCATTGATTTTTTCTAGGTATTTGCTACGAGTCCCAGGTCACTCTTGCAAATGAGGCTATCCTGGTCTCTTGGGTTCTCAAATGTTTTCACTTTTCGTTAACCATCGAACAAAGATGGTCACCATATCGTGTGCTTTCCGATGCACTTATGTGGCCGCCTGGAACGCTCTTCCTTCCAATATTGGGAAGCCACTGGAGCTATGCACTTTAGATCATCTAGATTGAAATCTCATGTCTTTAGAACTGCTTCATGTGTTTAGTTTTTTGTTCTTCCCCTGCACCTCTGATGAGCACGGTTGACTACGTACGGTGCGAAAGAAGTTCAATATACATACATACAAATGCTCAAAAGATCCACACCTATGGGTTCACGAACCCATTCTCTGGGTTTCTATGTAAGCGAGACATAACGTTCACCTACAAATCCAGGGAATGGGTTCGTGAACCCATACGTGTGGACCTTATGAGCTCACCAACTCACTCACCCATTCAGCTTGTTTCTTCGCACTGCTTCACTTTGAAGGCTTATTTTTACCACTTTGTTCAATTCAAGAAACGATTGGTTATATTCTATTACACCTATTCAAAAGTGCTGTTTGTGGCTGACTGCTTGGAATTTCGAGCCCTTTTGTGCCTTTAGCTCGGCAAGCATAACAAGACTCATCGGCAAGGGCCTTGGATTTTGAAGCGTGACACAACGAACAGCAACTACAGCGTCCATTGACCGAGCACGAAAGCCACACAACGGCTTCAGGTGCGGCTGAACCAAGTGCCGCCACTGCTGCGGCCTCCGCTGAATTTGCACAAGGTGGCGGCGGTTCGCAACGCGCTCCGCGGTTCGGTGCGCCGACTCCTCCCTCCCTCCCTCCACGGTCGCGTTTCCCAGGGTGGCCACTCACCTTGGCGATCTGCACGCACCAGTTGAGGATGAGCTGCGAACCGACGCGGCCACGGTGCTCGCGCACGTACTCCAGCAGGCAGCCGTGCGGCATGAGCTGCGTCACGAGCTGCGTCGTCGAGCTCATGCAAATGCCCAGCAGCCGCACCAGGTGGGGGTGGTCCACGCTCGCCATCAGGTACGCCTCCTGCCACGCGCACACCAAGCTTATTGCCGTCGCCGAGGGCCCCCGATGACGATGGCGCTCGAGGCGCCTCGGCCGCTGGAAACGCGGGCGGAAGCGTGCGGTCGAGCGTGCGCGCGGAACGTCGTCGTCGTTGTAGTTGTGGAACGTGGTCGGGGAACATCGTCATCGCAGAATGTCGTCATTGTTGTGGAACGGCGTCGTTGTGGAACGTTGTTTTGGTACATCGTCGTCGTTTCGTAATGATGTCATTTTGGAATGTCGCCATCGCGGAAGCTACAGTAGTTGTCGTGGAACCTAGTTGTCATTTTGGAATGTCGTCATTTCGGAACGTCGTCGTTTCGGAACGTCATGGTCGTGTAAACGCTTGACCAGACAACGACCTCAAGAGCCGCGACCTCCGGCTCAACCACTGTGTGGAGCGAGACCCGAAGAAACCCCGGATTTTCCACAGTGCCCCGAGATGCCTTCGGCATGATGTTGCGTTTCTTACTTTTAAACTTCATTGATTCAAGTGATGGGGGCACAACGGGAGGAACAAGTTTTTCCCCGTGGATGGTACTCGTCAGGGGGAGCGCAGGGGGGCATGCCCACTCCTCGATTGCGAAATGTTGTTTAAAGAGGGGGCTGCATCCTTGGCATCCCTCCTCCTAGAAGTTCCCCCCTGCTATGATGCAATGTCTCTGCTTTAACCGTTGACCGCAACAACACAGAAACAACCGGCTGGTTTTGGCTCCACGCTCGTCATTATTATTATTTATTAGTCCGGACTGGGGGTTTTCTGGAACGTAAAGTGACGGAACAATTTATTTCCATTTTGCTTTGATGAATCAAGCCAACGGCCGAACCGTATCGGCACCTGCCGGTGAGTTTCTGAAGGGCGGTGCAGCTGCAGATGTCGACCGGCGGTAACGGCAGTCGGTGCTGAACATGGGCGACACCACGATTGGGTGATTGGGCTCAGTTACCACGGGCCAGATAGTGCACATGACCCCCGCATGTTATCCCTGGGAGGAACGGCATTGTGGTTCCTCCATGAATACGATTACAAATGCGTGACCCTCGCAGGACGCCTGTGAAATAGAGTCAGGCGGATTATTGGGCCCTTGCTGATGAAATAAATAAGATGCAACTATCTGTCGTGAGCGAGTGCCACGACACAAATCAAGTTTGCGTGCTGCACCTGGCAAGAAGGACGAGCAGCAGCAGCAGCACTACCGCCACACGCTCTCTTCTTCGGTGCATTAAACCCGTGCTAGAAATAGGTCAACTTTCTTTTTAACCTTTTTTTTTGCTGCAGCGAATCTCCCGACGCCACACACCACTCAAAACGTCCCCCAGCGTTTGTGGACGAGCAGATCGCGCCCCGCGCGAGGCGCAGCCACACGAGCCGACCGCCGAGCGGAGTTCATTCCACATGCATCTTGCTAATAACAACGGCAAGTTGAGGGCGAATGAAATGCGAATCGTGTTTAGCGTTAAGTAATATGACGTTAATCGGGTGCAAGCTTACTGTGAGAAAAAAATGTTGATTCGTAAACATCATCAACATTTTGAGGGTAGTAGTGGTGGCGCAATTGTAAGTACCCTGTGCAATGCCAGTGGCCAGAGTTGGATATAACTGAAATCTAACTCAACGTCCCCTTTGCCAACCCCAGCATGGGCAGCCCTTCATCTAGCAGTGGATTGACAATGCTTGGACATTATAATTATTATGATGATTAAATTATTGGCTTGGGATCGTTATTATGAGTACGGTACTGCGCTTGGGCTCCCATGACGTGGAGCGTGATTGTTGAACACACGGTGCGCTGGCTTGGCTTGTTAACGGAGTGCAGGCTTGGCCAGGTATAAAGAATAACTATTGACAGTCAATTTGAAAGAAACACCTTCCAGAGTCGTCTTTCCAACCTCAACGGTGGAAGTAAAATATTAACGGGATTAAACTTTTAAAACAATACGATACATTGTTGGCTGGGGTGGCGGTCTACATTTGCTCTTTGCACGAGTTGATTCCATTAGCGTCGATGCTAGCGCCGGTCCCTGCAGAGCTGCCCACTTAGCAGGGCTCGCGTCGGCACGTGGCACCCGACAGCCGCGTCCGACTCCAGCACGCAATGTGCATCGCGCCCAGTCGAACTGCGGCACTTAAGGGACGCTGGGGACCCTGTGTGCCATGCTGGAAAAACGCAGGGCAGCAGCCCAGACTGGCAACTATCACAAATAATAATTCCAACTTGCAACGTGCGGCACGGTATTCGCTCGCTCTCGAAGAGAGAGAACGACTCCGAGGCATGAGGAGGAACCACAGACACCCCCACCAAGCTCTGCATTCCTACGTATATTAAGGGGCTATTGGCCACTTATTGAGGGTTTATTTGTGAGAGTAGTAGTGTAGCGGCTAGCGCAATGCGCTATGAAGCCGGCGACCCGAATTTGATTCCTGCTCACGGCCAACACCGGTGACGATTATCTGAACCGGTCCTGGGCCTCACCTCGGTCGACTCAGCCTCAAATGAGTATCTGACGTGGTGTGTTAACGTCACCACTAGGGAGACAAAGGCGGCCTGGCGTGATGTTGGCCACCCACCCCCTCATGTGCTGTGCCAGCCGTCATAGGTACTCGCTAACAGCACTTGCCCCAATAGTCTGTTCAGGCTATTCGGGGGGATTTTTGTTTTTTTGGGACACCAGAGCACCTGGAGAAACCCCATGTGTGCAAGGGGGCAACACTCTATCCCATGAGAATATAGGATATGGCTCCTCCTCGACACCCACGTGAAGGGGGTTTACAACATGCGTGTGATCCACCAACCCTCGCCATCTCCACACTGCTGGATTACAGGCGTGCATAGCCGCCGCCAGGCAACCACTTGAAAAATGTTCAATATGTGCATTGTCCACGTTGAAATGAGGACAGCAAAGGGCATCGGGAGCTGCAACGTCCCACATTCGGTCATGGAAACTTCTTTTAGTTGAGAGCACCATTCCGTATGGATTAGCTTCACCCAGGATATTTAAAATGAAAAAGCAGAAGCCAATAGCTCTGTAATGCAGGCAATGTAACTTTTCCACATTTGAAGCTTTGACCAGAACCTGACCACCGCAATTGCAAAACATTCATTTCAGTCCGATTGAATGTGTTAAGGTCCGCACATTTTGACACATTATTGGTGTCTGGACTATTAGGTAGGCAACGTTGATGGACGTGATAATTACATAACAAGTCATGCCTTATGAATTTGTCTTTGGAGTAAAAAATGCATTTTGCTCAATTTAAGAGCAAAATATTTTTACTACATTCCATTTGAGCAGCACACTGAAGATGAAAGGTGCATTAAGTATGGCATATGAACTGGACAGCATATTTCTGTTGGACATGCCAACACAAAAATCCTTGGCCAATCTGGTTTAAATTGTTCCCTGTTATCTCCCTGCCATCCATCGCTTTGGGGTGGAGTGGCTTTGGGGTGAAAAAGTGTGGCCCCTGTGAAGTTATAGCCGATTCAGGGATCTGAAGCGTGTGATGAGCAAACACAAACACCTGCACAATCAGTCCCCATTCTCAAATGAGCCACGGGCTATCAACACTCATTCACCAGGTTTTGAACTTACAAGTCATGGTTTTTAACCACAGCACCACTCAGCCGCTTGTGGCAAAGCAGAAACTCTTTGATCTGTGTGCGTGTGATTCGGCACATGCCCAATTACTCCCCACACCCGGTATCCCACACCGCGCGGCTCGGGATGCGGTGACCGCTGTGTGTGAGCAGAGTGCCGCCATGCTCATCTCCATCAGCAGCCCTTAGCCATTGGTATAAATTCCACATTCCCGTGCCAGGGGCCAGCCTATCCGTAGGACAACCACAAAAACAAAGTTTAGGAACCGTTTGGTGGATTCTGAAGGGATGCCAAACTTGGTCAACCCCGAGCTGGGCTCTCAGACTCATGACCACAACCACGAGCAGTGTCCTCCTTGCTCCACTGCCACTGGATGAGA
The DNA here is from genome assembly GCA_014621495.2 of Entosphenus tridentatus. Taxonomy (NCBI): domain Eukaryota; kingdom Metazoa; phylum Chordata; class Hyperoartia; order Petromyzontiformes; family Petromyzontidae; genus Entosphenus; species Entosphenus tridentatus. The sequence continues at coordinate 844,022 of CM025626.2, forward strand.
CGTTGGGGCCCAGTGTGTGAGCACTGCTATGCTGGTTTATTACCCAGGAAAGCCTCATTGAGTCTCAAGACTGTTTTTTTTCAGGAGGGTCCTGCCAATGGTTTGTAGTTGAGGATAATGTTGACGTGTAATCCTAATTGAGTAAATTGCTGGTAATTTTTCAGCATTGGAATGTTTGTCCAATGCCAGTTACTATAGGAGGGCAAAGGAGATCACAGAGGAAACTCATGCAGAATGGCGAGAAAACATGCAAAACCCACACAGAAAGCCGCCCCAGTCGGGAATCAAACCCAGCCCCTTCTTTCTGTGTGACACGAGTGTTAGCACTGACCTGCCCTGCCACCCACTGGGCAACATATGCGTGGATCCGAGTTCAAATCTTAGCGAAACGCCGTTCAAATGAACTCTAGTGCAACACCGTACACAATCACGCCGATAATAAACCCCAATTCAACCCACAGTCAAATATGAAGAGTGAAGTTTTTTCCCCCCAGCATCAGTGCCTTTTAGACTATTACATTACTCAAAACAACCATGTTAATGGGGATAACTCCATCTTCAATAGTACTTAAAACGTTTGGTGCTCGTTGAAAATATATACACGCGTGTGTACTTTATTGCATTAAATACGTACATCCAGAATGTCCTTGTTGGCTTTCGAGGAGGCCGAGTCCCTGAGCACCTTCACGGCCACCGCGATCTTCACCGACTCCCCCTCGGGGACCCAGATTCCCTGCAGCGGAAGCAAAGCTCTGGTCATCCTCGCAGCGGCGGCTTTTTGGCTGGCCATCAAACAAAGACAGTGATCGCATCGCGCGCTTTTGTCGAATGCGTTTCTGCGGCCGTCTGGAACGCTCTCCCTTCTGATATTAGGAGGCCAAATTGAGCTATGCACTTTTAAATTTAGGTTAAAAACTAATTTCGTTACAACTGCTTTTCGTATTTAGTTTGCTGTCCTTCCTTGGCTAGGTACGGTGCCAAAGACGTTCAACACACTAAGACACGGGGTTACCATGGCATGGCAGGCTCGCCAGCACGATACACAAGCACGCATTCCAAGCGCCACATTTTAGTTTCTTAATAATGATCCCTCATGGTTGTTTCTCCAACCATGACATTTACGCATCCGCACCAGGTACTAATTTAAGGCTGAGTCGACCTAGGGGAGGCCAGGATCAGTTCAAATATTCGTGCTGTTAGTGAGCACCTATGAAGACTGGCACGGCACATGAGGGTGTCAGTGGCCAGCACCATATCTGGCTGCCTTTGTCTTCCTAGTGGTGATGTTTACACACCGCACCAAACACTCATTTGAGGCTAAGTTGACCTAGGGGAGACCCAGGACCGGTTCAGATAATCGCCACTGGTATTGGTCGTGAGCGGGAATCAAACTCAGGTCCCCGGGTTCGTAGCTACACATACATACATACACTCACACACAGACTGACGGACATTTTACAACGTGGCATTTGTCAATAATAAACTCATTCATGAATTCAACTCATTTTGCAAATTGTAGCTTTTGCTATGATCCACAACCACTTTAACACATTGTCGAGACTCCCACCAACGGTGAACTGCATTGGTCGTGGTTGCCACCGTCCCACAGCCCACCGCCCATCATCTCCTTCGGGTTAGAAAAATATGGCAGGTGATGTCGGGTTTTTACCCTTTTCACTGAGGACCAAGCTCAGACATATTTCCCAATCAGCCTACGTCTATCAAAACTGTCCAGTCTACTGAAATGCATTTCAACACAACACCACCACACGGTACAAATCGCCGCCTGCCACCCAAACACATATGAGAATTCCCAGACTGGCCGGGTCAAACCCAGACAGAGGTGACAACGCTGAGGAGGTAGAGCACCTCCTATTAGCACGGTTGGCCACGTCCAGTGCGAAATAAGTTCAACACCTGGTGATGGACGCTTGTGTTGGGCCCGAAACGTCGCGATTTATTTTATTTTACACCTACGTGACTTTACCGAAAGAACCAAAGAGAGTATAAACAAGCATTTAGCTGAGAATGAATGGGCAGCCAATGACAGCAGAGTGCCTGGTATGTTCCAAGCTGCACAAAGGAGACGCGTCGGATGTTGCCGCTGTGGCTGCACTCACTTTGTAGACAGTTCCAAAGGCCCCAGAGCCGAGGACCTTCCCCTTTTTGAGCTCCGTTTCCTTGAGGATTCTCAACTGCGCTTGGTTCGGCTGCGCTCCACTTGGCGTCAGCGGCTGCACCAACTGTGCCGAAACGAAAAGGAGCAGCAGCGGCAGCCTCGTTCATTTGACGCTCACAGCAAAAAAAGGTACACATCGTGGAACAGACGGCAGACAGCAAAACTGTGTGCTCACTTACACGAAATGCAACCTCGGACATGAATACGTGTTGTGCGATTAGCTTCTCGTGAACCGGACCTGAGCTACTGCTGGAACATGGTCCCTATTGAAGGGAGCAGTGTATCCGTAACCCAGCCTCAGTTGCCTTGTCACATATTAGTACACAAGGAGGGACTAAAGCCAGTTGCCTCTACGTGTAGTACACCGCTGTTCCAGGGAATTTCAGAGTCAGTATCTCATAATGATTCCTAAAGAGAATGATGCGTAGCCTTTATGGCCTAATGACAGAGTATTTGCTCAGTCATACCTGAATATATAAGTCTTAAAAAAGACCCAAGAATAAGTCATAAACAAGTTGAGAATCCAGTTTCTCTGAAATTGTAATTTCTGGCCATTGAGAATAGGTGCTGGGAGAATGCTAACAACCTCACGGTAATATTGGAATGGAATGTAATAAGACAACACTGTAGACCCAATGAACCAGAGGTCAGTGGTCATAGGGAAGACCCCCAATTGGCGAGGTGATGGACTGCCATAGCAGTCCTGGGTGGACAGGGACAAGAGTTACAGAATCTGGCAAAAAGTAAGTGATGGCAAGTTCTGACCTCCTTGAACAGGAATAACATATTTCCAGATGCACTTTTATGTTACTCACCAGGAGACTGCACAATTTGTATTTTAACTGCAAATTTGTTTTACAAAATTATACCCCACTGCCTGCATCACCGCTCCTCGTGCCCCTTGGGCTGGGCACTGTAAACTTTGCACAAAAACTCACTCTGCCCAATTCATGATCGCAGTTACACAGAATTCCTCTGGAGAGAGGGGGGCCGTGCCAGTGTTTACTCCACAAACAGCAGCCCATAATTAGAACAAGGCAGCATCTCAACAGGGTGTCATGGCACCACGGATTAATGCCTTACCCTGGACAGGACCGCCCAATCAAAAGCCCCGATTGGTCTGACCCACAAATAATAGAACTCCTTATATCCACGGCTCAATTATCCGTGATTCCTTTTATCCACTGCGGCTGTATGATCCCCAAACTCCGATTATCTGTGGCCCTAGATTTCCTATTATCCGTGCTTATCCACGATAATCTACATCCTCTTTTCGATTATTTTTTCACGGGTAAGTAGATATCGCGTGGCCAATTCTCTGCCTCCTCCGACACGGCATGTGTTTGAAGCGCGGTAGAAGGATGTTCGTGAAGAACAGGATGCGTTCGCTAAATAACTCCTAATACTGCGGGTTTAACAACTCCTACCGTCTACTATTTTTTTGCGGATACATGAAATCACGTGGCACGAGTGGAATAAAAAAAACGTCGATCAGTCGGCGGGGACGACCAGCGCGACATGAGACGACTCCCCTCACCTCGTTCTCGACGTACTTGCGCAGAGTGCGCTTGCGCAGCGCGTTCTGGTGTCGCTTGTAGACGAAGAGCGCCAGCAGCAGCAGGAAGACGGCGAAGAGGCCGCTCACCACACCCGCCGCGATCACCGGCACCTTGTTGCTGCACGCACAGCAACGGCGACACGGGCGCGACCCGAGTCAGCAGCCACGCGAGTAGTCGTCACTCACGCACGGTTCAGATGGCCCTGGTAAATGATTTGCGTACGACTCACCCCGGGTGCGGGATACAAGCACGACACTGCTGGCTAAATTATCGGCGATGCCAACCTCTTCAGAGTGCTATTCATTATTTGGAGATGCTGTCGCTGCTGCTGCTTCGTCAGGAGTGGTGCACAAACACAATTAAAATAAACTCAACATTTTCGTCAAAACCACTATGGCAATAAAAGGAAAAAGTGTATAAAAGGTGACATTTTGAGCAATGGCCCTCCTTCATAGCACATAAAGATAAAAAAAATGTTGTTTGAAGGCCACAGTGTTATTGACAAACATGTTGAGTTTTTTTATATAAATGCTGATACGATCGTTTAAACAACAAGTGCGTGAATACGTCACTAAATCATCATTATCACCATGATCCACAGGAAGATAGCCCTAAGTGTCCACGGCACACTTTGTCACTGGTTTCCACTTTCCTCTGTCTTGTGCCAATATGCTCAAGTAGTGCCACATCTTTCTGGCACCAATCTCTGATGATGTCATTGTTCTGACATTCTCTGAGGTTTTCTACTCTTTCACGTTTCTTCCATTTTCTGAACAACACTTTTAATTTCCCTGTTGTTATCCATCCTACATATGTGTCCGAATGGTGGCAGCTTCCTTCTCACCACTGCCTGCACCATCATCAGGTCGTCGTCTTCTATGCGCAAACTTTTCTTTACTTCTACGTTGGTCACTCTTTGGGGTCCAGTTTTAGATGCAGCAGTCTCCTTCTGTAGCAATACATTTCGAGTGCCAATATCTTGAAATTGTCCATTGCGTGTTTCACGCATTAACGATAACGGTGAGATCCCTACCTTCTACTGCTGTTTCTCCCTCATCTTTATCTGGCTTAACCTCTTCATCTACGAATAATATTTGCACTCACCCCTGTAGTAGGTGCCCACCTACAACACCATGGCTTCCCTGCCTCAGTGGTGCAGTTCTTCACACACGTTCGCATCTCGCCCAATGTTCTGGCCCCAATTGTCCCAGAAACGTGTCGCGAAAACTCACTCTTTCTTCATTCTCAGTCTCTTCATTTCGACATTCGTGGCCTCAACCCCCCCCCCCCCGATTAACCGAGCCTGGGCTCAGTAAAATCGTGTTGCCATCTAGCAACCACCCGCCCGGTAATCCGATCTTTACAGCCACGCTTGAACAGGTAATTGTGTTAGACTGTTAGACGTCTGTCACGGCGCAGTGGTTTGTCCACAAGTGGCTTATCAGACGCGCAATCATCTGCCTCCCTTCGGGTTTTCAAAGCTGCAATCAACCCCAGGGAGGGGGGATGGGCCTGGCCCACCACCCTTGCTGCTGCTGCTGTTGGTGTCATTGGCCCCTAGGAGGCACCCTTTGACTGGAGTTGCATTACAGAGAACCAAGGGGGCCCATTCGCCACGCAAGGGGGGGTCGGGCAAAGGCTTCCGAGCCCGCATGGATGTTGAACTTTCTTTCGCGCACCCCGAAGTAAGCAGCCGTGCTCATCATCGGAGGTGCCGCGGTGTGTGGGGCGGGGAAAGGAGAAGAAAACGGCGACTCTCTAAGGACGACCGACTGCTTCGTGACGTTATTTAGTGAGGACCACCGGCTCTCGTGTTCACGTTGCATCGCGGCTCATGAAATATTGACGTGTTTTGTTGTTGCTTCACCAAATTCGAAAAGAAAAGGCTATGTTGGTTCATTTTAACACGTAGGCTTTCGCGACCAATATTATTCATAAGGAAGGTTTTTGGGTTAGATCGCGTAAGGGGCCGTCCATAAAGACGTCACGCGATTTTGGACGATTTTTGGCCCCCTCCCCCCGGGTCACACGGGGTCACAAAAAGTCAGACCCCCCCCTCAAATATGACGTCACAAAGCTCTGCCCCCCCCTCCAAAAAAATATAAAACATGCTTCAAATCGCTTTAAATTATTGTCATTGTAGTGCGTATTCAATGTGGCGCTGCACTCTGATGTTGTAGGAGAAAACATTTAATAAAAGTCTAATTAAGTAGAACGTGTTGTCTATATTTAAAGTTGCGCATTTTGATGTGACGTCACATTTCTCACCCCCCCCCCCCATCGTCACACATCGTCACAAATGTCTGACCGCCCCCCCCCTAGGTGCGTGACGTCATTTATGGAGGGCCCCTAAGTATAAATGTGTTGTAACCCTCCACCACCCGACAGAGTGCGTAAGGCTCGTCACGTAAACAACGCGCCCATTTGTTTTGTTTCCGTGACAAACATTACCGGCTGTGTCGGGTGGTGGAGGGTTACGACACATTTATACTGACACGATCCAACCCAAAACCCTTTACTATGAATTTTTTGGTTATTTTCGTTTTGACGACCCCCCCAGCCCTCGCTCTCCACATTCCCAACCTCCTCGTTCCCCTACCCATCGCGGCCTAGTATCTGACCCCAGTAGGGTGCACCTTTACTGGGCAGGAATCTAGGTGATGCCGGGGGGGGGGGCAAGATATATATATTTTTTCTTAAAGCAAATAAGCCTACAGGCGGTACTCGTGTTCAATCCAATAATCTATCTTGCACCTGCACACCAGCTGATGTCATCGTTCCATCTCCGTGGATGACATCCTGCCAGGCGCTCGCTCTCTCCTTTGGCTGCTACTTCGTGTCGAGATGTTGACCACCTCGCCTGGTACACAGGAGGTCGTGGGTTCGATCCCAACCCTGACGATGCCTGCTGCTGTATATTTTGAGTTTGCGTCGCTCTCCCATCATCGTCACAGTGGCTAGGACCCAAAGAGTATGAATTCCCGCAGTCACGAAAGCTTTAAGTCAAGATTTAACCGCCTCTACGGGGAGGGTTTCCACACAATTATTAGATCATTTAACAGACTTCGAGACAAGAAGGCTCATCTGATCGATTCGCTCTTGCTGTAGTAGTTTTCTCGCTATATTTGTCCTGCTTCAGCAGTTCGCCTGCTGTATTTTTCACCTGAGGACGATTGCTTGTGTTGAGATCGAAACGTCGTGATTTATTATTTTCCTATCTACATGACTTTACCGAAAGACCCAAAGCGTATGCCTTTGGAATGTTTAGACGCTGTGTGAATCGCCGTTACCTGTGCAGGTACGATGGTCCCTTGCAATCTTCTTGAGTGGGCCCAACGCATCTGCTCGAGCACAAGCCCGTGACATGCAGACACGTCGTAGAAAAGCACACACGGCAGAGGTTAGTTAGGTGATAGTTTTACGGTAAATAACACACGTTATTAAAATAATTGTTTTAATTAATCAGTTAATTTGGTTCATGTGGGAAGGGCTGGTCTCTCTATGGATATAAGATTATAGACCTATAATCTAGGTCAGGGGTCTGCAACCGAAATAAGAAGAGCCATTTTCTTCGAATTCGGTAACAAAAAACTGAATATATGAATACAAGTCGGTCCTGAATGAATAACGTCAAAGCGTAAGTTTTGTAACCCCCTGTTTTAAGAACAGCAGACGCTGCTCTTAAAACAATGATTTGTAATGCGGCATTACAAATAATTGTTGGGCGTTTTGACGTTCACCGCTTATCTATATAAATAAAGACCTTAATCTGCATCTCAAAAACCTCTAGGGTGCTTCCTGACAAGGTAGAAAGCTGAACTTTGGTACATAGGAAGCTTTTAGGACACAACCAACAGGAACATTTCTGAAAATCCGAGATTTTTCATTTTAAGGCCTCCAAATCTCCATTTTAAGTGCCCCATAGACATGTTTGTACGTGTCATTCAGAAACCGTTCAAAATATTCTAGATTTGAAGCTTTCGTGACTGCAAGGATTCATATTCTTAGGTTTTTTCGGTAAAGTCACGTAGGTAAAAAAATAAAAATAATAAAAGTAAAATAAAAATCACGACGTTTCGGAGGCAACACAAGCTTCCGTCTTCAGGTGGAACCGTCACAGCCAAGACAGCTGTATCAAGTAAATGAGAGATTCCAAGAGCTACCACTCCGTATTTATAATGGTTGGAGAGGGGAAGGAGCCGAGTACGGCGCACTTTCTATTGATATGGTAAGGTTAGGCTTCAGACTAAGAATAGACTGCATAATAAAAGGCTGAGCCTTT
>CM025626.2:854562-900645 GCA_014621495.2 Entosphenus tridentatus
GTGGAGAGATGACACGGAGGCAAGACAATAAAGGGGGGGGGGGGTAAAAGAGTTTTATGGGAAGGATTCATCCATGCGATGCCGTAAACGGTAGGGTGGTGTGCATTGGAAGGGGCATTAACAAGGCAAGTAGGAAAAATACAGCGACGTGTTCAAGAGAAGAGAGAAGGGGCGTGGTGTGAGAACAAACAAGAGCATCAGAGACCAAGCACTGGAATGATCTAGCGCTCGGGTGTTCAAACATGCTCTATGTGTTTTTGTATCTTCAAAGCCAACACCATCTGGATAAAACAGGACACCCGATGTACAAAAACACTCAGAATAAACCTCTCGTCACTGACTGTATGCCCTGCGCTGCGGCTATATCGTTCAATCAAACACTGTTGTGTCTGTACGCAAACATTTCCAATAAGTGTTAGAATTTGTATTCGTATATTTGATCAAAGTGAGCTCCTCCAACATCAAAAGTTGTACAAACACGTTTAATTGCATATCACCCTTGGATTGCAATTACACGTGACCTTACTTTAACACTACCTTGGTAACTGAGATGTTCTCTTGTTTAATGTTCACGTCTAAATTTAACAACGCAAAAAGATGTTCTGTTAGCAGGAAGGCATGACTGCCATCATGCCATGCATGCATGTCACGTGACCAGCACGCAGCGTGTACAATAGACACATCAAAGATATGTCCTGCTTAAATAAGCATTCAGGCATTTGTGCTCATCTCCTATTCACATTCCTGAGCCAGTGGAAGAGATTCCCCATTCCTATGACGAGCCCGAGTATATCCATCGGACCATCACTGTTGACTTCCCTAAGAAGTGATGACTCATTTAATCAATCCTGGAGGGATGATGGGCTGAGTCAACCCCCAACGACGATTTGAACCTTCTGATTGATTCGCTGTTTGGTTTCAGTCGTGCGAGTAAAATGTCCATGAGATAATGCGTCCTCCACCACCCGACACATCCAAACATGATATAGTCGTCACCTGCTTGTTGTTTGTCATCGAACTGGTATATTGAAAAAACAAGCAAAATTGTCGAATCTCCCTCGCTTTTGACAACTTCATTTGTTTGGTTGTGTCAGGTGATGGAGAGTGCACAGCTTTAATCGGCATTATCCCCACACTACCTGTCCCAAAACACGAAGTACGAATCATCATATCGGCCGTTAAAGCATACGCACGTAATGGACCTTGCCGATTGTGAACCGCTCGCTCTTGAGCCACATGGCCGGATCGCGCGTACACCGCCCTCAGCCCCTACCCGTGTTAACCTCTGCGTGTTACGCAAGTGCGAGCATAGCTAATGATTACAGCTGTGATGTCCAACCCTGCCCCCCTCCCCCCGCAAGAGATACTGCACCTTACTGAGGCTTTTTGATCTGCTCATGAATAAATCGTGTGACTTGTTACATTATACGAGTTATATGTATTGGTGGTGCAGTGACTAATGCGATGCCGAACCCATTTGCTCCCAGTGTCATAATGAGCGATCTCATCATTCACTTTGAAGCAAACGTCTCCCGCCGTCTTAGTTTTACATCGCGCAAGCCTCGCGCAAGAGTCAGCATTATTGATGTACCTTAAATGTAATAATGTACGGGTTCAAGCGTCGTGGTTGACCACTGCGTTCTGCGAACTTGAACCTCCGCACGATTGCTGCGTGCATGCAGAGTTACTAAGTGGCTCGTGCGCATGCGGCATACGTAGCGTGTGGCGATCGCTCGTGCAGTCAATCGTAGCTACAGGTCGTTGCAGCGTGTTCCTGGACACTTTAAAAACACATCCATAATATTTAACAACAAAATACAAAAAATGACATGCTGGGAAAAAGGGCCATTGCCCAAAATGTCACTTGTTTTTTTACGTGCTGATATATTATTTTATTAATAGTGCTTGTGCACCAAAACAACAGCAGCAACATCAACAAATAATGCGTTCCTTATGATGTAGCTTTGTCCTCTCTTTCTCCATGGTCAAAGCTGCTTGTCTGGGATGGGTAAACATTTCCCCTCGGCTTCTGAAACGAATTCCGTGTTTTTTTTATTACTCTGTGCATTTGGCACTCGTGAAAATCAGCCTGTCTCACTCTGCTACCCTGGTCTCTGAATATAATACAGCTATATAATTATTATTATTATTACCACGACATTTGTTTGTCCAGAAAAGCCTCACTCGGTCTCAATACTTTATTCTATTTCAGGGAGGGGGGTTCCTGCCAATTTTTTGCAGAAGGGCGGCAACTTTGCTGCCACGCGTAATCCCTATTGGGCAATTTGCAGGTACATTTTGAGCACATTGCAATGTTTCGAGAGTACCAGGTACTACTCTTTGGTTCTTTCGGTAAAGTCGCGTAGAAATAAAATAAATAAAATAATAGAATACGACGTTTCTATTGCAACACAAGCAATCGTCATCAGGTAGAACTATATTTGAGAGAGAGACAAAACACAGACACAGAGACACACATGCTTGTGTGTCTGTCTGTGTGTCTCCGTGTCTGTGTTTTGTCTCTCTCTCAAATTTAGTTATACCTGGTGACGACTGCATATGTTGCAATCGAAACGTCGTACTCTATTATTTAATTTATTTTCTTTCTACGTGACTACCGAAAGAACCAAAGAGTAATTCTTGCAGTCACAAAAGCTTCAAATCAAGTTAGTACCAGGTGCATTTTAGCTATGGGACGAAACCGTAGAATCCCTGCAGAAACCCATGCATAGGAAGCAGGAGAACGTACAAGGGGTCCCATGATGTAGAACGGACAAACTCCGCACACAAAAGGCACCAGTAGGGAGTCGAACCCTGGAATTTTCCTGCTGTGAGGCTCATATGCAACCACGACGCCACCCTTACGCCCAGTAAACAGTGTAAAAACAAACCTCAATGTTACAGCCATGCTATTTTCTTTCTGATGCCACTGTGGGCAGAAGGGTTTCCGATAGAAGAGAGCTCTAGAAGAGTTATTCTAGAGCAGGGGTGGGGAACGTCCGGCCCGCGGGTCATATGAGTCTCGCAAAATCATTTGGTCTGGCCCTGCCAAGGCAACCGCAGGCGGGACTCTAAATTCAATCAATCTAGGAGCAAACCTGGAAAAGCAGTTGCGAGTAGCAACAACATTAATACCAGCTAACATCACACGCCTCGCCAAAGAGAAGCAGTTCCAGCCATCACATTTGGGGTGAGTTAATTAAATGTTTGACCAAATATAACAGGATAATTTTTAAATTGATAATTTTGTATGGCCCGCGAATGATGTTATAAATATCCAAATGGTCCTTGGCAGAAAAAAGGTTCCCCACCCCTGTTCTAGAGGGTGTTTGGTCTACCCTTCCATGCTGGCCAGACTCAGAGGCAACTCAGTGTCATCATCTTCTGTGGCCTGTCGTCTGTAACACGACGGGTTGCACTCCTGTGTGAGAGATCCAAATGGATGCTTGGGGTCATCACATGAGGCTGGTAGCCCACAGGGTGAATGACGACACATTGTTTGAGAAATGCATCTTAAAATCCCTCCTATTTGTCATAAGCTCATACACAAATAACGTTATCCAGCGCGACCAAATAATCCACCGATTCCCCCAAAACAGTCAAGACTATTTGGGTGATTGACGGGAATATTTCCATTACAGCTCAGCTGTGGTTTAAGTTTCCAGATCTTTCATGAAGTGAAAATGGGATGGCGCACGGTGGAAAAAAAATCGCTAAAAATAAAACGCAGGAACCCGGTGCGTTACGGAGTGGAGGTGGGGGGGACACGGATTCCTATGATCGGAACGGGCCGCAATTGCAGTGACCATGAATAAATAACCATTGAACTTTCATCTCTGTTCTCTCTCCCCGTGCATTTTGTGGTCTATCGGAGCGACCGTGGCCACCCTGGGGAAGGAATGTGGAATGCCCACAGGTGGCTGTGCGTTCGAACAGCGATGGCCAATGAAAGCCAGAAGTGATTTCCTGCTCAGATTTGCATTGAGGCATTGGTGCTCACAACCTTTTCACGTGCCTGAGCCAAGTGGTGGAAATTCCACATTCCTAAGTCGGGGGTGAGCCTATCCAAAGGACAACCACTGTTGACATTCCCCCACAAAGTGGTCTTTATTTTACCCACCTCAGAGAGATGATGGGCTGAGTTAACCCCCAAACGGGGTTTTTTCAACCTTCCAATTGCGAGTTGCATGCTCTACCGCCGAGCGGCACGTCCGAGCGATGGATGAGCAGTAGCCCACCCTCATTTAGGCACTTCAACCACGTGACTGTAACAATAAATACAGGTCAATAAACGATGACAAGAAAAAATATGTCACCAGGTAAGGCCCACTGAGCTATACAGCTCTTTTCCAGAAACGACCTGGCTATCACAAATGATTGCTCAATTAAGTGGTTTATCATTATGTGGGAATTTATCACAGCCAAATACTTGAAACGCATGGTGATGATTCTAACTGTGGAGGGGAAACCCGGAGGACCTGGATAAAAATCCACACGACCACGGGGAGAGAGACACGCGCAAACTCTAAATACAAAGCAGGCGATCCACTTCTGGATCAGGTACTTCTCACACCATTTAGGTCGTGTGCGTTATTCAACCACGCTGGTGAGTGCAGGCTTTCTTGGAAGGTGGTAAGAACAGACATAGGTGCATAGACTTACAAAATACCTGTCAAATATTTATTTAAAGAAATGAATCTATCCAATGTGAGACTGTCTGGCACTGTAACTTCGTGTTTTTATATATGAATTACACCGCCGTGGCTGACGTAAATGCTTTCAAAATAAGCTCGGTTGCACCTAAATGAAGAAAAACCAGTCTCGCACATTTAAGGGCTCAATCCCCTAATACCGCGGCCGGCACAATTGACTGGCACATGTGGAACGGACAGTGAAGTCGAGCGACTGCTTGCAGGGGGCTGGGCCAGGGAACGAGCAGGTAACAAACTCTGAGCCCCCTGAAAGCCACCCACAACAATTGACACACACTCGGGGTGGGCAATAGAAAAACACCATTTGCAGTTCTCTGCATACCCACTGCTAAATAGATCACTTTCACAGCCAGTGGGGAACTGCGCTGGCTCTGTGGTGGCCACGCTTCTGCTACTCGAGCCACGTCCCCACGACAACCAGATGAGGCCTAGCGAAGCTCAGACCCTTGGGGCCCTAGGGCTCTGCTTCTCAACCCGAGCCACACACTTAAGGCCAGCTCTAGGATTGTCACATACTCGGGTTTGATCCAGACGGGTCCAGTAATTGGCCATCTGTGTTCGGGCAGCAGGAATTGATTCGTACCGAGATCTGCTACCGGTAATGAGTTTAACTTATTATACAGTACACTGCACAGTTTCGATAGACATAGGCTGACTGAGAAATATGTCCGGGTTACATCTACGATGGAAAAGGTGGTGATGCTCAGCCAGGTGGACCCTGAAAACCGCTCGTGATGTCACAGTGTCAACTTGGAAGTGACACGCACTACCACCACCACCACTACCACCACCACCACCACCACTGTGTCACCCGAATGTCAATAGCTTCAATAATTCTTATCCACAACAATCCACAACCAGTAATCGATTCACAACCAACGTCTTAAATTTATGGAATTCACTGCCCTATGTTGAATAAACTAAGCCAGAAAAAGATTCTCCCTCAGCTGCGTCATGTGTATTAAGGCACTGTGGTTTGGATTAAAAAAATTGCATGTGTACCACACCTGGTTCTATTGACTGCCAATTTTGAGCGTCAAAAAAGGCGACGGTGGGATTATACTAAAGCAACGTTTCAGCTCTCATTTTCAACATTCCACGCTTCCATCTCCTCAAGTGCCGCCTCACCTGAGAACCGTCAGCCCAAAAACAAACTGGCACGCATTATTTTGGAACAGTTTTTACATTCTGGGTTTCATCAGCTTGTTGTCAAAACCGGTCGAGAGTTTTCTTCCCTGAGGCAACCTATTATCCAACACCATTCTAAAAAAATGTGAAATATTAAGACCAACCTATGCAAATACGAGTTTGTTCCCTATGCAAAACATTTTTTCTTAGCACCACAGACGACTCACAGGCAGCGCACGATCTCTTACACGCACGAGGCCATGTCTTTAATTCTCCAGAATGGTGATTCTCAACTTTGTTCACTCCACGGTGCAGTCACTTGCCGGCTCCCCCGATCTCCACGGCACACACCGTTTGCCCGACTGCGCATTCTTGACCGAGAGAGTTTATCAGAATCGGAATCAGATTATTTATCCTGGAGGAATCCGATGAGCTATAAAGCTTTTTTCACAGATGTTCAGTCGGGGCGGGTCAGAAAGTTACAACAAACAATACGAAAACATCATAGGAATGTGTAAAGTATAGGAAAGGTAAGCAAAACACTAAAATGCGTCGACATAGCTATGTTTATTTTACTAGGTAAAGCCCACTGGAGCTATTAGCTTATTTTACAGAAACGACCTGGCCACAAATGATAGCTTGACGAAGTGGCTTATCACGTGGACATTTATAGGGCTGGGAACTGACGGGCGTCTGCTGACGGACTACGTTGGGGCCAACAGAGAGGGGAGGGCGGGTGATGAGGTGAGGTCTGGATCAGCCACTGGATGTCATGGAGGAGGAGGAGGAGGAGGGTTCGTCTGTCCCAGCTTTAAACAGTGACGCTCTCTCCTTTCCTATGACCCCGAAAATACTGCGACACACCTGGCCTTTTACCCTGGCAAAGTGCGAGGTGTGAGAAGTGTCTTGGACGACAACATGGGACAAACGGCCTACAGGCGGGTCCACAGCGAAGCGGGTGAACTGAATGCCATTGGGTTGCGTGCAACTGAATAGCTGACGTGGATGTCTCTACAAGCACAACTATTCTCGTGGTTCCCGTGGAAGCAGAAGTAAATACACAAAATGTGGGTTCCACCTGTTCCCTCTTGTATTGGATGGTGTTGGCCCCCCACGCGTGTGTGGGCTTTCTCTGGGTGTTCCGGTTTGCTCCCGCAGGTAAACATTTTATTTTCACCTACGTGACTTTACCGAAAGAACCAAAGAGTAGAGTAGGTAAACAATCGTTCATTGGCTAATAACATATTTAAATATAGAGAGGACCTCAGACCTTGGGGGGAGGGGAGGGGGGAATTGGCACCGGCTCACTGCCTGGCTGGCTGCCTTCCTGCTCGTCTGTGGTTCCCCGTGCCACTGCGTTGTTTTCGCTCTCCCTTCCAGAGTAAGCAAATACTGTGCAGGCACATTACGAGTTGAAATTATGATGAATTATTAAGTTGCGCGATTTCAAGAGCAATTTGGGTTGCGCAACTGATAACCTAGGTGTGAGCCCGGCCTCGCACACATCAATAACCTGAGCACCATTTTATGCAAGTCAACAATGCTACACATACTATGCCTAGACCTGGCCCTGCAGCGGACTTCACCTTTCCCATGCTTGACCAGGCAACGTGCTGTCCCAACTCGTGTTCCAGAGCAAGGTAACGCGAGATACTCTAGCAAGAGGGCAGCAAGAGGCTGTGCTCGCAGTCTCCCTTAAAGGAAACAATTTCCCCAGATGTGTTTATTCCACTTGATTCCTCTTGATTTAATAATCGCTCTGGTGGCCCCACGCTGCTGCAGCCACATAAACCACGTGCAGCGAACACTCCTGGCTGCCAAAAGCCCCATAGTACCGAGTCATTTTGCGAATGGCCTTAATAGGCAAATTCAACAATAAAAATAAAACTGGCATGCAGAATAATTGCCAGCGTATGTATGAAAATAATTAATTTTGTAAATGTTTCACTGTGAAATAAATTAACTGGCAATCGTAGTGAGTACATAACCCACTATTCGGGGCTAATAACGCATGGCTCAGAGGGACTGCTCTCAAGGGCAAATGTCGATCGCTCCAATAAAGTTTTCCTTGATTATTTAAAATCAGATTGAGTGGCACCGTCGGTGGAGTGCTTTACTGCTCACAATGAGAAGGTCTCGTCATCTCCCTTCCAGCATCAATACAACTGAGTTCCAAATATGAAAAGTCAACAATGATCCCATCACGCATGCAATGGCCCCTCATCAGGGCCGTATTACCCAATAGGCACAGTAGGCACGGTGGTTGGCACAGTAGGCACTGTACCTAGGGCCCAAGAAAAACTAAAGGGTTTATGAAAGAAATACGGCCATGCTTTATTCTTTGTTCGTATATTAAAAAAACATAACTGAGATATCTTCTTGAAAAAATATATTTTGCATAGCAAGGATAGCCACAGTGTAGATACAAAGAGGCAGAGCCGCGTCAATCGTTTTCTTTTTTTCAAAAAGGTGAGAGAAATTAACACCGGAGATGAACTTGTCGAGATGTTTTAATTCCAAAATTACCAAGAACATCTTCAAATGGTGTTTTTCGCACAATCTCATTCTCAATAGAGAGTAGTGAGAGGGAAGACAAGGCGTTGTTATCCTTTTATTTATCGGAGACAGGTTTTTTTATCATCAGCTTTAGCGAGTGACAGCGGCAGTAGTAACATGGGGCAGGGGTAGGAAACGTACAGAGTGATCACTGAAGGTCTACGAAACAGAAGTGCCTAGGGCCTTACAAGAACCTTAATCCGGCCCTGCCCCTTATAATGATGGTAACTTGTAGGCGAGGATCATGGTTCACACTGAGATTGTGTTGTTCAGTTTCAGGTTGAGAACTCAAGAGACCAGGATCGTCTCAATTGCAAGAGTGACCTGGGTCACAGTCGCGTGTGTGTGTGTTTGAGAGACACTGGACTGTGGAAGAGGCCTCAAGATCCCTGTCAGAGGTACAGCAAATAGGTTTCTGCTTATTCTCCGCACCGAGTCATATATGTGTAGTTCCTCCGAGCACTCTGCCATCCTGCACCGTGTGAAAATAGAGGCCCTGCAAGGAGAAGAGGTTTTGGTGCGTGCCGGGTTACCGGGCCGTGGCAGGTGAGGCTGCCGTTGATGAGCATGCACTCGGCGTGGCACGCGATGCACAGAGCGCCACTCACAAACTCACGCTCGTCCCTGCAGCGTCGCACGGAAGAGACGCATAAACACGCACACACAAAGACAAGACAATGACAAAGATCTCCCCCTGTATAGCCTTTAACAAATTGTTGGTGCAAGTGCTGTTCGTGAGCACCTGTGAAGGCCGGCACGGCACACAATAGGGTGGGTGGCCAGACCTCGAATGGCCATCTTTGTCTTCCCAGTGCCCATGTTTTACACACTGCGCCAGGTACTCATTTGAGGCTGAGTCCACCTAGGGAGGCCCAGGACCGGTTCAGATGATCGTCTCTGGTGTTGGCCGCGAGTGGGAAACAATTCCGAGTTGCCAGGTTTGTAGTGCAGCGTGCTAACCGCTACACGACCGCTCCCCACATGCAGGCACACATGCAGATGCACCCAAGTAGGCCTACACGGCTCCATGAACAAGAACTCAAATGTAGCTTAAAGCTTTCGTGACTGCAGGAATTCATATTCTTTGGGTCTTTCGGTAAAGTCACGTTGATAGGTTAAAAGAAAATAACAAAAAACTACGACGTTTCAATCGCAACACAAGCGATCGCTTTGTTTGATCGCTTTGTTGTTATTGAAACCTCATAGTTTTTTGTTATTTTCTTTCAACCTATCAACGTGACTTTACCGAAAGACCCAAAGAATATAACTAAAATGTGCGCAAGCACGTGCAAGTTCACAGACAACAACAACAGTTCACTGTGATCGATCCCTAACTGACCTCCCTATTCATGCGTGAAGTTGTTAATATCTTCTACCGCTTTCCAACCAACTTTGAAAGCGTTAATGCATCAACTCTGTCTGTAACGTGAGGTCGTGGTAACTTTCGTAAAGATGATTCAATATATAAATGTTAAATTTTTCTACATATTTGTGTTGCTACTATGGGTTACTTCGTTCCTTATATATGTTATGCTGGGCAAACAGGACAAATGATCAGCACGAGACTAAAAGAACATCAGATAAATATTAAATTATCCCAAATGCAACTGTCAGCAGTAGCAGAACACGCGTGCCAACAAGGACACTCAATTGATTTTGATAATGTTGAAGTTTTGTGCAAAACTAACTACTACTGGCCAAGACTTTTTAGATAATCTATCGAAATTGAAAGAAATCTAAATAACTTTAACCGTTCAGATAGCTACCATCTTAGTGCTGCGTGGAAGCGAATCATCAAGTAATACATTATTTAAATGCATGCCTACAAAGGGCTAGCGTACTTCAATCGGGATTACCGTTGATACGGCTATTTTAATAAACATAATAAACAGGAAGGACAAGTTCAAAGGGCTCGCATAATGCACATGCATAATGTGCGTTGCCTCAGTAATCCCCCCCCCCCAATCATTGTTCAAGAGTGCAGAAGGTTGGTCACCACATCTACCCCTCTATATAAGGAACGAAACAGTAAGACTTCTCCACAAATCTGGCTGTCGCCTGATGAAGCTAGTTGTAATTACTGGCAAAACGTCGTACTCAGACTGTGAATGTTGTGGCTTTACTCTCCAACACACCGGTGTGCTGTACTAGTGACGAATTGGCACGTTCTGTTCACGTGACAACCCTTACTAGTTGGCTGTGTCGGGTGGTGGCGGGTTTTAACGACACATTTATATATTTACGCGATCGAACCCAAAAAAACCTCTATGATGGATCCTTGATTTTTTATTTATCAAGGCTTAGTTGGGTACTGATAAATTGAAGACGTATGATGCCAAATTGAGGAATCGTTGTTGAGCACAGATACGTTTCCAACGCTCTACAGGCAAGGCTTGGTGGCTCCCATAGACCGATTCAGTGCTCATCCCCTGTCTGCAGCCTTGAGCCAGTGGTGCAAATATCACATCCCTAAGGTGGGGGCGACTCCATGCAAAGGGCAAGTGTCATTGACTTGAGGGATGCCGCGGTGACGAGATGTTAACTACCTCGCCTGGTTTACAGGAGGTGGTGGAATCAACGTGCGTTTATGGTATTTGGCTGCTATACATTTCCACGTGATGAACCACTTTGTTGAGCTATCATTTGTGCCCAGTACGCTTCTATAAAGCAGCCACATAGCTCAATAGGACGTTCCTGTTAAAATAAAAATAGTTTCGTTTATACAGTGTTCTCCTATGACTCGTGTTTTCATAACACGAATTGGATATAATGCAACGAATGTATCAGGGAACAATTTTTTTATTTAATAAAAAAAATTGTTTCCTGATGCACATTGGATACAACGTGATTGAGCGAAGAAAACTACATCGTGCCAGTAGGAATAAGCGGTCGTACGGCTGCCTCGGCGTAGCATCACACAAGACAGGATGCTGCTGGATGCTTCTAGATGCTACCCACGTGCCTCAGTCT
The DNA here is from genome assembly GCA_014621495.2 of Entosphenus tridentatus. NCBI lineage: Eukaryota > Metazoa > Chordata > Hyperoartia > Petromyzontiformes > Petromyzontidae > Entosphenus > Entosphenus tridentatus. The sequence continues at coordinate 865,929 of CM025626.2, forward strand.
TTGTTCAGCCTGCGTACGCATTTCACATATTTTATACGATTTATTATAACGCGATTTTTCCATAATGCGGTGTTCTTTAGGAAGGCAAATACGGTACCGCGTTCTAGGAGAACAGACCGTAGTTTAGTTTATCGACTTGCCCACAAAGAGGGCACTCGTTTTCATCATCGCTGGAGGGTTGATGGGCCGAGTCAACCCGCCAACCGGGATTTGAACTCGCAGCCTTGCGACCGCGAGACCCCTCGCTCGCACCGCTGAGCCACCCGGCCAGTCTCCCCTCGCGACCGTACCCGTCGAGCACGCTGCAGGACTCCACGCACGTCTTCCCACGCTTGTGGAACTTGCAGCTGAGGCACTGCATGGGCCCGGGGCCCCAGCAGCCCTCTGCCGAGCACAGGGCGTCGCAGACGTAGCCCTCTTTGCCTGGCCGGTCACACGCACAGCAGTGGCGTCCATTGCTCTTTGTACAAAATAACAAGAATGGTTTATCCATCATAGAGGTTTCGTTTTTTTGGGGTTAGGATCGCGTAATTATAAATGTGTCATATTTAAAGCCAAAACAGGAGGAATTCTCCACAATTCTAGCTGTCGCCTGATGATGCTGGTTGCAATTACCAGTGAAACGTTACGGTACTCGAATTATACATGTTGTGGGTTTACTTTCCAACACACCGGTGTGCTGAACTTGCATCTAACCGACACATTTCATTTACGTGACCAACCTTATTAATTGGCTGTGTCGGGTGGTGGCGGGTTTAACGGCACATTTATATTTACGCGATCTAACTCAAGAAAAAACCCTCTATTATGGATAATAATAATAAGACAGAAATTGTAAAACGGCGCCGGTTTCTCGTTCACTGCTGTCATGTGAATGATTAATCATCGCAATTAGACAACAATGCAAACCTCTCTCCACTACCACTGTGTGTTTCATTAATTAAAATATTTCACCGAAAACAAACAAAAAAATCCCTCGAGATGAAACATCTCGTTTGAACGGCATGTCCAGGCTATCAACCAAGGAATTCGGCCGTAGCTCAAGCCTCTGATTCACGCAATGTACTCAACATTGAACTTCCCTGAGCATCGTCGTGAACTATTTTACCCACTGTCTACCCACTACCATGTGCACTATCAACACCCCTTCCTCTTACTATGGTGCAACCGACCCATCTCGACCTGCACGTGGACTGATGTCACCCTGCTCCATCTCTACGGTTGGTCTTATTCTCCTCGTCTTCTTTGGCTATCACTTTGGCTGTCACGCTACAATCGTGTTTTGGTACCATTTGTTGTTGTAGCATTCTTACCCGCCCATACTGGACATCTGTGAACAAGAGCTTATAGCTCATCGGATTCCTCCAGTGTGAATACAGATTCTGATTCCAATAAAAATGGAATATGCCAAACATCCCTTTGCAAGGTGTCTTGAGATTCAATGAATCTTTTCTGGATAAAATAAAATAAATTTCGATTTAAAGCTTTCGTGACTGCAGGGATTCATCTTCTTGGTTCTTTCGGTAAAGTCACGTAGAAGGTAAGTAATAAAATAATAAAAATAAAACATAATAAAATAATTCTCAGACGCTGTCGCCGCGACAGACCTGGTTTTCACCTGAGGACGGCTACTTGCGTTGTGGCCGAAACGTCGTGAGAATTATTTGATTATGTTTTATTTTTATTATTTTATTACTTTCATTCTACGTGACTTTACCGAAAGAACCAAGAAAATAAAATAAATAAAAATGCAATTTGACCACGACTTATCTACCAAGGCATCGCTAATATTCCGTAGTTATTCACGACCATTGTCATGGCCATCCTTAAATGTGTAATTTGTAATATACCATTCACTACATACACACTGCCGTATTGTGCTTCAACTACACAAAAAACCCGAAACCAGCATGTTTACAACTCTGCCTCGAACGTTTATAGGCTCCCCATTCCCTTATGGCATCATTGGCCAGACATTCCGTGCGACGAGTGCACGAGAGGAATTCACTGAGATGGTCCAATGCGGCAAAACGCCTGAAGCGAGTGGTGCTTAATCAATAACTTGGTGAGGTCGCTGCAGACCACGGCATGCGTGAATGAAAATAACCAATCGGTGAACGGCACCTTTTATCAGCTGTGCTGTTGCTTTCAAATAGAACGCTGGAGGCGGCCGAAAAACAGGTCATCGCATTGTACACAAACCACCAGATTGCCAAAAATGCAGATTATAAGCTCATGAGACTCTGCTGATGAGACTTAAAATGTCAAAACCGGTCCCGAGGATGTATGGGTTTTGACAGAAGGAAACAATGGCGAGATGTGATTGCATCAACAGCATTGACCATGGTCAGTGGTGGATCCTCAGGGTGGAGTGGGGGGGGGTATTTGATTGATATTCACCACAGGAAATCAATGGAATGCTACATCATGGGACCTCCTTTGCCAGTACCAAAATATGAGAATAGGAATGGAATGGAATGAGACGAGGCTCAAAAGAAAGCCGTCTCTGGTGTGGACCAATCAGTTTCAAGGACAATGCATATATTATCAGTGTGTTTTTGTTTGCATTTTGACCACAAGTATTGTGGTTAATGCACACATGATTCCTTGTAAAAAGGTTTCAGTTTTGTTGCCAGAAAAAAGGGTAAAAACCCTATTATTACATTTTGGTACTGGCAAGGGAGGTCTAATGATGTGGAATGGAATGCTTTGTATTATTATTGTAGAGCCCAATGAGAAAGTGTTGGGACTGCCCCTTCCCCCGTCCTTGGGAAGTTTCTAGATCCGCCTCTGGCCACTGTGACCCCGTGACCCTCCGGCTGCGGGGGCTGCACTCACTGCAGTTGTCTTGGGGGGGGTCGTAGAGCAGGTGCGAGCGACTTGACCTCAGCAGGCGAGTCCAGTTGACCGTGTCGTGGAAGCAGAGGTTTCTGTTCCGTCGAATGTAAATGCTGCCCTCGCTGATCTCCTCCAGAGACTGGAAGCTCAGCGATTTTATGTGCGGCAGGTTGGACACCAGGAAGGAATAGCCGCTGAGGGGAAAAAAAAACTAAAATATAAAATACAGTTGCGTTAAATAATAGATTTCTGGGTCAAATCGTGCCAGTGAAATGCCAATGTTGGCATGGGGGAGGGTACACGACATACGTTGGCAATAGATATTTTGACATCATGAACACGCCTAAAAAAAATTAAAATTACCCTTGAAAATAAATAACTCGCACCTCCGAATAGCATGGTTGGCTACGTACAGTGGTGCGAAAGAAGTCCAACGTACATACTTATCCTACAGTGCAAGTCCAGTAAGTACACATCAAAGGACCATTACCAGGAAATAATCAATGAAATACCGATATAAATGTGTATATATATTTAGAAATCCATTACGATTAAATAATCATGATATTAATAATCCTAACACAAGTGACACAATTACCAAACATTACTCGTCGAATATAAACTGGACCCAAATAATGTTGAAACAAAAATAAAATTGGCTGCACTGTAGCAGTTACCTGTAACCTCTTCGCATACGTACAGTAACGCGTAACAACCATAATGGTGGCGCTGACAGGCGAGTCGCAGCGACACATTCCTCCGAGGGAAACCGAGTGCCGTTCACCCTCGTGCAACGTTTCTGACCAAAGTGCATCGTGTCCGCTTTTGTCAACGATGAAGCCCGTCCCAATGGAGCGTGAATGTGAAGTGGGGAGAAGTCTTGACCGCGGGTACTGGGGTCAAGGTGAATCATTTGATGCGACCACTTCCTCCATAATTTAATACGTAGGCTTTCGCGACAAATATTATTCATAATATAGGTTTTTGGGTCAGATTGCGTCATTTATAAATGTGTCGTAACCCTCCACCACCCGACACGGCCAAACAGTAAAAAATGTGTCACGTTTTTCAAAGTAATTCACTTCTTTAGCACACCGGTATGTTGAAGAGAGAACCAACAGCATTTCAAAATTTGAGTACGACGTTTCACTGATAATTACTCCCTCCCCAGCGACACTTCCATCCCTTTTGCTCAACCTCTGAGATGTGGCAGAGCCAAAGGCTGGCCTCTCACCGCCGCTATCCGGATGTTACTCTTTGGCTTTTGGATCCCACTGCGAGTGCCTGTCTCAGTGTCCTCCTCTCCTCCATCCCACACACACATACACGTGGCTCATCCAACGTATCCTCATTTTTCCTGAGTATGCCGAAATAATAATGTCACATACTCAAGTACAATGTTGTTTTATACCAAACCCCAGCCTTATCCTTCACCGAAATCCTTAGCATTCTTCACGCGCATACTGTTAGACCAGGCGAGAAGTCAAGAGACAAGCATTATTCTCATTTGCAAGCGCGACCTTGCATGGACAAGAGTGACTTACGGACCAGCAATATATGTAAACGCCAGAATTGTTTTCTAGATGGTTCACTAAGTCCAGATGTAGCTCAGTGTGCAATGGTTAACACGCTAGACTTGCAGTCCACAGTGTCAACAGTTCAATTCCATCTCAAAATAATGGGAACTACACCAAAACTTAATCCGGGTGTGCAAATTGAGGAACGTGGTGTGAGATGGTAAAACGCAGCGTGGGCAGCAAGCAAATTGTGGATAGAGATGAAGACCAAGTCCGCGGTGTATGGAATTAGAGTACAAAGTCGATATAAATACAGGGACTCCTCTACTTACGAACGAGTTAGGTTCCAGGTAAGTCGATTTGTTCGTAAGTCCAACTTTACTCCCGTCGATTCCAAACATGTTGTACGGCATGTACACTAAATACGGGGAGTGGCTTTAAAAATGTTATAATCTCATGTAGATGTAGATGCCACTGGTTCTTCTTCTTGCCAACCTCAACACTTTCACCACTTTTACGCTTCTGAGACATGATGGGGGTTGATAATGTTTGTGAAAAGAGCAGAGAACGTCGTAGTGAACCGCGCAACGACAACGCAACAACAGACAATGATGGCGACCCAGGCAGAAATGCTCGGTAAAGACACCGAACAACCACCGCCGTCTATTGCGCAGCGGTTGAACTTACGACTCTCAGTCCAATCGGGCAACTGGACGTAGGTTTTTTCGTATCTCTGAAAGTTCACAAGTCGAATATTCATAAGTAGAGGGCTCCTTGTAATTAAAAAAGGCAACACTTGCCAACGTACTAGATAATGGTTCAGAGATTCGGTGACAAATATCTGAACCGGTCCTGGGCCTCCCCTAGGTTAACTCAGCCTCAAATGAGTACCTGGTGTGTTGTGTAAACATTGCCACTGGGGAGACAAAGGCGGTTGGGCGTGGTGCTGGCCACCTACCCCCATGTGCACCTTTCAGGCTTTCATAGGTGCTCACTAACAGTACTTGCCCCAACAGTCTATTAAGGCTATACGGGGGAATATTTATCTTTATCTTTGGATGTGAGTGAGTAGGTGAGTAGATAAGTTAGTGAGTGTATGATCTTGTGAGTGTGTGAGTGATCGGTTAAGTGAGTGGGCTTGTTGTTATGACCTGCAGTGTGGTGAGGGTGTGTATGATCAGGTGAGTGCGTGAGTGAGCTGCAGTGTGGTGGTTGAATACAGCATGACTGAGATGAAACGGCCAGTCCAGTGAATGATCACACGTGGCTTAAACTTCTTCTGACGTTGGTCAGCAGTCTCACCTTCTGGTGTCCCTGCCTCTCACTGTCCGCAGATTCTCCAAAACGCTCAGGTCTGTTCTGTTTTCTGGCCAGGCTTCAATGCTGAGGAACCCTTCAAAGCCGACAAGTGAGATCACGAGGCAACAATGAGTTCGCGTTCACTTAATCAGTGATGGTCGCATGCTGGACAACTCTTACATGAACTCACTTGATTACCGTTGAACCCAAGAAAGACACATTTCTTTACAGTGAATATATCACATTCATTAGAATGAATTTAATTCTGACAAAAGTCAAGTTTAAAACCATGTTAAAACGTTTTTTTTACGTCATCAAGACATGCTATTTAATGCAATGCCAGGCATGATACCCCTAACATTATTCACATTGTCAAGGACACAATGCTATCCAGTGTGCTGTCTATAGATAGTAATTGTGTACAGGTGCACATCAGGGCCAACAGTTAACCACTGTCGAAGCATCGTCTGTCATTGGCAATATCCTACAGACTACGATAATGCCACAATGAGAAGCAGGCCATACCTGTGACCTCTTGCACATTGTGGAATACATCGAGGGTGTCCGGGTTCAGAGGAGGAATGTTGTAATAGAGGTCGCTGAAACACAGGACAAACCCCCGTTCATTCCAGGTTATCACGTGAACTATTGCACCATTGCACGGCGAATGAGCTTGAATGCCCTTGCGACTTCAGCAGCGATCGGCGAGAGCATAACGTGAACCCGAGTGTGGCTCCTCCCAGAGCATGGTGTCCTTGCGACTCTATACAAGCTCGAGGTAGATAGGTCCACAGTGATGACATCACCATTACCCCTCTATTCAAGACCGAAGCAGGAGGACTTTCTTCACAATTCTGGATAATCGCCTCATGAAGCTGATTGCAGCCACCAGCGCAATGTCATACTCGAATTGTAAAAGTTTTGGGTTTAATCTTGATTTGAAGCTTTCGTGACTGCAGGAATCCATACACTTTGGTTCTTTCGGTAAAGTCACGTAGGTAGAAAAATAAAATAAAAAATTACATTTATTTTATTTTATTAAATTTTTCTACCTACGTGACTTTACCGAAAGAACCAAAGAGTTTTGGGTTTACTCTCCAACACACAACCAGTATTTTTGTTAACGTGACAAACCTTACTAATTGTCTGTATCAGGTGGTGGCAGGTTTAACGACGTATTTATATGAATGAAATCTAACCCAAAAAGAACATTTATTACAGACAGATCACATTCAACTGCTGTAGGCTTTGGCCACATCGTGGCATGACGTGAATACCATTTTGAAAGGGGCAATTACTGAAGCCATAATTGCACAATTTAAGCCACTGCCTACACAGCCTACCATATATATTTATATATTTATATTATAAGACGGTGTTACTAATGAAGATGGTGAGTTAGTTTAATTTTTTTATAAATTCACACCCAATATTTTGTTGGGAAGTAACAGGGTTGTGTATGTTGGGCCATCCTTGCGACTTTAGAGCTGCGAGCAATCGGACTCTCACACTGGCAGAACAAACCTGGCAAGGTAGCGGTTGTGGAGTGGTCAACTCAGCTAAAAAGCAGCAAGTTTAACTCCCAGACGGGGGAGGGGGGGGGGGGGGCCCAACGCACATCATTATCCACTCTCGAGTACCGTAATTTCGGATGCCAACACTGACTGCCGAATTGAGGGACTGCACTTGGCCATTAGAATGTGGAATTGCACCACTGGCTAGCTCAGGGCTAGCCAACAGTGACGAGCACACCACCCCACGCATATTTGAGCAGAGAGACGCTGCGACCTGGACCAAGGGAGATCTCCACAGCCCAGCCAGGTGACAATCCCGTGACCCGCTCCCCGCCTGTGCACCTCAGTTCAGTTAGAGCCCCTTAGAAATCGTACGAGTTCAGAATACGCAATGCACCATGGGACTGCTTCGAGGTGAGTGTACAGGTGAGCGGGAAAACATGTGAAGTCGTTTTGGAGGTGCCCATTACCCATCGAATCCATTTCGCAGGAAGATCAGGTTCCCACTGATGGTCGTGCAGTTCGAGAAGAAATGGATGTTTTTAGAGTCGACCGTTTGTGCCCCTTTCAGATTTCCGGATCCAATGCCATCGCAAACTGCAGAGAGACACAAGTGTAATGCACGGGTGGAATTAACAAGCTTGACTTTCAACAGAATTCCATGCAGAAATACCCGCAAGTTACAAGGAAACCTATGGTAAGAAATTATGAATACAAACTTTTATTTGTGTAACTGACCATTTAAAATCTGACCCCTTCTTTCTTGACCAGCCTTAAAAAAATTTGTAAATATTTATATAATATATAATAAAATATTGTCTGAATATGCCTAGTTTGGATAATTTGCTTCATGTTCAATAAAATAGAAAGGGGCATTGTAATGCAGAAGTATTTTGATACTTTATGTTATGATATATCACAGAAGTTCACATACATGGTTAATGCCATTCAGTGTAGCCAATAAAAAACTTAAAGGTTTATTTTTACGGGATAAAGCAGTTCATGCTCTAAGAAAAAGGGTCTTCATGTCACAAATGATTATGCATCTACAATGACGCCGGCACTCAGTCAGAAAACAAATGCAAACTATTGCCGTAAACTCTCAAAATACTAAATATGCCTCCAGTGGCTTTGGCAAACGAGCTCGCAAGTGTGATTCCAGTTTCTCTTCACAATTTCTAATCACGATGAGAACATCCGAGAGAAACGCTGCAATTCTCGGGTAACAAAGGGTGACGAGGACGAGCGATAGCCTGTTTGCCGCTCGGTTCGGAAGGGTTCACGGTTCGAAACCAGTGGCAACTAAATCGGCCACCCCGGTTATAACTGTGGTGCGCATATCCATAATAAGATACGGCGACACCGTCCGCTTCATGGTGGAGATGTCGTTCGCGAGAGTAGGCCATCGTATGCCAGCGACACCTTCCAAATATTGCCGAATTAATTTATCCTACCGATGACTCTATTGTAACAAACACAAGCAATCATCTGGCAACGGCTGCAAAAAACTTAGCAGGACCCTCGTGAAAAAAAATGTTTGGCATGAGGCTTTCTGAAGTAAACAAGCATCATCATAATATATAAAGTGCCTGCCTGGCTACTCAATGACTGTGGCGAGAGGTAGCCCAACAGGTCCCCAATAATCGGCTGCGTTGCGACGCTCGCTCATGGGTGTGTGACCTTTAGGACAGAGGTTATCAGGGCAGGGTTTGCAGTGCTTCACTCCGCTTCCATCTTCCACCTCGGTCTTGTTGACCGGGCACGAGCGCACGCAGGAGTTGTAGTCGACCACAAAATTCCCTGCGGGGAAATCAACAACAACAACCAACGTCTGTCAACGAATTTCCCCATCCACACCGGGTTCGACCAATTGATCCAACGATTGCACATCCTTCATTGCCCCAACTGACATCCCCCGCGGCCATCCGCCGATCCCACCCCAACATACATAAATTTGTGGTCACGGCTTACATCAGTGGCGTGTGATACCTGAACCGGTCCCACCACCCCTCTCCACCCCCGCTTCCTCACCCACCTCTCACCAATCCGCTGCGAGCAGCGTGGTAAAGTATTGTCAAACAAAGCGTGCGAATGTCTTCATCCAACAGTGAATTGAGGAAAGTTGATAATAGTTTTTTTACCCTTTTTATCTGGCAACAAAACTGACACCTATTTTTACAAGGAGTCATGTTTGCATTGACCACAATACCTGCAGTCGGAATGCAAACAAAAAACACAAACTCTAATAATGTATGCATTGTCCTTGAAATTGATTGGTCCATACCCGAGACAGCTTTCCTTAGAGTCTAGTCTCACATGGTGTTGGACCATATGACGCGAAAAGGCGCACTCTTTTGTTGCCAGATAAAAGGGTAAAAAACCAATTATCATATTTTGCTACTGGAAAATGAGGTTCCAATTGAGGAAAGTTAGAATTTTTTTTTATCCCATATTCCCTGTACATGCAGCGCATAAGGGTACAGATGTGTACATAAGTGTACACATGTGTACATAAGTGTACTCGTGTGTCCATAAGTGTACAGATGTATCGACACTGCTCAGGCAGTGTGCACAGAGGGCCCTAATGGCCCTACTGTGCCCACCCCTAGACCACATGCCTATGCAAATTGTATTATTGTATACTTCGCAGGAAGTACATTTCCATATTAAACCAGTTTTATTGTAACACACATACATATAAATGTGTCTTTAACTGTTCTGTTACTAGTAGCTAAGTGAATTGTTTCTTTCACAAATCCCATTCGATTATACACATATATATAACTCGAGTGGGTGTATTATTGAACATGCTCAAAATTGTCTTTTAGTGCTGAAGAAATCAATCGCATTTGTGTGCATCCCTCAACAGCTTTAAACCTCCATGTTGCTTTTCAAGACCGAGGCCATAGCCCGCAATGTCACCACCGCACCTGAAAACAGCACTTGTACCCAGTGTTCTTCATGGCAAGGCCCGCGGGCCACTGGCCACCCCTGGTGGCCTTTTGTGTGGCCCCCCGATAAGACACAAAATGTGAGAAACACCCTCCCCCCCACCATCATCATAGTTCTGCTGTCAAACCCCCAAAGGTTTTAAATGTGTGGCGGCCCTCACACCGACGATGTCGTATCGGCGAAAGTGACCCCCCCTCCGAAAATTTGTGAAGAACACCGTTTTAATCTGCACCTCTGCCTGATGCCACAGCTGCTACCACACAGTGACCTCCAAGATCTGCCCTGGCAGTGTCCCACCATCTGCCCTTAGGTCTTCCCCTCGGTCGGTGGACCGGCTCGGCAACCATCCCTCCACCTTCCCCCACACGTCCCACCCAGTCTAGGGTATGGCGACTTTCCCTATAGGCCTGGGGGCCTTGACAGAGCCTAGATCGGTGTTTCATAAACACTAATACTAGACCATAATATTGATGCCCTGATGCCCCCACGTCTCACATGCCCTACATGCATCCAGAACAGACTGTAACAACATATAACGATGAAACGCACAAGCAATGCACTCCGCTGCTCTTGACACAGTTGCTCGACTTGACCACCTGAATGTGAAGTTGTAGTCATTGCTCTGCATCTACATCAGCCGTCCTATGATGAGAAAAAGGTGCTTTCTGGAGTCCCCGATAATAACCCCCCTCCACAATCCGCATTTGTGTGACAGTTGAAAATACCGCCTCTCTGAGTAATTGCCCCTTTGACGAGTGGCCCGTCAGAGACAATGCATCGGTTACATCAAGTGGCCGGCGGTAAGCAGGAGTGGGAGGGGGCGGGGGGGCACGTACTGGGACACTCCTTGACGCAGGATGCTCCGTAGCTGTACTTGACGTTGGGGTTGGACTCCAGCTGGAAGGTGGACGGGTTGTAGAAGACCGGAGCCGGGCAGTGATCCACGCAGGCCCCGCTGTCGTTGAATATTCTGCACGCCTGCGCGCGAACGGACACGGCGGGCACGGAGGTGTTAGAAGCCTCGTGGCGTATCAGGCAAGCCCGCGCACACCCACAGGTGTCTCACTCAGCGGCGACGGAAGGTGAAACGTTGAGGGGGGAGCACGCTCGATGCCGTCACATCGTCCGCCGCTGTGCCTGCACGCAACGTGAGATTGCCGAGTGGGGGAGCGAGCGTGAGGGATTAACGAACTGATATTTATATTTCTGGAGAGCGCCTTCACTTGAGGCGCTTGATGACATAGCTTACGGAACGGTGACACAAAATAGAATTATGGGAGTCGGCAAGGGCGTGCTACGTGGTATGGAGGAATGTGTGACAGCGTTAGAGGGGTACTTAGGGGATCACGAAAGGGTAGGGGAGGGACGGGAAGGAGCGGAGGGGAGGGAAGAGGAAAAGAATGGGCAATGCAGAAGAGGCGAGGCTTTACGGGGGGAGCGGAAGGAGGTTAAGGAGGGGGGAGTGCTTAACGTACAGGGCTATCGCGCTGTAGGCCGCACGGGCTCCGGATATCTACAGTCTGGCTGCTAATTAACGACAGGCTGTGGGAATTCTAAAGCACTAAAAACACGGACAGCATTTTCTTTTCACTGAGCACTGAAAACTTTGTAACGGTTGACCGGAACAACGCTTTGTCTGGAGCCCTTTCAGAGGAGGCAGGGAGGCAGTCAGGGTGGGGGGGCGCGGGGGGACAGAGCCCTGGTTTCAAAGTTGATGGAGAGGCGACCCTCCCAGGTCCAATGATACACTCGGGCAAACACCGGCTCAGTTTGCAGGAGCAGGCGCGCGTGTTTATCTCCGGCTGCAGATGCTAATCCGGTTTCGTCACTTGCGAGGCGCTGCGTGGAAGCCAACTCGCCGTTTGAGATGCATTTTTTCTCTTTTTCCCGATCGCACTTTTCCATTGCGAACAAAACAACTCCAGTTAAATGTGGACAGCGGCACGGTGTCGAGTTTTCACGTTTGCTCTAATCAAAGGAGTGCTGAATGCGTTTAATGGCACAGGCATCAACGTGTCGTCGGCGTGGGCCGTGGCTCGATGCTAAAGAGCTTTACTCTGTCACCCATCAAAACAGCCGTGTAAAGCGGGGGGTGCTTTTGTTAAAAAGTCGATTGAAGGAACTTGTGTAGTTCACCAATTAAATGGTGGTTGATTGCAACGTACACGTCGACTGTATGACAATGGTTGAACACGTAGTAGGCTTTTGCGACCAATATTATTAAGCATCATAAAAGCTTTTGGGCGAGATCGCCTAAGTATAAACGTGTCGTTAACCCGCCACATTAATATTTACGCGGTCTAACCCAAAAAAAACTTTATTTATGCTCACTACAATATATTACCAAGCGATATAACATACTGGGGAAAAGTTTTTCCACAAATGTATTAACTTATAACCTTACAACCGGGCAGTGGGGGTGGACCTTACCAGCTGAAATAATAGTCACCGAGTCTGAGTTTCAACTAAAGATGCCTTTAATCTTTACGTGTGTAGACCATGAGTGGAATTTCCCCATGGATTTTAATTCTTCGATTTTGTGCATTTGCCTAGTGCAGTCCTAAAGGCCCCAAACCCCATCAAGCGGCCTGCAACAAACGGCACCGTCCATAAATCGTGACGGGAAAAAGAGCCCACACAACACGTTGTCTTGAATTGAGGCGCGGCTCCTCCAAGAGCTTGCTGGGGAAAGGGAGGACGATGGGAGGAAATTCCCAAGCAGTGCAGGGTTTCCCCTGGAGTGAGCAAGCGAGCGAGAGAGCGCGATGGGATGGGGAGGGGGGGGCTTACGAAGCAGTCGGTCTCGCGGGGGCCGGTGCAGCCGCTGGCGCAGTGCTTGTGGCAGCACTGGTTTGGGTCGAGGCCGTAGCAGCGCCCGTCGCACTGCTTGGCGCAGATGGTGCTCGTGACTGTGTCCCCGATGGGGTTACGGGAGCGGGACAATCATGACAGCAGCGTGAGCAGAAGACATTTCTCTATAGGCGCGCAGATCCAGTGGGACGTTTCTCAAAAGTGCGCTAATTCTAGAACATTGCACTGCTTACCGCGAATGCTTATGCACACCACTCGGATAGTCATCGTGAGATTTTATATTCGTATTATATTTTATATTTGTATTACGCGCAGTCCTGCCTACTGACACCTTTTGTGGAGAAGGAATAAATCATATTTAATCCGTTATTCAGGATGGTTATTAAGTCAAGCGAGATGTTAACGAATATAAGGGCAATTTAAATAATAATGTGCAAACCTTTGTCAGTATACTGCTGGATAAAAGCCTCCCCAAGCCGTTTCAGTGACGGGGTTTATGAAACTATACTTCACCGAGCTGGTCAGCGCGGACCGGTGAAGCGGTGCACGACACCGGTTTCGATGTCACTCACACCACCACCAACTCCAGGTCACCAGCACACCAACCGCTCCGCCAGCTCTCCACCACCACCACAACAGCCGGTTAACGCTCTGACAAACGCAACTTAATTGTACCCCCCTTGTCCATTCAAGCAAATCTAATTTGACGGCGTTTCGATATGAGGCGGTGGAACGCAATGTGTGCATTAACTCGCCCTGCGATTATCGGAGGTATTTGAAAACATGATGATACGTGGCTGTTAGCAATCTCAATGATGGTGATGATGACAAAGACATAGATGTATTGTCACTGTTAGTGCAGCACTCTGTCGCAGCGCTGCCTATTCACATTCTGAATGTGTAGCGTGCGTCGGTGAGTTCGATCCCGACCCTGACGCCTGCTGTATATTTGGAGTTTGCGTGTCTCTCTCCCCGTGGTCGCGTGGATTGTTCAGAAGGTTCCCTGGCTTTTCCCTCCACATTTAGAAACGTGCGTTTAGATTATTTGGATGCTATAAATTTCCACGTGATAAGCCACTTTGTTGAGCTATCATTTGTGGCCAGGTCACTTCTGAAAGGGAGCCACTCTATGGCGAGATGTTAACTACCTCGCCTGGTATACAGGAGGTCGTAACTTCGATCCCAACCCTGACGCCTGCTGCTGTATATTTGGAATTTGCATGTTCCCTCCACATTTCGAAACATGCGCTTAGAGTATTTGGGTTGCTATAAATGTCCAAACGACAATTAGCCACTTCAATGAGCTATCATTTGTAATAGCAGGCCACTTCTGAAAAACAGCAACTACATCGCTCAGTGGGCTTTACCTGATAACATAAAAAAATCAGTTTCATTTAATGCTGTGCCCAAATGCTCAGCACCGGTTGGAGATACGCATGGCCATGCTAGGGGCGGCCGCGATGCGTGGCGAGCCGTTAGAGTGGTGATGCACTACGCGGATGCGCCACTTACACGTTTGGCAGTACTGGGGTCCCGATCCCCAGCAGAAGTTCTTGCACGAAGGGTGGCACGGCTGGCCTGCAGACCGGTTTTCACACAGTCACTCACAGCAGGGACGTTGCCTTACGCATTGAACAACGAATTATTGTATTCGTAATTTGCATGCGTCTCTGCACAGCACGTACGCTCGTCCCAAGAACTCCTCCGAAACTGCGTTGGCAGCGATGCACAAGTACAAACAACGAAAATAACTCAAGATGCTCGTCAATAACAAAATGCGTGGCCTTCAAAAAGGGAATATAACAGCCAACGTTTTGGGCAATGTCCCTTCTTCATAGCGCGTGAGTCACGTGTTCTGAAGAAGGGCCATCGCAATTGGCCGAAAAATAGATCATAGGTGCTGTTTTGAAACATCGTCTATAAGGTTTCCTTTTAGGGCGGCGTTGTTGATGAATGTGTCGAGGATTTTATTTATGTATTATTAACTGTTGCTCACGCACCACTCACCAACGCAGCAGCATCGTCAAATAATTCGTTCAACATTTAATAAGTAGCTACGTGAACAGCATAATCTAGTTGCTCTAAATCTTTTTGGTACGGTGGCCTCTCAGTCAAGACCACCAGCCTGCCGCCTTCACCAACGCACGGGTGCACATCGTCCGCTGTGCTTCTCCAGGTGTGAACCTCGCAACAGAAATGTTTACCGGAGAGACGGAGTGGATAGTAAGAGTTGGAGACTCCACTCTGCACCATGGGGCCTGATGAGAATTACATTTTCTTTGTTTTTGATGACCAGTTTTTGTTTTACTTGGCAATGAAAGTCACCCAGACGACGCCGCCAATTTCTCTGCCTCTCAACTTACGCTCAGCGCACGAACCTAGTTTTAAACATTATCTTTCGAAACGTGCCTTTATTAATATTATTAACTCTTAATTGCGGTGCTCTTCTTGTGTTATTATAACACGACGATTATTCGTGTTTTAGCTTACAATCATCATTAATCATATTCACCAATCTGCAATTCACAAATCGCAGGGAGGGGAATACATTCACTCTAAGTGATTGATTACTTGATTACCATCGGGCTGCGTGCCGGTAGTTTGCCAGTGTTGCTCAGACTGGAGTGAGTAAAATGAATCTCTCTCCTGTGTCTCCGTGCCACAAGCCATACGATGCCCATTGAGAGATATCCGATATTTATTTAGCACAGGTACGAAACGTTGAGGACTTCTCCTTCCAAATTACATTTAAAGAGCGTTGCTTTCAAAGTGCTCTGGAGAATAAATATGAGCGGTAACTTTCATTTGCCCAACTAAAGCTTTTGGAAGCACGTTAAGAGCCAAGAGCCACTCTTCGAAAATACGATTCCAATCCGCCAGACGGTCAACCGCATGTTATTTATCAAGCAATGTGTTTGGAAGTAACAACTTCTAAAGTTATATTACTCATTTGAATCAACAGGGCAGTGGGTAACCCAAGATCGTGCAGTGACTGCTTGTGTGAGCACTGCACCTCCACTACGCGATTGTCACTACAAGGCCCCCAGTGCCTTTGAAGTACGAAGTTGACTCCAATAATCATTCCACACGAGACGAAACAGGTTTTATCATTCTGTGTGTTTTTTTGTGTCACGACAACTTATGATTTACACTTCTTTACCTATAGCAAAATATAAAACGCGAGAATAATTTCCATTGCCATTCTCCCTTTAGGTCCTCAATCAATCAACCAAATATTTTGAGTGATTATTTGCTGACATGAAACGCTATTGAAGTCACAAGCTACCACAGGCAAAAACCAAACGGCACAATCGATGTCCCCCAGTGGGTGTAATGCAACGCCTCCTGCCTGTCACCTCAATGTCCACGTACGCAAATGTGCACAGAAAATCAGGAGCCAACACATTTTCCCATGGACTTCTAGACAATCTCCAAAATGTTACGACAAATACGCCACCCGGGAATGCCGCGTCGCTCTCTCGACTGTTAGGTTGGCATAAAGAGTCCGTGGCAGGGAGAATTGTGGTAAAATGAGGCTACAACATTCTCTGTGATCCAAAATGTATTCGTGAGTTGGGCCACAGAATGATGTGGCCAGACTTAAAGAACAATTCCAAACTTTGCAATATGCAATCTCTATCTAAATGCTAAATGTGGCTGTCCCTCAAATCACCGGTGAGTGAGGTGAAACACGTAACAACCGGCTTTGTTGAGCGGTGTACGAGTTTCTCGACATACACGCATTCCCTCGATCACAAAGCCCTTACGCAAACATAAATGGCTCCAAATATCTAGGTGTTAAGTTAACAGACAACGTGTTCGAAAAGATGCATCCTCATAAACCGGAGAAAGAAGATGTCACCAACCCCAGTAAGAACAACCAAAGACTACGTGTGGAGTTTTCCTTCTGTAAATGCCCCTGTCACCTTGCTTGTCTGATGGTTATGCACAGCAGCCTGATTTTCCTTGCATAAGCACGTTCACGGGACAAAGTCACATTCACGCATTCATTCCTTATATTGAGTCACTCACTGACCGACCCTGACCTACACATTATTCAACAAATTATTTGGTGATGCTGATGCTGCTGCATTGGCAGCGGCGCGCAAGCACAAATGAATACTCAACACCCTTAGTCTATAACAACACTTGTGCTCTTTAAACACCAAAGTGTATAATCGGTGACGTTTTGGGTCATGGCCCTTCTTCACAGCGGGAACTGTGCGCTATGAAGACGGACCATTGCCAGAAACGTCAATCATTAAATATAATTTTTAAGATAAAAATGTTCATCTCATAAGGTCACCAGCGTCATTGACGAATGTGTTGAGTTAGTTTTTTTTTACTTTACACAGATTATTTAAGCTTCCACACGCGAACTCGAGGATCGACTGGGCCAAGTAAGTCCCCATCAACAACGACGGGGCGACCCCCCCCCCCCCCCTCCTCGACACGAGTGCTTCGGTTCGCACCGCCGGTGCTTCAGACGACCCTCTCGTCGCAGTGCCGCCGACGACGACGAGCGGGCGGATGGATGGACAGACGTAGAAACGGATGGAGAGACAGACAGACGGAGAGACGGACAAATGGACGCTCAGAGAGACAGAGATGGAGAGATGGACAGACAGAGAGACGGTAAAACGGAGGGACGTGACGCCGCTGCTCACAGGACTGGCTGGTAGTGAAGTCGAGGCGGCTGCTGAAGTTCTCCTTGCTGTTGCGGTTGCGGATGTCGTCCCAGTTGACGGTGTTGGCGTGGCACAGGAACTCGTTGCTGCTCACGTAGACGCCTCCACGCAGGATTTCTGAGCGTTGGGGGGGCGTTGGGTGGGGACAGTGGAGGGGGTGTTGGAGCGATTGTGCACAAGCACGGCGCGTCGTCTCTGTTCGCGGTGCGTTAAGGTATATTGCACAGCGAAGGAGGTGGTTAATGGTCGTGAACGCAACATGCGCGCAAGTTGAAAAAATCACAGCACAAGCAGAGTGTGAGAGCAAGAGGAGCCAGAAAAAGTGGTACTCGTTTATCAGACCCAGCAGGAATGAAGCGACCTGGCCACAAATGATAGCTCAACAAAAGTGGCTTCTCATCACGCGGAAATTCATATCAGCCGAATACTCTAAATGCATGTTTGTAAATGTTGAGGGAATAACCGGAGGATCTGGAGCAAAATCCACGCGACCACGGGAAGAGAGAAAGAGACACGCAAACTCCAAATATACAGCAGGCGTCAGGGTCGGGATCGAACCCACGACCAGGCACAGGTGCATATCGTGTGAATGATTACCGTACTAACCTCACATCCTCTTACTATCACTATACAGTATTACCATGAATTCCACTGTAACAGTGCAAAGTTATCATTCCCGCTACAATACTGTTATAACTCAATTCCGTGAACCTACAGAAGGTTCAACAACCAGTTGTAACATTAATTGTGGAATCAGTATTGTCTTTGGTCATGTGGATTTTTCTCCGGATCCTCCAGGTTTTCCCTCTACATGCGTTAGGACATATTTGGCTGCTAAAAATGTCCAGCTGATGATAAGCCACTTCGTTGAGCTATCATTTGTGTTCGCCGGGTCGCTTGTGAAAAAGAGCTCCATAGAGCTCAGTGGGCATTACTTGGTAAAATAAAAAAAATAGTTTAGTTCAGTTAAGAGTTGCTATTCGCTCTTCCAAACGCGAGAAGAAGTACAAGATGACGAAGAAGACGGTGGTGCTGCGCTCGGCGCTCCACCGGCAACACGGCCGCAGCGGCACCGACATCATCATTTGTTTAAATTCGAGAGAACGTGTGAGCCGCCTGCCGGACTCCCACTTAGGAGACATTCCTGGGCGAGGCCTGCTCACACGATCACACGCTGGGCTCGCGTGAGCAGTTTTTAACGGTGGCCGTAAAAAAAGCCACCGTGCCTCCGAGTTAGCGTGCAGCGGCTATTCAATGGAGATTGTGAATGCACCTGTTGGGAATTTCCCATGTCAGTGATTGAGAGGCACGACGGATTGTCTTCACTCAGCCTGTGCAGCAACAAGACACGCCACTGTCAGTCCGCCCAAGTGTCACCCATGGTCATTTCTGGCCCATGGCCCCAGGCCTAAACTTTTGGATATGATCGCAAATTTAAACTGCTGCCAATCCATTTATACTGAGGTGTTTTGTCTGCATCTCTTCGTGCATATACAGTCATCAGGATCATGGCCGTATATAGATGACATAAATCATAATCGAGTAAACATTAACACCGAATTTTAACACAAAAGCGAAATGCTGTTACAACAACAAATGTGTTAAAATGCCAAAACCCATGTGAGGGCCCACAGAACGATCCACACATCGCCTCTACATCGGCTTTGAGAACCGCCCGGGTGTGAGAACAGGGGGGCGTCTCATTCTTATAGTTCACAACGCCCTCTGGGTAGCCCCGGCCCGTGACGATATTCTGCGTGAACAAGTCTCGCTTTGGCGCAGTCGCCAAGGAGAAAGGACAGCAATGCATCGACTTGTCCACCATTTACCATCCAGTGGCGTGAGCCTCACGAAGGAGGGAGGGGGAGGGAGGTGGAATTATCGTTGCAGAGATCCACGCGCTGACTCGACACACAACCGCACACGCCCCCGCTGCGTGTGTGTGTGTGTGTGTCACCCCTTACAGTCACAGCTGATCTGTGCCCAATCCCTCCGACACGTATGGGTGACACGGTGGCGAGATGTTATCTACATCGCCAAGTATACAAGAGGTCGTGGGTTCGATCCTGACCTTGACACCTGTATATATTTGGAGTTTTCGTGTTCTCCCTGTGGTCATGGATTTTTCTCCGGGTCCTCCGGGTTGTCCCTCCACATTTAGAAACATGTGTGTAGAGTTTGTGGCTGCTAGACATTTACACGTGATAAGCCACTTCGTTGAACTATCATTTGTGGCCAGGTCGCTTTGGAAAAAGAGCTATAAAAAATAATGTATTTTCTCGTTTTAATGTATGCATGTTGAACTTCTTTTGCACCATACACAGCCAACTGCAGATGATGAAGCCTTTGAGGTCATTATTATTCAACATCGACTGCATCTGTACCGATGAGGCTTAGGAGCCATCACCTATTGCACGATGAAGGGTTTGTTTCTCTGGAAGTGTGTTTGGCACTGCGAAGAGATTGGCATCTGACATAGTTTGCCTGGAAGGTGTCATGGTAAATGGAGCTCCCAGCAGCGGCATTACCCAGCGAAGCGTTACCCGTCAGGGCGTTACCCGTGAAGACGTTGCTCATGAGGGCATTGCCATCGAGGGAGTTATCCGGGAAGGCGTTACCCATGATTACGTTACCTGCGAGTGGGCGCCACGCTGGTGAGATGTTAACTACCTTGTCTGGTAAACAGGAGGTCGTGGTCTCGATCCCGACCCTGATGTCTGTATATTTGGAGTTTGCGGTGTCTCTCTCCCCGGTTTTATCCTCCGCATTTAAAATCAACATCACATATTTAGAGTATTTTGCTGCTATAAATTTACACGTGATGATAAGCCACTTCGATGGGCTATCATTTGTGACGGCCAGCTGGCTTCTGAAAAATAGCTATGCACAGCCCAGTAATGGGCCTTACCCCTGGCAAAATAAAAATAAAAAGAGTTTTAGTTTTACCCGTGAGGCGTGTGAGCCGTAGCTCCTTGAGTCCGAGGCGCTCCTCAGGCACGGAGTCGTTGTAGTTGAACAGCACGGTGAGGGCGTAGCGCTGGTCGAAGAGACGGGTGCCGCGCACCACGCGAAGGTTCTCCAGCGGCACGTGGTCCACCTCGTTGAGCGCGATGAGCACGTAGCCCGACACCTCCCGGATCGTCTGGAGCACCACACCCCCCGCGCACATCGGCACAGCGGCCGCGACGGTGGAAACGACAGGAGGGAGGGAGGATTTGTCCACAATTCTCTGGCTGTCACCTAATAAGGCTCGTTGTTGTTGGCGTTGTAATTACCGGCCCAGACGTCACGGAACTCGAATTGTAAATGTTGTCGTGGGTTCACTCTCCGACACACCGGTTGTGCTTAACTTGAAACGAATTGGCACTTTTTGTTTACGCGATAAACCTTACTGATGGCCATGTCGGGTGTTGGCGGGTTTAACGACACGTTTATACTTACGCGATCTAACCCAAAAAACTTTATTACGGATGATATCGGTCACAAAAGTCGACGACTACTACGTGTTAAACAGCGATCGACAGTGACGCCGCGACTCCAGCAACTTGTGGAGAAGTCGAGGAATTTAAACGTTCAAGGTAACGAGTTCACGACGAATTACGCAGACATACTGTCTCTTCATAAGAAAAAAACAACTTTATTATGAATGATATTGGTCACGAAAGCCTACGTGTTAACCTACTGTCTACCTTCTGTACATTTGGCATTAACGCTGTGGCCCTAAAAGGAGGAAAAAACTGCATATTCAGTATTGCCTCGTTCTTCAAGAACGTGGCTATCCGAATCGCATCTGGAACTCTACACGACTGCATCAAGAGAAATAAAGTGATGAGATAAAGTTATGAGAAAATATGATGAGATAAAGTGATCAGAAAATATGATGAGATAAAGCGATGAGATAAAGTGATGAGAGGAAGTGGTGAAATCAAGTGATGAGAGATATATCGTCGATACCTTTCATGTTTTGTATAGCTTATTTGTTTCAGGTGCGCCAATATCGTGGGAAATTCGCTCGTCACGAGCATCCCCAGAACGTATCTCTCGCGAATAATGAGGGAATGCTTTAATATGCAATGTTTTTGGCAATAGCTCATCCATCCGAGTGCTAAGAAGAAAGGACATTGCCTGTAACATCACCTGTTGTAGCTACAATTCCTTGTAAGGCCACAATGTTATTGTTGACGAATGCGTTGTGGTGTTGTTGTTATCTGTGCTTGTGCACCACTTACAATGCAGCAGCAGCAACGTCACCACCACAAAAATGTCATCACATAAATCGAAAATTACTCTGAGGCACGTTTAATTTTTAAATTCAGGTATGTGCTCAGGTACTTACACGTATGTTTTTTCCCCCTGAGGGATTTTGGCAAAGTTCAGAGCAATGTGGTTACGTTTACATGGACATAGAAAGGCCAAAAATACAGTAAAGTACAGTCCTTATACTGTAATGCATAAAACATACTTTGAGCCGTTTATTTAATTTGCAAAATATTAAGTGAATCGTATGAACCAAAGATGCTGATAACCGAGTAATTTAGAAACAATTTCTATACTAATAATGATGATGAACGTATAAAAAAGAAAGTATTTTATTTTATCAGGTAAAGCCCACTCAGCTATTCGGTCTTTTTCAGCGGTAATCTGGCCACACGTGATATAGCTCGTTGAAGTGGCTTATATCATCATTACGCGTGGGAATTTGTAGTCGCAACCAACTAATCTAAACGCACATTGTTTCTCAACGTTTCAGTTGTTTTCAGTTTAATTTATTAGGTGTAACCCTGTGAGCCATGCGGCTCTTGACTCGGGTGCAACCGCAACAAACAAAACCATGAACAAGAAGCATCTTAAAGTGACGACAAAATGTGTGAGGAGGGGGGCAAAACCGGAGGAACCCGACAAACAGCCCCCACTACGACCACCACGGGGAGAAAGAGAGACCACGCCGACTCCAAACATCCAACAATAGCCATCGCCAGGGTCCGGCATCGAACCCACGACCTCCTGCGCCCCAGGCGAGGGAGATGACATCTCCTCGCCACTGTGGTGTGGACTTGCATCGGACGCAATCACTCATTTTTGCCAATAAACCTTCTAACAGAGGCACAATACGTTTCATAAACAACAATGCAGCGGCGTTGATGCAAAACCACGGACACAGTAACATAAAAATATGAATGAATGTAATAATGTAAGTGACACGTGCGAGTTATTTGTACTCACTGCACCATGATTACAGGCTAAGTCATTCTGCACATGCAGCGGGCCCGTTCTGAAACAAGGGCCTTTGACGCCTCCGACAAAGGGGAACGTTTGACCCTCGTGCGGGTGCAGGAATGGAATTCAATGTGAAGGGCCTCTGTGTCAGCGAATCCCCTTCTCTCTTTCCACCAGCTCCCGAAAACCCCACGCAGCTCCGCAATCCCTGCTATTCCAGCTCGCAGCCAAGACACAAACACTCTCTCTGTCTCTACGAATTTTTTTCTCTCCCTATGCCTCTTCTCTCACGTGCGTCTAACCATCGAGAAAACTACGGTCACCGCGTCGCGCGCTTTCAGATGTATTTCTGCGGCCGTCTGGAACGCTCTTCCTTCTGATATTAGGAAGCTGCTGGAGCTATGAACTTCTAAATCATCTATATTGCAAGCTCATTTCTTTAGAACTGTTTTTGTGTTTAGCTTGTTGTCCTTCCCCCCACCCACACACTCCGATTAACACGGTTGGCTACGAATGGTGCGAAAGATATTCAACAAACATACATATATAGAGACGTGTCTCTTCCTCATCTTTTTGAAGCTCTACCCACCGGGTCTCTTTCTTTTACGTGGTCTCTGTGACTGCCGCTTGCCGAAATGGTTGATTTTAACGTCTCTCTGTTTATTTCCTCAACCCAGTCTATTTTAAAACTTTTTCTCTCCCCCGATCTCCCTCATGAAAAAACGTGTCTTTCATCTCAATCTCCTTCGTATGTTGAACTTTTTCGCACCACACGTAGCCAACCGTGCTAATCGGAGGTGCGGGGTAATAACAACCAAACTAAACACAGCAACAACAAGCAATTCTAAAGAAATGAGTTTTCAATCTAGATGATTAAAAGTGCATAGCTCCAGTGGCTTCCTAACAACGTGTTTCTCTTCCAACCACTCTTCTTCATCACCTCTCTCTCTCTGTTTCCTGGCTCTCCCTGTGTCTCTCATGGCGTTTCCTCTTGTTTCCTGGAGCCCCCTCTCTTCCGCTCTCTCAATTCTCACCCAGCATATCACTGCTGCCGGCTGTGGATCTCGCGTGGCGATTGTTGTTACTCTCTCACTCTCTATACAACCTGACCACATCCTGCGCTTGTGTTCCCGAGTTGGGTCTCTCCGTCTTCATTGTGATTGCCCCCTGCCCAGGTTAATGTAATCTTTCGCTGTTCAGCTTGACTGCTGGCTTCTTCCAAATTACCGACGCACGCGCGTTACCGTAGTCACTATTTGTAGCTTTCAAAAAGTGGCGAGATGTCAACTACCTCGCCTGGTGTGCAGGAGGTCGTGGGTTTGATCCTGATCTTGATGCCTGCTGCTGTATATTTGGAGTTTGCATGCGTTTAGAGTATTTAGCTGCGACTTCTTTGAGCTATCATTTGTGGCCAGGTCACTTCTGAAAAAGAGCTATACAGCTCAGTGGGCCTTATCTGGTAAAATACAAAAATATATAGTTCAGTTTAGTTAAGAGTTGCTATCCGCTTTGCCAAAGAAAAAGAAGAACAAGCCAAATACGTGGTCTGGGCCCGTGGCCCTAATGGATTTAGGGCCGCCGTTGGTCTGGCTCACCCGCAGGAAGGAGAGGTCGGAGCCGTTCCGGATGTGGGTGATCTCCAGGTTGCCCATGATCACCTTGCAGTTGGTGTACATGCTCCGCAGGGTGTTGTACTGCTTCTCGGCACTGCCCAGGAGGCTCATCTTGTTTTCAGTGCCCACGCAGTCTGCACAACAACAACACCACCACCGCATGGTTACCAACCGATGCAAAAGCGTGTGGTTTCAACCGTCTGAGATACATCCCCTCCGCGTCTTCTAATCGCCGTGCGTATGTATGTTTTTGTACGATTAACTTCATCATGGGACCTCCTTTGCCAGTACCAAAATATGAGAATAGGGTTTCCCCTTTTTTCTGGCAACAAAACAGCTGTGTTAAGATGTTAAAACACCAAACTGAAACCTTTTGCAAGGAATCACGTCTGCATTAACCACAATACTTGTGAGACTCACCTCCAAAGAAAGCTGTCTCTCAAAGACAATGCATATATTATCAGAGTGTGTTTTTTGTTTGCATTCTGACCACAAGTATTGTGGTTAATGCAGACATGATTCCTTGTAAAAGGTTTCATTTTGGTGTTTTAACATCTAAACTCCTGTTTTGTTGCCAGAAAAAAGGGGAAAACCTATTCTCATAGATTAACTTCTTTCGCACCGTACATAGCCAACCGTGCTAACCGGAGGTTTGGGGGGGAAGGACAACAAACTAAACACAAAAAGCGGTTCTAAAGAAATGGGTCTCTGTGTGAATCTGTGAGTCTCTATGTGAGTCTACGTACGTATGTACGGTGAACTTCTTTCGCACCGTAGGTAGCCAACCGTGCTAATTGTAGGTACGGGGGTGGAAGTACAACAGCACTAAAGCGCAAAAAGCAGTTCTGAAGAAATTAGTTTCCAATCCACTTAAAAAAAAAATCCCCATCAATGACTCACAGGTATCTATTTTTAAACCGAACAAATGTCGTCAATCGCCGCGCCTGATAACGAACAGAGTCAATTTATATCGAATCAGGTTAAGACCCCTTGCAATGGTGCGATTACGCAAAGCCGTCAATGCGGCGGGGGTCACGTTACACATTCCCATGAGCTCCGCAAGCAGGTGGAGGGATCGTTTTTTTTTAAAGAGAAAAAATGCCGCAAGCGCGACTGACACAGCCCATTAACGCGACAAGACAGCGGACACGGCGGGGTTAAGCGCCGCTTAAACACTTTGACGATGGCGACGAACGCCCCGAGCCGTTTGAAGACGGCCGTCTCGTCGGAGCAACGGACCACTGGGTAACGCACACGCACGGAGCTCCGGGGGCGGTGGGGGCCGGTCAGGGGAGAGGAGGAAGCCGGCGGACGGCGTTCACGCAGCCAGACGCGGCTCCTTCGGGGAGCTCGCCCGCTCCATGTTGCAGCGCGCCCACCGCGAGGACACGGCGGGAATTCCCGACGCACGCCCGCGATTGTGGACACGGACGTCGTCGGCACGCGTCGCACGTTCGAACTCAGTGGGAGTATTTTTTTTTCCAGGTCAGGCCCACCGAGCTACGTAACTCTTTTTGTCAGAAGTGACCGCTGGTCATCACAGGTGAAAGGTCAACCAAGTGGCTTATCATCATCACGTTCAATTTTATCGCAGCCAAACACTCGAAATGCGTAACGTTGATTCTAAATGTGGAGGGGAAAACCGGAGGACCCAGAGAAAAAAATCATGCGACCACGGGGAGAGAGAGACACGCAAACTCCAAATATACAGCAGGCGTCAGGGGTCGGGATCGAACCCAAGTCCTGCTGTATACCAGGCGAGGTAGTTAACATCTCGCCAACGCGGCGCCCCCAAAATGATTTCTCCCCCAACAAAGAGCTCGTCTTGAATCCGTCCGCGTGCTGTCACGTTATTGCCTTTCTTTATTAATTTAATATTTTCAACCGATGCAAAATCCCTTGAGACGACGGAGCATCCCGTTTTGGGGGAAACTGTTGGGTAATATTTCTCGGAGCTGGTTCACAGTGATGGTAAAGCATTCACATGTTAAGACTCTTTGCAGCAAATGGACAAAAAGGAATGAGTCTGGCTTAGTCATCCGTCACAAACACAGGGGCCACAAATGAGAAGTCATGAAACTTTTTTGCGCGTTTTAAACTATGATTCATTTCTCAGCAGCAAGCCTGACTCGCGTGTGAGTGTAAAGGCAGTTTCTGCTGAAATCTGAATACACAAAACACTGCGATTCTGCCTTTTATTGTTATTATAAAATCCTTGTATCAACTCTGTTTGCACCAAGATATTCGTCAGGTGCAGACTCTCATTTATTAGAACTTGAACCCAAGTACAACACTTGTTTTCGTCAACTCCATCTCACTGACATCCTCTGCAAATAATCTCACACACAGCAGGGAATATGGTTATATATATTGCATTGTATTGTCGTTGGTTACACACATACGGAACGTGTTCGTGTTACAAGCAGGTCTTGAGTAAGGTGGCACTCATGCAGTGGTGGAGTACTCATTGATGGCCCTGAGCGAGGAAAGCGCAAATTCCACATTCTTATGGCAGGGACAGTCACAATCAAAGGACATCCAATGTCGACTTCCCACACAGGATGAATTGCCTCGTCGAGATTGTAGGGGGACCAGTTGGACCCCTGATTGTGATACGATTGTGAAAGTGCATTCGGTGCTGTGCTCATAATGATTAAAGTGTAGGCTTATAGTGTACGCAGGATTCACGCGGTGAGCCGCTAACAGGCGTCAGAGGTCCGAAGCGAAGCCGGAGCGTCGCCTGAGGCCTCTTCCGCACACGGCGGCGTCTCCAGCTGCCTCTTGACGAGCCGACCGGCTCGCTCATTGCGTACAACGCGCGCGGAGCGGCGACGGCCGAGCGAGGCCTGCGCCAACGACGCGACGAGACGCGGGATGAGCTCGGAGTTCAGTGTGAAGCCTCATTGTAGAGCGGGCCGTCCTCCCACGGCATGAGGCGACAGAGGCCAGAGAGAGACACGGTGGAGAACACGCCAGAGGTCGACCTCAAGACGCCTCTCACGCCAGAGCCACATGCAAGACGATCCTGCAGCTGCAGAGGTGAGGTGCTCACCACGATAGTTTGTGCGAGGCAAGATGAAGGGAATTAAGGCTAAACCGAAAATTGAGGTTTTGTGGAAGCGCTGAAACGCAATCGTTCGCAGCTCGTCATCGGTCGCGTTGGAGCCAACTGTTCCAAAAGGGCAAATTACTTCATGAGCCTGTGGCATGCCGGTGCACGCTTAGTACGGAGGGCGATCTGTGGCCCTAAACGATCCCACATCCATACGCTAAGCGAGCATGAACACGTGACTCCAACTAGGTGGGCTGTGGTGGTCACATTAACTCGTGGTGCTAAAGACGAAACCATTTCCTGTACCTCCGGAGTGCATTCTCGCAGCATTTTAAATGACTGCACGAAACGACCATCACATAAATGAAGGCTTCTTCTTTTTCTGTGTAAGAGGTAACGGTTTTGTCAGGTCCAATGTTTGTTACTCCCACCTGAGAAGCACGGACTCTTTGTGTACGTTTACTATGCCTGCCTGGCTCTCCCTGTGAAGGGGAGAATTCGTAAATGCCCCATTTGCATAATCCAGCTGGGCTGCGGCACAGCGGTGGGGCACTTGGGCTGCAATCGAAGGCCTGCACCGGCTGAGGCAAACTCGGTCACTTTTGGCTCGTCATCGAACAAAGACAGTGGTCACTGCATCGCGCGCTTTCAGATGCGCTTCTGCGACCGTCTGGAACGCTCTTCCCTCCGATATTTGGAAGCCGCTGGAGCTATGCGCTTTCAAATCATCTAGATGGAAGAGTAATTTCTTTAGAACTGCTTTTTGTATTTAGTTTGTTGTCCTTCACCTGTACCTCCGATGAGCGTGCGTATGGTGTGAAAGAAGTTCAACATACCATCTTTTGAAAGGTGACCAGCAGCTGTTTGTGTATATACTGCCAAAGGAATGTGAAGTTTCCAGTCAAAGCTCAGGGCTGTAATCTGGAGATGAGCCCCTAATTGCTGTGAGCGCAAGAGGGAAGCCGCTGACCTCTTCGTGTTTACCGTCTCTCTACGCGGTGAGAAGCGGTGCCAGTTGATACCGTGGGTCAGACAACACGGAAATATTGACACGACACCAGAAATGGGCTTGTTCAGGAATGGGTGAAAATAAATGAGGGTAGAGCTCCCACCACAGCAGTTCAGCGTTCACCGTAACAGTGCCAAACGCACACAATCCATGCCCTTTGGAAACTCGTTTAAAATAGTACATTGTTAAAGAAAGCATCGCCGTCTCAAAACTCTTTTCAGAAAGTTTCAGCATTGAAATGTGAGGGGGTTTGGGCAATGGCCCTCCTCCTTCACAGCACTAAAATGGAGAGGCCAGAAGAGAGGCACATTGGATTGGGCCTTATGGGAATTTACATAATAATAACATCTTTTCTGATGACCACTTTTTTTTAATCGGCCATATCAACGGTTGCCTGGGCCACAGACAAAAGCCTTGCCCGTGCACCGCTGCCACAACGCAGCGTCACCAAACGATCCATCGCAGGTTTACGCGCGGCGCTTCACACGCGTGAAGCAAAACAGAGGCGCGGCGTGACGAAAACACCCAGGGAACCTACTTGCTGTACTCCCCATCTGCTGGACCACCCCCGCAGCTCGAGCGGGTTCCGGGGGCGTCAAGCTGCACGGCGACCCCCACGCCGCGGCTTGGGGGGTCAATTGTCGTTTGCTCGCAGTCACGGCCGGGCCCCGCTTAAAACTTCAAAGCGGGAATCCACGCTCCCAGCAGCCTCGCCGCTGGTGCCGCTCGAGTCCAAGACGATTTACGTTCCTCGAGGTGCAGAGACACGGCTTCTCCCCCAATAACCTATTTTATTTTACCAGGTGAGGCCCACTGAGCTATATAGCTCTCTTTCAGAAGCGACCTGGCCACTAATGAGAATTAGAATATGTATTTATAATGAAGGAATCTGATGAGCTATGAAGCTCTTTTTCACAGACGTCCAGCAGTTTTCAAAGATGTCCCAATGATAGTTCAACGCAGTGGCTTATCACGTGGACAATTATAGCATCCCAAGACACGTTGATTCTAAATCTGGAGGGGAAAACCGGAGAGGCACGCCGACTCCAAATATACAACAGGTGTCAGGGTCGGCATTGAACCCATGACCTCCTACATACCAGGCGAGGTAGTTAACACCTCTGAGTGGCTTGCGCCGCACGGGGCGCCGTATGCGCTCCCACACTGACCTCACCACCCATACCCTGCCTGCCTGCGCCAAACGCACGTGCTCGCGTCACTGCAGAGAGCACAGCAGTTAGAGCGCCACGTACCCGGAGTTTGATTCCCCGCTCACGACCAACAACAGTGGTACTGGGTCCTCCCCTAGATAATTTCAGCCTTAGATAAATACCTGTTGCGGTGTGTAAAAATCAGCACTGCGGAGACAAAGGGTGGGTGCCGGCCACCCACCCCCTCGTGTGCCATCAAGACCTTAATTGGTGCCCGCTAACAAGTCTGTTAAGGCTATACGGGGGATCTTTGTCTTTGTTATGACGTTATATCTCCCATCTAACTTTATATTGTCGCTGCAACAGCCTCAGTGAGTGTATATCCTCGCCAAATTTCTCTTCTCAGTTGTAGACCGTTGCCTTCATGCCATCTCAGTGTGGCCGTCCCGGTGTTCTTCAGGAACGCAACTACCACCGCCTTATAGGAGAACAGATTGCACAGTCGGTCACGTTTTTACACGCAACGGTGGCACGAAACGTGTTCACTTTGCGGGTGGCAGGGTGGCACAGTGGGTATGCTTGTGCCTCGCCACAAAGAGCACCTGGGTCGGATCGCTGGCCGGTGCCTGTTCTGTGTGGCGTTCTAATGTTCTCCCCCTGTTCCGCGTCGGGTTTCCTCTGGGCACCTCCGGTGTTGTCCTCCCATAGTTAAAACACCACACAATGTCACAAGTATCGGACGCACATCCCAAAATAACAGGGCCCTGCTGAAGAAATGGTCTTCGAACTCAACGTGGCTTACTGGGTATGTAAGTCATCATTATTATTATAATCGGCCTGGCTATTGGCCCAGAAGCACCAACAAACAGGGTCAAGTGGCAGTGAGGCCGAATGACAAATGGATGCTTCGCAACTTCCTCGCATTGTGTTCCTTTGCAGGACAGCAACACGCAGTGCAGCCCACAGCCCACCCACACCCCCCCCCCCACCCAAACCCCCCCCCCCCCCCCCCGTGGGTCTTCTGTTGGCAAATTTGTATTCCAGAGAGGATGAGTAACTTGGCTCCGGGGACGCATAACTCACCCGTGAAACTGCCCATTGTTGAGAGGTGTCTCCGCAATGCACTTCACCGTTGTTCCCGTGAATCGTCTTTCGGTTTTAATGATCAAACGCAAACCGTGGTGGTTTGAGCTTGGCAAAACTAAAAACACAACGGGGCTATAACGACAATGCACAACGTTAGTTTAAGTCTATGCGCTGCTGCTGCTGCTGCTACTGCGCTCGATGTCCAGTGATGGAGGTCTTTCTCCATCCCGTCCCAGTCAACGTGGGGGTGGTCCGGACCGTGCTTTCACTGGCGCTGGTCACCGTGCGTTGCTGCGAGGGGCTCCCAGCACCGGTTAAGATGTCACTAGCCAATTGGCCTACACCAGAGACAGGCTTCTCCATGGCCTTGTCTCAGCACCAATGTTTGACCAGAGAAGAACGCCAAACGGTGGTCCAGGCCGGCTATTATTTGTAAGGCGCCTTCCACTAACGTCTCATGCGGGAGAAACCCGCAACAGCCAAAGACAACCCACCATACGAAGGCAATCCTCCATCCCATAGAGATGAGTCAGGTGGAGGCCACATTTTGCTGTAAAAAAAAATACACCGACCAAAAAGGAAGTTTCACGAAATCTTTTCGTGATCCACCACCCTCGCATCCAACCGCTGCTGAATCATAGGCGTGGCATAGCCACCCACCGCCAGGCACCACGGTCCGTGATGTCCATGCTTTCTAGACTCTAAACAGCATGCCCGATGTGGTCAATGTCAATATTGGCATCAGGGCTTCCCCTCGCGGTCCCTTGCCCTCTACAGAAGGGCCCGCAGGGTTCCCGCTGCGTCCTTCGTGTTTATACCACAACCATCCCCGGCTCTTGCAGGCCGGGCGATTTGTGTTTAACAAGCCCCAGCGCCGTTTGCCGCACCCCAACTGGCATGTACACACTGCGGTGACGTGCACGGCATGCGTGTGCCGACAGGCGGAAAACACCTTCATATATAGGGGACCGCAGAGATTTGGGGAGGAGTTTGATGCCACTGACCGCTGGCTCGCTCGCTCGCTCTCGAAGATGGAAAACCGTTACTGGAGTTGGTAGCTGTGAGCAGGAATTGAACTCAGGTCGCCGGGTTCGTTGGACAGCGCCCTGACCACTGCACCGCCGCATTGTCACAGAGACCAGACAGACGCGAGACGCAGCCTGGCTGCCAGGCCGGGAGCTGCACAGTTACAGCACAAGTTTTTACAATAGCAGAGGGAAGGGATTACATATCAGTTGACAGGACAATACTCCAGATGAGCCTCCAAAACGATGTTCCATCACCGGTGGAAAGCATTCCTCTCTCTCCCCCCAAGGTGTGCTGCACAGAGGAAACAGAATGGTAGGCGTTCTCCGGCATTGTAGAGCAAGGCTCGTGAAACCACATTGAGACGGCATTTTCATAACTGTACTCGTAACTTTAGGGTAACAAAAAAAACTGACTTGTCGTCGTGAGTTGGGAAATTCATTTGACAAAACTGCAATCGCGCGGCCTTAAACAAAAAGTCTGCAAATTCCTTCTGATGGCCAGAGTGGGAGTAAGAAACAAAGTATTGATTGAGTGCTGCGGCTGTTTTCTGTGCGGGAAGCCAAATGCATGAATGCTCCCTTTTCACAGCCACGCTCAAAGGCTGTGCGTTTCTATCCCCAAAATGCCATCAAAGATGGATGGGGAAAATGGCAACCACATTGAGCAAGCCTGAGACTCACTCCCGCCCCCCAACTCCCCCACCCCTCCCCTACACCGTACCAAAATCAATATTCCTTCCCCGTGCTAACAGTTCAGTTGCGATGTTTGTGAGCGAGAAGGTTCTGCAGTCACAATCAGAATCAGAATATTTTATTTACCCCTGAGGAATCCGATGAGCCGTAAAGCTCTTTTTAAAAGCATAAGTCCAGTAGGAGCAGGTAAAACGTCACAACGACAAACAATACAAAAACACGATAGTCGTGCAAAGTACAAGAAAGGTAAACAAATCACCCAAAAACATACAAATACAACTAAAATGTCCCCATCCTACTAGGCAAAGCCCACTGAGGTATTAACTTATTTTTCAGAAGCAACCTGGCCACAAATGATAGCCGCTCAACAAAAGTGGCCCATTGTTGGGACATGTATGGCAGCAAAATAATCTAAAGAATCTAAATGCATGTTTCTAAATGTCAAGGGGGGAAAACCAGAGAACCATGAGATAAAATCTACAGGACCATGGAGAGAGAGAGAGAGACAGGGACACGCTCAAACTCGGGCGCGAGCGCAGAGCCGCCAGCGAATCGCGATCACATTCGCGGCGCCGCGTCCTGGGTGCGCAACCCCAGAGTCAGACTCCAGTGAGCGCCGGGGCCCCTCCGCTCCCGACCGTCAACGGCCCCCGTGCGCGGCACCATAATTAGGCGATTGTGCGGTCTGACGCGCGAGCGTTCCCATCCCCTGAGCCGGCCGGGCAGAGCCGGCGCACAAAGGGGGGCATTCTTGGGCGGCCGCTGGCTTCCTCGCTCGGCAACCGCCTGGGAGGGCAGAGGCGGTGGTGGTGATGGCGGTGGTGGTGGTGATGGCGGTGGTGGTAGTGGTGGCAGTGTGGGCAGTGGCAGTGGTGATGGCAGTGGCAGTGGCGGTGGTGATGACGGTGGTGGTAGCGGTGGTGGCATTGGAGGTGGCAGTAGGGGTGGAGGTGGCAGTGGTGGTGGTGATGGCGTGGTGGTGGTATTAGCGGTGGTAGTGGCTGTGGTGGTAATTGCCCAGCGATCATAACACAGCAGCAGCGGGGGGGGGGGGGGGTGACATGTCGCCAAAGTCCAGCAACACCGCAGTGTACACTTTGTGAAATCGGCCTTGTTATTTATTTAGTTATTCAGCGGGTCCTGTTACCTGGACGGGAGCACACGTGCAGCGAATTTGCGGCAGCGCATTGTCCGCCGTGTTTGTGTCAATCGCTGGCTCACAGTGCAGAACTGCAGTTACAGTTTAAACAACTATGTCGCCTCTTGAGGCTGTCGTGACATGCAAAGCATGGAAAAAGCTACATTTAATGTCAATTACATGCCACCACTGCAGTATGCTGTATAATACACGCATAATTATAATCAGCATTTTCATATAAATGGTGTTTTTTTACCATAATTCTCATACTCCATATGTGCTTCACATTTGACGCAAAGTGACACGAAAATTGATGGTAAATTATGAATAGAGCCGTTTACAATGCTCCACTATACGTATAAAAATAACATTGCTTTAAATGTCAAATGCAATCTGAATGTTTTCGTACTTTGAAAATAAATAGAAATTGATTTGCCAGAGTTTAATTTGGGAAACAAGAAAACCCACCCCGTTCTGGAATTCGTGTACAGTCGCGTAAAGTTTAGGGAGAGGGGTGGCACAGTGGTTAGCACACTGGCGCTACAAACCAAGTGACATGGGTTCGATTCACAGATATGACTAATGTCAGCGGCGAGTGATATCTGACTGTGTCCTGTGGGCCCTCTTTAAGCAACCCACACTGAATGGTGAAGAATGGTACAACAATCCCCGTGATGACACCGAGTGGTGAGGCCTTCATCCTGCAGTGGATTGACAAAGGACTTCTGTGTCTGCATTTTTTGGTGGAGCAGTAGCACAGAGGTTAACTCATTGGTTAACTCGAACAGGACGAACATCAGTGGACGGTGATTGTGCCACTGGGACTTGATCTCTTGTGCACAAGCGGAGATGGAACATGCTGCACCCGCTTGTCTCTTCACATGTACACTTTGCCACCAGGACTGGGGTCGTGTGGTATTATTGTTCCTGGTTCTTTCGGTAAAGTCACGTAGAAGGGAAGTAATAAAATAATACAAATAAAACATAATAAAATAATTCTCACGACGTTTCGGCCACAACGCAAGCAGCCGTCCTCAGGTGAAACCAGGTCTGTCGAGGCGACAGCGTCTGAATTAAACAGCACACGTGCTTGGAGCATATATATAAGCTG
>CM025626.2:901045-936577 GCA_014621495.2 Entosphenus tridentatus
ATTTTATTATGTTTTATTTTTATTATTTTATTACTCCCCTTCTGCGTGACTTTACCGAAAGAACCAAGAAGATTATTGTTCCTGTTACACTAGTCCCTCGTTGAACTTTTTTAATCCGTTTCCACGAAAGGTACTGTTAACCAAAATAGCTCTTAATCGAATTCACTTGTAAGTTGAAAAATACGTTTAAAGAAATCACTGAGTCTGCAAGAGAGCTGTTTCCACTGCCAAAACATACACGTAATGTAAACCAAGGCAATAGACGTCTAAAAGCTCATGAATGGGCGTCGCTGATTGGCTGAGGACATGGCTCATTTACGAGCAGTCATATTGGCCAAAATTGCCGCCCGCGTGCATAACGTAAAAACGTTACCAGTCAGAATGTTAACGTTAGTCGAAACCATGGGGTCACTATGGGAGGCGAAACGTTCACCGAAAAACCATGAACCGATGTCACTGTTAACCGGGGGACTACTGTGCTCCCACGACTACGCCGGTCTACCCTGGACAACCTCACCGAGCCTCTCCGGCTCTTTTTAAGCGAGGATCCTGCCAAGTGTTCGCAGTCCGGGAGCGATGATCGCTCTGGAGATTCCCAATCGAGCAATCTGTGGGTAGTCATTCAAATGCGGACACCATGATGCTGGAGCAGAGTGGCGCCACGGGATCGTTAACGTCCACTGCGGCACAGTATTGTACGGTTACCACACGTACGTATGTTTAATGTTTTGGAGGTGCGGGGTTGAAAGGACAACAAACTAAACACAATAACAGGTACTGCTATTTTAGTGCACAAGATCGATAGGAGGTGCAAGAAGAATGGGCTTGCATAATGCGCATGCATAATGAACGTTTATTACCATATAAATAACCCAACCGGCAATGGATACCCATTGTCATTTATATGCATTCATGAATCCCCCCCCGCCCCCCACTTGGCTCAATAAGTGCTCACAAGTGATGCCATCACATCTTCCCCTCTATTTAAGGAACTAAACGGGAGGATTTCTCCACAAATCTGGCTGTCGCCTGATGAAGCTATTTGTAATTAGTGTGCTGTACTAGTGTAGTGTCAACGATTCAGAGACAGAGTTTCTAGGAGGCACTATCTTTATTAACAACTTTCACGGTCTCGTCCGCACAATCTCCACAGTAGCTCAGCCCAGCCTGTATACAACACGAGCCGTCTAATACTGACGGCGCTGACTGAGATAGCCAACTGCTATCCTTCGTAGCGCAATATCTAGCAGAGACGTTTAGCGACGACAGCGACGAGACGACAGCAACGAGACGAAAGCAACGAGTCCACTCCCAGAACCGGCAGCCTCGAGCCCTCGGCTCCTTTTATTCTCCCAGCGCGGCCTGGCTCTGCCCTGACTGCACTTCCCTTCTCGAATCCACCAGCAGGTCCAGGGGCTTCCAGATGGGGTCCTCCGTGACCCTTGCCCCAGTTCCTCCGCTCTGCCAACGCTCCCGTGCTCACGCTCACCGGCGTGTGCACTGACTGTCCACCACAGCTGCCGCTGCTGTCCAACAGCCGGCGCTATTACACTGCACTAGTAACGAATTAGCATTTTCTGTTTACGTGACAAACCTTACTAATTGGCTGTGTCGGGTGGTGGCGGGTTTAACGACACATATTTACGTGATATAACCCAAAAAAACCTGTATTATGGATGATATTGGTCGCGAAAGCCTACGTATTAAACTAAACACAAAAAACAGTTCTGAAGAAGTAAGTTTTACAATCTAAATGATTGAACAAACACGTAGCTCCAGTGGCTTCCTAATGTCGGAAGTAAGAGCGTTCCAAAAAATAAGAACAGGTTTTACCCTTTCTGGCAATAAAACAGGAGGTGTTAAGATGCTCAAACACCAAATAGAAATATTTTGCAAGGAGTCAAGTCTGCATTAGCCACACATACTTGTGGTGAACATGAAAATAAACTCTGATAATATATGGCATTGTCTTTGAAACTGATTGCCCTACACCAGAGACAGCCTTCTTTATGGCCTAGTCGCATCAGTGTCCGACCAGGAACGACAAAAGGCAAACAGTGCAAACACAATGCACTATCAGAGCATTTATAGTTCTGGGTATATCAATAATGCTGTTCAGCTAGTCTTAATTTTCATACTTTGCAACAAAAAAAAAGAGCGTTCCAGACGGACGCATAAGTGCATGTAGAAGTGGCGTGCGATGCAGCGGCCGTTTTTGTTCGATGGCCGTATTAATCAGGGGCAGCCGCTGGAATCGAACCGCGAACCCCTCCTCACCCCTCCCCCCACTGCAACAAGCCGGCGAGCTAGACCCGCGTTAGCACACTATGTCCGTCTCCCCACACGCCCAGGACCCGTTTAAATAATCATCACTCGTGTTGGCAGTGAACGGAATCAAACTCGGGTCGTATCTTAACGTGCTAACCGCTACGCTACCGCTCCCCACTACACACATACATGCACGGGAACACTCACACACACAAAGACAAAGATCTCCCGTATCGCCTGAACAGACTGTTGGGGCAAGTGCTGTTAGCGAGCACCTATGAAGGCCGACAGGCCACACGAGGGGGTGGGTGGCCAATACCACGCCCGACCGCCTTTGTCTCCCCAGTGTCCATGTTTACACACTGCACCAGGTACTCATTTGAGGCTGAGTCGACCTAGGGGTGGCCCAGGACCGGTTCAGATTATCATCACCGATGTTGGCCGTGAGCGGGAATCGAACTCGGGTCGCCGGGTTCGTAGCGCTGCGCGCTAACCGCTACACCACTGCTCCTTCCACGTCGCACGCACATCCACACACACACACACGGTGTTTGGTCTTCTTAACAATGACAATTGTCGTGCCTTTTCATGAAAAAAGCGACTTTCTACAAGACGCTCACAGCGCCGTTACTGTACACCTCAAAACAAATAAATTCGACGATTGTTGGTTCAGGTGAGGAAACACGAAGGGATCTCGGAACTGAGTGAGAAAAAGGAAAGTGAGAGAAAATAAATGTGTGTTGAGGCCGGGTTTCGTCCTGCACACTGAGAACACATTTCCAGGAGGAAGATCACGGTTTGCTGAGCACAGGGCCAAACACCCAAAACATCGAATGGCCAGCAACAAACTGCACTTTCAAGGTTGTAGTAGATAAGAGTGTCACACTTTTTCGCTTATTGTTTTCCGCGCTTGGGAGAAGAGGGAATTTCATAGTGGAGCAGTGCGAGAGAAGAAGCAGGAGGAGGTTTAACATGCAGTGTGGTCTGTGGGTGGGTGAGTGGGTGGGTGAGCAAGTGCGTGGGTAACTGAATGAGTGGGTAACTAAGTGAGTGTCTTGCTGTGACCTGCCGTGGTGGTGGTTGAAGATGACACAGTCAGTCTGCTAGACCGAGTTCCTCAGCACGGCTTGAAGAATCAGCGAGGTGAAGTTCACGGCAACAGCAACCACGGTAGTAGCGACAGAAGAGTGATACGGAGGTGACTGACCGCTGGTGAGTGAGTGGCGGGAGTGCGGCCATAGGCAGCGATGCGTTCTGCGGTGCAGAACAGTTCCGCACCGTTGCACCGCATCACCCATCTCAGCACGTTAAAATCCTTTAGATTAAAAACTAATTTCTTTAGAACTGCGTTTTGTGCTTTGATAGGCTCTGCGTTGTATTTAAAACGGATTGGCCTACACCAGAGACAGCCTCTTTTATCGTCTTGTCTCACCAGTGTTAGACCAGAGACCGCCACACGTAAAGAACACAAAGGCAAAGCAAGTCTCAAAGCATGAATAGCTCGTATTGAGCAGTTATATCGATTATTTTTGGTCAACATCGTTTTATATTAAATTGTTGTTCTTCCCTCCGCACCTCCGATTAGCAAGGTTGGCTACGTACGGTGTGAAAGAAGTTCAGCGTACATGCAGAGGCATCAGGTGAGGTAGGTGCCGAGTCGGGAAGACAACTCAAGAGAGCCGGCCTGGTGCTCCCACAGTACTCTGCTTCTTAGTTGTCGCGCGCGTTCCGCGCTCTCGCAGAGTTAATGCTCATTGTTTCTGGTTTGGGAAATTTAAACAGAACACCAAACTCCATTGCCCAGTACCCTGCGTGTGTGTCCTACGCCGCGCGTCTCCTACGCCGCTGCACTCGAAACACGCGTGGCTCGGGACTCGCATCTCCGATTAGCCGCGGCTGGCTACGTACGGTGCGAAAGAAGTTCAAAATATGTACGTGCGTACGTACATGTATACACACACACACGACCCACGCAAACCAAG
The DNA here is from genome assembly GCA_014621495.2 of Entosphenus tridentatus. Classification (NCBI taxonomy): domain Eukaryota; kingdom Metazoa; phylum Chordata; class Hyperoartia; order Petromyzontiformes; family Petromyzontidae; genus Entosphenus; species Entosphenus tridentatus. The sequence goes on from CM025626.2 coordinate 905,296, forward strand.
GTAGGGCGTCTCTCCAGGTGTGGGCCACAAGGTCTCCCAACCACCAATTCGCCCTCGGATTCCCTCCGGACAGCTCTGACATTCATACGAAGCAGCACCCGCAACGCGAGCCCTCTCTGATCGGACGCTAAGCAGGTTTTTTGTTTGAGCCTGACAGGTGCTTGGATGGGTGACCACCACGTACGCACGTACCAAGATCCAGCGGTCACTGTGGGTAACAGAGGGCAAGTCCACTGTTGTTCTGTGCTCGCCCTCGTTTTCCACCAAGCCCCACTGACCAGCGTGGTGAAGTATGGTCAAACAACCCTCGCAGCCCGCACGCCGTGGGGAAGCCCTCACCCGGCAGTGGATCTGCCAAACGGGCCGCACGCGTGCACTGTTTGGCTGCTTGAAACGCTGCGTGACGAGACAAAATCAATCGCTCTTGACAGGGCGGACCACAATCTCCAGACGTGTTACGTGACGCTTCGACTCAACTGGCTTAACGTCTCTCCATTCAGTGCCGTTTCATAAAGGTGACCTACAATCTGATACGTTATCTGTTGGCCGGTTTACATTTCTGTACATCGGTCGCGGGGCACCACGGATAGCCGTTGTTGAAGATTCTCCCCAACTGGACATCTTTAGATTCCTCTTCTTCTACTTCTTCGTGTGGCTGATGTTGATGTCGAGCAAGAACTGTAATTGTACATTGAGGCGGTTGGGCCAGGTGATTGGGTCAGGAGTTGTGGAGTGGTGCACCAACGCTGCTGTGACGACACATCGTCCTTCATCTTAGCACGGTTGGCTACGTACGGTGCCAAAGAAGTTCAACACACACACATGCATATTTGCCAATCACGCGTCAAGTCGTTGCATGCTTCACGGTTCTCTCTCTGGGTGACCGCAGTCTCTCTGCACACTGCCGGAGAGTTTTTTGTTGAGTGAGTGGGTAACCTGTGCATCACGTGTCACCATCTGCTGCTGCTGTTCGCGTGAACGCGGATTCCTCCTGTGACCTATGGCGTGTCGCTTGAACGCAGACGGCGTGGATGAGACGACGCAGTCAGCGGCCGTTAGACCCGAGTCCTCAACACGGCCGGAAGAATCGGCGAGGTTGCCGCTCACGGGGGGCAGCAACCGCGGCAAGTCACGAGCGGCGACGACGCCGCTCTGCTCTGTGGAGCAACGCGGCCGTGCGCGGAATCCGCGAGTTTCAAGGACTCGGCATTTGTCACGAGCCGGGCGCACTCCGGTCCTGGCCAGGGACGGCCGTCCCCTCTCTCACTCACTCGCCTCGCCGGGGCTCTGCTCTGTTCTGGCCCAGCAGCTTGGATCTGGTTTGCTGCTCGCGCGTGCCGGCGAGCGAACATGCGGGGGGAGAGGATCCAGTGGCATTCCAGCGGTCGCTCTGCTGGAGTGTAAACATGTTGTGGTCAAACCCTCGCGGGCAGCACCCCCCTCCTCCTCAAGGCTCTCTTCTCTCTAACCCCGACAGGGAATCTCTCCAGCGGGGTGAGCGACACAGGCTGCGCCTCACAGTGTCACTTCCCCGTGTCCCAATTAATCGCGATCGTCCCTCATAAGCGTCGCAGGCGTCTTTGCCAATTAGACACTGAATGTTGAAACCGGTCTGGGGTTTGCGTGCTTGTGTGCTTGTGTTGAACCGATGCTGCTGAAATGATGCACTCCGAGAAGGCCGTGCAGCTACTGGGAATGTGTAAATAATACTTTTTTTGAGGGACAGCTAAATGAAGGAGGCAAATTATTGTCTGTTTATCTATTTTGTTTGCTTATATTCTCAAAAAAGATGCTAATGTACATTTTGTTGCTAATATATTAGTCTTCTGAGTTTTAACTTCGAGGAACATTTCACGTACACGAATGCTATTGTAGTGAGTCACTCGGAGACACGAATAGTAGGAGGCGCTATATTTACTAGAGGCTCCACAGCTACGAGGAGTAACAACACTCGGGTCAGGACAGCTAACAGGCTGCCTGGCCAGCAACGCCGAGGAGGTGAAGGCGGTGACGAAGACTCCAGCAGCACGGTGATTCCACTCCGTCCAACAGCCCCGAACCCCGCCTCGGGGCCCCCCTTTTATCCACCCAGCATGGCCTCGCTCCGCCCTCGGCCACGCCCCCCTTCTAGACCCCACCGGAAGGTTCCCGGGATTTTCACAGGGACCCCCCCTGCCCCCCTTGCCTCACATCACTCTCTCCGGCTCATCGCATCCTGCTGGCAGCCAGGGCTGCTACACCGGCCCCGATGATCCCCTTCTGTGCCAGCAACCAGCACAGTGACACATTCCACGTCACTACACGATGATAACGTTTCTCGACCTGAACAATCTGACGAACACAATTTAATTACGAGCAAACGATAAGTGCATGGCATGTAACCCTCACCAACAGATAACCTCGCAGATCAGTAAGAGAGCAGAGAGGAGGGCTACGCAGTATGAAGCACCAAGGTGAGTGCGTTGTTTGTGAACAACATCAGCAGCCATCCACTGCTGGATGGAGGCGACCCCAAGCTGGAACCACCTCTCACGGATCCCGCGATCCACCCGGCATCAGCACACATTTCATCGCTCCATCTCCCCGACGGGTGTAGTACGGGTCCGCCGGTTATTCCCTTCACATTTAGAATCGACATCACGCGTTCAGAGTATTTGGCTGCTTATACATGTCCACGCGCCGAGCCCACTTTCTCTGAGCCATCATTTGTGATGGTCAGGTCGCTTCTGAAAGAGAGCTACATTAGCTCAGTGGGCCATACCTGGTGAAATAAAAATAAAGTCACACTCTCCAACGCACGCCGTACTTCGGATGCCACCGTGTTATTATTTTGAACCCGATAAACTATTTGTTTTTGTTCAGGCTTCTTGGTGAAGGGGGGGGGATTATTTTGGCAGCTCAGGCACCCACGTGCAGACGCCGCATGCGGGCGAGCGCCAGAGTGGGTCGCGCAAGCCTGTGTCACGAACAGCGTGCTCCAACCGCACCCGGGTGTCATTCTTAATAACGCTGCAAAGGGATATTGGATTTCTGTGCGAGGGGGCAAGCGCTCGTACTCATGAACCTGCTGCTTAGCCAACGGGTGCCACGTAAACAGCATCTTGCGGGCACGTGGCGGCTCCTCGCGCGTAACCTCTGGCGACGAATAGATCATCGGTGGTTCCCTTCGCAATGCAGTGCAGTCCATCCATTGCCATGCACACGGTATACCTGCACAATGAATGCATCGAATCATGCGGAGGAAAATTGATTGTAGACAATTCCTAAATGAGATTTAAAAAAACTGTTACCTGTGACACAACGCGGGAAGGGCGAGGAGAGTAAACGGTGAAATGCAAGGAGACATTTTTTTATAGGAACAGGAAGCGGAGAAAGAAGATAAAGAATGGGGAGAGGAAACGGATGCAAGATAAAGTGCCAAGATGTCGGGGTTGAGAGGGTGATCGTGATGATGATTATGAGAGGGCAGGGAAGAGAGATGGAAGGAGCGAACAGAAGTCAGCTGCATGGAGGAGCGGCGTCTGTTTCCACAGAGGGCGGAGAGAGCGGAGGGGTTTAGAGTGGGAGTGGCCACACACAAGGCACGTGATGTATAGGAGGCTTGAGCTGATTGTAATTGAGATATATGCTGATATGGATCCCAGAGGGATGATTGGCCGAGTCAATCCCCAAACCAGGATTTGAACTCGCAGCCTTAGGATTGCGAAGTCTGCTCGCTCCACCACTGAGCCCCGTGGCCGGGTGTGTTTAATAGCGAGTTTAAACATCATCGCCATCTCGCCTCGTGCACACTGACCCACGAAGACAAAGATCCCCCGTATAGCCTTTAACTGACTGTCGGGACAAGTGCTGTTAGCAAGCACTTATTGAAGGCAGCACAGAATCACACGAGGGGGTGGGCGGCCAGCACCATCGGCAGTATTTTAACACATTGCACGGTACTCATTTGGCTGAGTCGACCTAGGGGAGGAGGCCCAGGACCGGTTCAGATAATCGTCACTGGTGTTGCCCCTGAGCAGAAATGGTTCGTAGCGCAGTGTGCTAACCGCTGCACGGCCGCTCCCCACACACACACACATCCGCAGACTGTGATGTCCGTCGGTATGAGTGCTCATGCACAATGCGCTGATCCCACACACAGACACACGCACGCTCATTCCCCGGGTGGAACAATGTGCAAGTGGCAACGGCCCCGAGCACGGGGAGCCCACGGCAACCTGTGGATGAATGAGCCATCATCGTTTACGGTCTCCAATAAATAACGTCTCGAGAGTGCAGCTGCCCCCAGAGAGGCTCACGCATTCCCAAGGGCCACGCGCGCTCCCTCCACACAACCACAAGTGGTGGATCTGTCGCTCACATTTTAAGAAGCGCCAACGGCATATTATTCATTGTTAGGTTTGGAAATGATCCAGACTGACTAAATCTCAACGCGGCATAACTGCGGCAGTGTGTATTGTGCAGTCCGTGGCCTATTTCATGTAATCAGCCCCAATTACCCTCGGGCACTCCGGTCTTTTATAGGGCTGTGGGTCACGACACTTCAGGGATGGAAGAGCAGAAGCACTGCGATTACACAGGTGCCTGGGGACTCATTGAAAGTTGAGGGGGGGGGGGGGGGGCAAACACTGGGGGGGCGCCCGCCCGGGAGGTGGGGGGGGGGGGCCAAAAAAAACTTCTAAGGGGGCCCAAATGCCAGGGGGGGGCGGAGGGGGGGGGGGGCAGTATCCCCCTACTTGCTCAGTGCTGTCCAGATATTTTTCCATAAGCAACCGACCTGGCCACAAATAATAGCCCAACTAAGTGGCTGATCGTCACGTGCTGTTGCTTCTAAATGTGGAGGGAAAAACGGGAGGAGCCGAAGAAAAATCCACGCGACCACGGGGAGAGAGAGAGACGCCGCAAACTTGAGATATACAGGCGACAGGGTCGGGATCGAACCCACAACCTCCTCCATACAAGGCAAGGAAGATAACATCTGGCCACCACGGCGCCCCCATTCCTGAGAATGTAATATCGCAGTGGTTTAACGTATACAGCAGCAGCAATAATAAACATCCTCATAGATGGGGGTCCAAATCGGATCATGTGACCACTCCGAGTTAACTTGAGACAAATAATGGAATGCATCTCCTGACAAACACAGCAGAGCGATGGCTCTTTGGCTGCAGCGATGCAACCTGCATTAAAGGGGTGAATAAACGTGGCCCCTGGAGACGCGACTACGCAACCTCTGCCCTTGTCCTGCCCTGCCAAGATTTGAGGACGACAATCGCCTCGGCCATCTCTAAGGGCAATCAGTGACAGAGGTGCGGCAGTGGGCTGTCGCAAATCAACTATTTACTCTTTTCTACTTACCAGGTAAGGCCCCCTGAGCTTTGATGCTCGTTTTCAGGAGCAACCTGGTCATCACAAATGATAGCCCAACGAAGTGGCTCATCACGTGGAAACGTATAGCGAACAAAATACTCCAAACTCGTCACTTTTGATTCTAAATGTGTGGGGGGGGGGAGGGGGAAACCGGAGGACCCGGAGAAAAATCCACGAACTCCAAATATACAGCAAGCGTCAGGGTCGGGATCAAACCCACAAACTCCTGCACACCAGGTGAGGTAGTTCACAAATCTCGCCGCCCTGGATACAAGAGTCGCAACCACAACAGTGTGCGACGCCCATCCTAGAGGAGAGGGATGACATGACAGGGAGCGGTGGCTTACAAGGTTTAAATCTAGCAGGGCCATGATTCTCACGAATTTACAAAGTGCCCTCTTCCCCAAGCGCCAATGCAGCGCGGGATGGAGGGGGCTAGAGCTCCACGCTTCGTCAGCAATGGCTGAGCTCGGGTGAAAGTTTCCACGTTCGCATCGCAAAGGGCCCCCCCCCCCCCGCTCCTCTCCCAACACAGCACAGCCCCGCTGCTGACCTCCCATAGAGCAGCGCTTTTGTTTTTTATTGACCCCCAAAGGGTCAATGGGATGAGCGACCCTTCCAGCAGCAGAGCAAGACGTGGGATACATCGGTAGGAGCAGCAGCAGCCGCAGCCATGGTCAATCCACTGTTGGATGAAGGCCTCCACAGGTCATCGTCATCCCCGGCGGTCTCGCACGAGCCGATTTCGTCGCTCCGTCTCTCCCCCGAGGTGGCGGCGCTCTCGCGGGGGGCGCGCGTCCACTCTCCCTGCTGGTGCCTCCTCCACGGCCGTTCTGGAGAGCTCTGAGGGCCGAACTTGATCATGAAGCGGGGCGCCGCCAGGGGGTACGGCTCACGGAGCGGCGACTTTCATCAAGCGACTGGCTAATTTGCCGGTTCTGCTTTGCACGTATTGCTACTTTAGTCCATTATCTATTCCTCGCGCGAGTTTAAGCAGAATTACCCTGCGAGGAGGATGATACATAACGGCCCCTCCCACTCGCCGCGGTCCCCTGCACATGGCAGGACGTCACTGATCCAGACACAAAGACACAATGCTGCCATTCTATGAACCTGCGAGCACCATGGGAAGAAATCAGTGGTTAAGCTGCAGCCCAACATTTCCTACCCTCCCACCCCCACCCCCCGCGCAGACCCCCCCCTCTCCACGCGGCGTACCCCCCCCCCCCCAGACGTCCTTTTAAAAGGACGCATTGCTAAGCATTTTGATGGAAGCGAGGCCCTTTGCAGTTTTCTGCGTGGAACAAACAGGCACCCATGCCGTCGGGTGATGAGACGGTCCCTGCATGTAGTGGTGAGAACCGCTCTGTCCGTCCCCCCCCATCCCCGCTGCTTCTGCGGCCACGACTGTGCACAGCAAAGTCTGTTGGTTGCTGCTGCACCTCGTGCTAAGAATTTAAACCGCTGGTTCGGTCCCGAACCAGCGCAAGCGAGCGTGGCTAAACAAAGGCAAAGCTCCCCCATACAGCCTTAACAGACTGTTGGGGAAAGTGCTGTTAGCGAGCACCTATGAAGGCCGGCACGGCACACGAGGGGGTGGGTGGCCAGGACGACGCCCGGCCGCCTTTGTCTCCACAGTGGCGATGTTTACTACACACCGCACCAGATGCTCATTTGAGGCTGAGTTGACCTAGGGGAGGACCAGGACCGGTTCTGATAATCGTCACTGCTGTTGGCCGTGAGCGGGAATCGAACTCGGGTATCCGCCGGGTTCATAGCGCGACGCGCTAACCGCTACACTTCCGGCTAACCACAGACAGACAGACACAATATGATCCACTCATTTGTGGATGACAGCGCACTTCGTGCGTCGCACTCGTTTCGGATCACACAGCCGAAAGAAATTGACATTTAGCTCCCAAACGCGCAGATACTTCACTCTCAATCACCACTGACTCGAAATACAATTCTTGAACTGAAAGAACACCCAGTCAATGGTAAGGCCAGAAATGCCACTGACTCGTATTGTCAATGGAAGATGATACGTCGCTAATAAAGAGCAGCAATCGTGTTGAAGACAAACAGAGCCTTGCGGAACCCCAGAGTTAATGGTGAAGTTTTTCAGAGTGGCTACCAAGAACTCCCGCATATATTGACCCATCCATTAGAAAGCTAGAGAAACGAGCTTGCAGAATAGAGTGGGCTCGGATTTATATGACGACATCATGACGTATGTATGTACGTTGAACTTCTTTCGTACCGTACGTAGCCAACCCAGTCAATGGTGAGGCCAGAAATATCAGGGTTTCTCCCATCATATTTTACAATGTTATTACGAGCCATCGTAAAGCACATTCACCCGCTTGGCACAGCAATCCCATCTGGAATGGCTACGTCGCTCGTCTGGCAAGGGGAGGGATCGATGAAGAGTGCTTTTGCTTTTCTTTACCAAGAGTCGTCTTTAATTTAACGACAACAAAAATAATTACAGCTGCTGCTGTACGCACCACAAATTCAGCCAAAGCTGGAATCTTGCTGTCATATCCTGGAGCGCAAGCACCCAGCTCCTACCTCACGTATTGACTTCAACGTAACGTAGTTTAGTGTACGAATCGCCGATCCACTCCATTCACACGTTCACCAGTGGTCAGTCGTCTCCTTATCACTCTTCCATCGCTACGACCATGTCGTGATAGGACTCTTGAGGACACGGTCTATTTATGCACCTATGTATGTTGAACTTATTTCGCACCGTACGTAGCCAACTGCGCTAATCAGACGATGAGACTGGGTCTTCTCTCCATGCTGTATTATGTGTCCGACCACCGTTATGCAGGTCGCAACATTTCTATTTCTGCTTCTCTCCTCGCACTGCTGGACATCAAAACCATGAATTTACATTCCAATTAACAGAGGTTGCTGCATGCTGTAGAAGAGTAGAAACACCCGCAGCGAGAGTCCTTTTCTCCACAAGCCGATCATCTGCGACTCCAATGACCCACAGTAACCAAGTGACACACAACAACTCCTACTAAGGGTTTCCTCAATCGGAGTGTGGCATGTCGCGTTATAATCGGTACGCGCCCAAAGAAAAATCTGAGTCTCAACGCTGATTCTCATCATTCCTGCTTGGAATGTTCGGACAGTTCCTCTTTCGTTTCTTTGGGCACGGCAGGAACCTCTGCCGCCCAGAGAGAACTTGCGCATGCCAGCGAGAAAAGACAAAAACACGCTCAATCGGCCGCACATACAGGCAGAAGCCTACTTGCTGTGCTGCCACCCTACTGGCACCGCTGTGTCCCCCGCAGGTGGAAGTTCGACGATCCTCGCACGAATCATCGATGCAGTTTCGGACACCGTCGTCATTGGCGCGTGTTGCGTGGGCCGAGGTTCATGACTACCACGGCGCGCGCCAGCGATCACGCGGATTTTGTAGCGCGGCATTCTGGGAGAAAAAAAAAACCCTGAGCGCTTATGGGAAAACTGCAGTGCTAAGAACAGCTATGGGGGACCGCAAGAAGGAGCACTCCCGCTGCCCACGCTGACATCACCTTCCACGCAAGGTGCGGATGCCCTCTTCAACTGTCGTGCTAAAAAGCACAACACAGAAGCCGAATATGCTGGGCCGGTTGCACCTTAAATTGGGGAGTAAATTGCTGCCACGATTGTCCTTTGCTTCGTGACAGAGTACAGCCCTGTCTGGTGCCTTGAAAAGGAGACCACAAACTTGTAAGAGAAAGATAACATCTTCCCGCAGCAATCCCTGGGTTTGATCTTCCACGAAGCTCATGGCACACCCGAAACCGCATCCACTGCACGAACCATGGCAGATGCGGACCCCTGATGCACAAATGGAACATTCAAATCTCTGCAGCAGTGTGCGACTGTGGTCATCCAGAACAAACCGTTACAAAATATGCCGACGCAATGCCCCGATCCACAATTATGAGGGAGACGTCACGGCAACACACTCTGCTGCCCCTGACGTGGTTATCTGGCCTGACCATGTGAGTTTAAAATGACAGATGTTGCTCTGCATCGACACCGGCCGTATAAAATAAGAAGACGCCGGGTAGTGGCAAGAAGTCTTTGATTGCACACTCCGCGTGTGGGCTGTAGTCGACTCAAGCACCACACGTGGAATTGCCAGATCATGTCTCTGAGGGCTCTTGTCAGGAATTATTCTTCATTCCGAACCATTGGAAACAAGCCCAAGGTGCATTATGCGACGATGTCCGATGTTTGCAGGAGCTGCGTCTAAGGCAAAACAACGTCTGCTACGTGCCTTTGTTTATGTGTACAGAAAAAAATATTATAATTTTTTTTTAAATGCAAAGGAACATAGTCTCGCAACTATCGGCGTCTCTCTCCGCAAATTTTGCCACCGAAGGTGAAATCCACGTTGACAGCGGGTACAATGCCACCCGACTTCCTTCCCATGCCCGACGGAAGAAATGCCAACTCGAGGGAAAATGCGTGGTGGATTAAACCGACTTCTGTGGACGGGACCCAGTAAACCTCCAGTGAAGGTTCTCCAAAATCCGGCGAAATGTTGGGATTGTCGTCTGGGGTATGGAGACCGAACAGATGTATTTATTTTCTCTGCGATTATTTTTTTCTTGTTGCGTGTATCTTCTCTCTCGTTATTTATGTATTCTTTTATTTTTGCTAAGTAGTGGGGTTTTACTTTTTTATTTTTGGTACGGAACTGGATCATTGATGTGCAGCGTTGTGGGATGCAGCTTCCATGAATGACGCAATAAAAAATGAAATTATTATTATCTCTCCTGCGGTTGTCTCGCTAACACTAATCCCCAGTGAACAAGGCCAAGGTTGGTCCAACGTTGGATCAACGTTGGTTCAACATTGAACGCTATCGGAGGAATTCGTGTTCACACCGGATGTCTGTGGGCACCAAGAGAAACATCGTCGTCGTCACAATGGAGATGCATTTCCACAACTGGGCACGATTCGCGGTCTAGAAGTCGCATTTCGGGGAAGCACTCAGCGTCAATGTCACTTTGATTGTTTACGGGTAAAGCTACGTACAGTAAATGTTAAATAAAAAAAAACGCAACAACAGACGCACCGTGAAGGTCTAACAACAGACCTTCGTCGCAGCTGAAGGACACTTTAACAGAATGCGCCGCACGACCACGAGCAGCCGTTGGGCTCTAACCTTGCGCGACTGTGGTCGGTGCAGCACTTCGCTGTTAAAAGTCCCCGCAAGCCCGTCATCATTGCCTTCCTATTTAGAGTGACCTGGCCGATGTGGCACTGTCAAGAAAAAATAAACCTGCCGGGCCACTCGTGTGGGCTTCAAGCTGCTGCTGCTGCAGAGCTGTCCCATTCGCCCGAGCAGTCCGGCTCGGTCTTGTCGGGCCGGCCGGCCAAGCCCCGCTGGCCCTGCCCCCACGGAATTCCGCACAGCTGCGACGATCGCAGCAGCCACTGGACGCTCCGTGACGGTCGCGGGTGATGCAAAACGACCGCCGTTGTGACCTTGGCTTGCTGATAGCAGAGCGCAGCGTGGAACTGGACCGCTCTGCACATCTGTCAGGCGCGGTCTGCCCGAGGGCTGCGCGCCCACCCCCCGCTCCCCCCAGCCCCCACCCCGCTCCCTCCAGCCCCTCCGTCCCCCGCCCGTCCCCAGCCCCCCCCCGCCCGAGCACGCCGAGCTGTGGTGCGGCGATGGGGCCCCGCGATGAAGGCGACGCATCGCAATGCTGCCGGGCCGGCTTGAACCGCGTGCGTGCGCGTTACCGCAATATCGCCAATGTCACGTGGCTTGTTTGCGATAATAAATAAATAAATCAGATATTTTTTATTAGCCTGGGGGAGGGCAATTTATATTATTTAGCGTACTGGCACATCAGCCACTTTACTTGAGAGTCGTATTATTATTATTGTGCAGTTATTAAATGTGCAAAAACAAACTGATTGCAAGCAATAAAAGGTCTTCATGCGTTCCATATGGCCCAGGTGATAGTCACGTGTAAGTGTGACTATCACTTGTGCTCTATATGGCACCTCAGATTAGCACGGTTGGCTACGTATGGTGCAAAAGAAGTTCAACATACATACAGCTGATAGTCACATGCAAGTGTTACGATCACCTGTGCTCTGCATGACACAGGTAATATCCACATTTTACTGTGACTCATGGAAACTGTTCTCGTATGCCTCAGCTACCGCTGTATAGGGACAGTTGCCATCATAGCACTCAAGTATTGTATTTTAAGTTGGTTTATGAAGTGTATTTTTATTATGATAAACATTCACGTGGCTCCTCGTCTACACAGGGGCCATCAAACGCTTCAACGTGCCACCCTTGCTTAGTTCACATTTCAATACGTTCGCCATCAGCAAACTAATGCTCATTCGGTGATCAGTGCCAAATATGTGGTTTACAAACAAATACTTTCGGGACAATTTTGATTGCAAAACGTTGCGTTGTCTTCACCGCCGTGAGTCTGAACACGTGTTGATGGGCACAGGCAAATCACGAATGCGCCGCGCTGTTCACACATCGCAAGCTCTGTGGAATAACAACACTGGGGGGGGGGGGGGTAAGTCTGTTGCAAAACTGCTTCAGACTCAAGGACGAATCCCGAATACATCTGCCGTTAACTGGTTCCAAAAACATTAGTGTCTTAATGACGATTGCCGTGCCAGTCATTTATCTTTTATTCATGGGGGAAGGCATGTTTGTTTGTGTGAATACGTCCACGGAAATCATGAGCGGTACGTCAAGTGAATTGTTGCCTTGACCTACGTATGACCTTATCCGTGCGCTCGAAAGTTATTTGAGCCCAAAACATCGCAAAAATGTAAACGTGTAAACGGAATCAGGATTTTACATCCCGTGAGCAGAGGCGGTACAAAGTTGTTCGGAACTCATCTCTCTGCAATAAATATTTTGAGTTTCAACGCCGCGATCGTGGGGAACAGGATGTTTGGACAGCGTTCTACCATTAGTGTCGAAAATTCTGGCCACTAAATTTATTTTGGAGAAAGAACAATTACAGTAGTGACTTAGAGAAATGACAATGGCTATTACTATTTACGTTACAAATGTTAACAAAAAACAGAAACGATTCATGGGGACGGGAAAAACCCCATTCTGCGTTTAAAAACAAACAAAAAAATTACATTCAAGAAAGTGCGTTTTTCTTTTACGTGACAAACATGACAACTTCTGATGCACGCGCTTTCTCGTCACATTACCCTGAGCGGAAGCGGTCAGGGTATACGACGTGAGCGGTGGAACGTTGCTTGTTCTACACCGCTGCGCGGAAACTCGCGTGGCTTGGAGTGTCTCTCCAGGTGCGGCCCACGAGGGCTCCCACCACCATTTTCATCCCCGCAGCAGCAGCAGAGGCTTCTGGAGAGCATCGCGCACTTTGCGCTTCTGCGGCCGTCTGGAACGCTCTTCCTTCCGAAATTAAGAAGCCACTGGGAGCCATACACTTTTAAATGAAATATTTTGATTGACAACTATTTTTTTTCAGAGCTGCATTTTGTGTTTAGTGATGTTGTCCTTTCTACTGCACCTCCGATTCGCGCGGTTGGCTACGTACGGTGTGAAAGAAGTTCAACGAACAGTACATACATCGGCACATTCCCCTCGGCTTTACCCATGGACAGCTCTCTGACATTCATACGAAGCAACACCCGCAACGCGCACACTCCAATCGGATCTCGCAAGCTAGGCGGTTTCGATCCTGGTCAGTGGTCGGATGGGTGAGAACCATGCACGCAGGTTGCTATAGGCGGCTAAGAAGTGGGCAGCAGACGGTAGTGCACTGTAACCCTATGCTCCTTGCCTTCACCAACGCGCGATGACTAGCGTGGTGAAGTATGGTCAAATAAACCCCATGACCCGCACGTGTTTTTGTATTGTTTGTCAATGTGACTTTCTTACCTGCCCCAATTGGACAACTGCGAGTAAAGGTGCTTGATAGCTCATGGCATTCCCCCAGTATATAAATATATAATCGTGATTCTGAACAGTGGCCTGACAGACGGACTGCCTTTGTACTTGTAGTCTGGCTTTGTCAGAATAGTGGTAGAGCGACTTAGCTGATACCAACTCTCCGCCGAGCCGCCCGGCCACTTACAACAATGTGCTCTGAAGAAGGGCCACTGCCCGTAACGTCACCTATTTTATATATTTATCATTTTCAGGCCACACGGTGTTATTGACGGATGTGTTGAGGTTTTTTTTAAATACGTATCTATTTGTACGTGTGTACCAATGCCAATGCTGCAGTAGCAGCATCACGGCCACATCATTAGTTGCACCTACGACAATAAGTCAACAAATGTAATTGTTGTTAAGCAGTTGCTATAATTTGTCTGCGTTATTCATTGCTAAAACAGTTACGTTCGTGATCGCCAATCAGTTTATTCCCCAGGCGCAATGCTACTTGTATGTCTGTGTGCATGCTGAACTTATTTCGAACCGTCCGTAGCCAACTGGAGGTGTTTGCCAGAGAGGTGGCAACGATGATAAAACAGAAAGAGAAAGGGAGGAAGGGAGAGAGAGATCGTTCCGCGTCGATGAGGCATTGCATTCACGCTGACGTGTTCCACGCTCGGAATACGACACAGCGATTGTGAGGCAGCAAGTCTCAGATTGCAGGGCGTGGGAGGGGGCTTCCCTTTGCGAGGAGCAACTCGCCGTTTGAAATCCGGCGGACACTACGGTCGCTGCCTTGGACGAGGCAGCGTCTGAGATGAAGGCCCTTTCCCTTGGGGCAGACGGCCGTGTCGGCCTCCCTTTCATATGAAGGCCCCTTCCCTTGAGACAGACGGCCGTGTCGGCCTCCCTTTCATATGAAGGCCCCTTCCCTTCCGACAGACTGCCGTGTCTGCCAGTCTACACATGGTGTTGTTCTGATTGTTTGCTACCTCAACACTCGTGCAGCTATCAGTGGTATTCTCATCTTTGTATCGAATCTATTTACACTAAGTTCACAAAGCGTATTTTTTCGTCGCTTTAAGATATATATTCATTTTTCTATTCCCAAATGCCCTGTCGCCAGAGTGCCTCGAGTGCCCTGCGCGTCAGCAAACGGCTGCAGATGAGATTTGTCACAGAAATTCTCCCTTTAAATGATCGTTTACGCAGCAGAAAAGGACTCAAAACAATTACCAAATAACAGTGTGGTCTTAAATGGAATAAAACAACGCAACGTTTTGGGCAATGGCCCTTCTTCATAGCAATGTACACAGAAGGCGCCACAATTTCACATATACTCTGCTGCAAGACGATTTTGTCTCATCGCCATGAAACTGAGATTTTAAATTCTAATCTATCAATCGAGCGACGCACTGGAGAACCCGGTTATTATTACAGCCAGCTGCTCGGATTCGAACTGTCAGGATCTTAGCGGCGCTCGCTCTGACCTCTGACCCACCTGGCTCCTCATCTCAGATTGTGTTTGGTGGTTTAATTGTCAGCCCGTGCGCTGGGGCGGCAATTGAATGTGATGCTTGTGACGAACAGCAAGAATGCCGAGAGCCAGGTCATCGTAAGATTCCTTTACGCAAAATTTCACGGAGGTTGACAGCCAACGACCTCCCCCCCCACCACCGCGATCCCTCCTAGTCGCAACTTCCCCCAACCGCACGCCCTCCCAGCAGCCAAGCGCTGCTGTTAAGCATGGGGCAGGTGTGGGGGGTGTTGACCGGTTGGTACCACGAGCAGCCCACTAGGGGGATACCGTTGCATCCGTGAACGGCAACGGGCCAACCCCGCCCCCCCCCCCCCCTTCATCTTCTTTCGTATGGCGGCTGATGTCGATGGCAGAGCAAACGACTACAAGTTCACATTCAGGTGGGTCAAGGAGTAAAGCAGCGGAAGGGTGTACCATCGGCGTGATGTCTCCTTCGTATTTGTAGATCGGGGCATTATTGCGCCGTTATACGTTGTTACGGTCTGGTCTGGGTGACCACGGTCGCACACTCCTGGATATTTATTCAATTTTATTTACGAAACAATTTTTATTTTACGAGGTAAGGACCACTGAGCGAAAAAGCTTTTATTCAGAAGCCACCTGGTCACAGATGGTATCTCGATGAAGTGGCTAATCATGTGGAAGTTTCTATCAGCCAAATAATCGAAACGCATGATTCTACAAGTGGAGGGAAAAAGCGGATGACCCGGAGAAAAAAAACCACGTGACCACGCAAACTCCAAATACACAGCAACAGGCATCAGAATCGGTAAGGAACCCACGACCTCCTGTATACCAGGCGAGGTAGTTGACATTACGCCACCCGTGGCCATTGGCACATCAGATATCCACATCTGGAATATCAGAACCACAGCGACCGTCCCGTTCGCTCGTGCGAGTACGTGACAGCTGCTGCCCACGACGATGCCACTCACGCCTCCCCGTCACATTCCACTCGTTGGTGTTCAATCAAGGACCGAATATCAACGGCGTCCCTGAACTGGTCCGACTCGCAGTCATAAACCTACATTTAGTTCACTGACCCTTTGTCAAGCCACCGCTCTATGGTAACTCGCTCCACTGCTGGATGGTAAGTCAATCCCTCTTTGCGAAGACCGCCGGGAACCGGGAAGTGCTGGCCCAGCAGAGGCAGCACGGAAGCTGACCCCTTCCTTACCTGGCATGCAACAGACGCTCTATGAGCCTCAACACCCCGCCCCCCCGCCGGCTCTGTGAGCCTGAAACTCCCGGCTCTGTGAGCCTGAAACCCCGGCTCTGTGAGCCTCAAACTCCCGGCTCTGCTCACCAGGTGACCCAGCTCACACCCCTGGCCCCGTGATCGATGGTCTTGGCTTAGAAATCGATCTCACAGCTGCTGTTTAAAAAAAAATGGATCCAAAAATAAAATTCATCACGGGCGTGCATTACGCGTTCCAATATTTTCAGACGACAGGCAACTTCTTGGTAAATGCCTGGGACCTGGAACGTGGAGGTGATGGCGGCAGCAGCAGCACGCCCCGCAAGAGCGAGCCGCTTCCCCCGCGGGGACACACGGAGCCTGGACACCGCTCGCGCACGGCGTGGTAACGAGACGTGAGTGGCGACGGGCAAACACGCTCCAGCGAGCCGGTGTGTGTGTGTATGTGTGTGTGTCTGTGTGTGTCTGTGTGTGTGGGTCTGTGTGTGTGTCTGTGTGTGTCTGTGTGTCTGACTGTGTGTGTGTGGGGAGCGGTAGTGTGGTGTAGCGGTTAGCGCGCTGCGCTACGAACCTGGCTATACGAGTTCTATCCCGTTCACGGCACACACCAGTCACGATTATCAGAACCGGTCCTGGACCTCCCCTAGGTCGGCTCAGCCTCAAATGGGTACCTGGTGCGGTGTGTAAACTTCGCCACTAGTGAAACAAAGGTGGCCGGGCGTGGTGTTGGCCTCCTACCCCCTCGTGTGCCGTTCCGGCCTTCATAGGTACTCGCTAACAGCACTTGCCCCAACAGTCTGTTTAGGCTATACTGAGGGATCTTTGTCTTTGTGCCTGTGTGTGTGCCTGTGTGTGTATGTGTGGCTGGGTCATGTAGCCCGCATACCCGGTCACCGCATGCCTCAAACAGCTTTGTTTGGCCGGATAGAGGGGGCTAAACTAGGCGCGGCATGGGCGAGAGGAGAGATGGAGTGATGTGGTACAAGAGGATGTGGAGCTGAGTGGGCTTGCCGATGACTGGTACCAGCGGTGTCAAGATCGGCCTCTGTGGAAGAAGCTCGTGAAGGACGATGCTCCTGGGCAGCTGGAGACAGTCGCCCTCCAACAATGGAGGGCGGAGAAGCGACGCTCACAACATCGAGCGGAGCGCCGGGCGGTTAAATACAGCAAGTTGCCACAGTAGGGGGCACAGGTGGTGCATCGGCCAGTCATCTCAGTCAGTCGACCCATGGCACCTGGGTCTGCCCCGTGACCTCATGCCAGCCAGCGTTAGATACTTCACGTGGTCTTAACGTGCACATAGCCTGGCACAAGCGCCGTGGTGACGTCACCGCCACTTATTGCTGTGTGTGTGCGTCACGAACCCGGCGACCTCGGTTTGATTCTCGCTCACGGCCAACCCCAGTGACGATTATCTTAACCGGTTCTGGGCCTCCCCAAGGTCGACTCAGCCTCAAGTGAGCACCTGGTGCGGTGTGTAAAAACATCGCCACTGGGGAGACAACAGCGGCCGGGCGTGGTGGTGGCCATCCACCCCCTCGTGTGCCGTGCCGACCTTCATAGGTGCTACTCGCTAACAGCACTTGCCCCAACAGTCTGTTAAGGGCTATTCGGGGGCTCTTTTCCTTTGTCCGTTAAACACTTTAATCCTTGCACCCAATTGATAATACCGCGCAGAGAACGCATTGCCGCCGAGGCACGCCGTGAGCTTGCGATGGCCACACACCCGCTGACGAGGGCGTTGTGCGTTGACCACGACGTCTCTACAAGGCACAATCTAAATCCCGACATTTCGCAGAATGTCTCTGACAAACTTCGGTAAAGATCGGGCACTTCGCATGGCACCTCGAGTCTCTTGTAACGCCTCACGGACTCTCCCTTGGCCGAAAGAGAGATCAGCTGACGAAGTTAGAGTTGTTCGCAGACGATGGCGTATCGAGCGACTTTTCTTCATCAGCGTCCGATAAGCACAGTCGAGTTGCTCTCGTAATTCGGGATATGTTCAACTACCGGTACCCCTCAACACATTCTGTGAAAGCCGACCCCCTCCCCCTAGCGTAGCCGCTGAGAGTGGGGGATTAGACATTAGATGAGGGCAGGAATTCCAAACATCTCTCGAGTTGCTCTCCCTTATCCCTCGTGTTCCATCCGGGCCGAAACAAATAAGCTAATATCTCACCAAGTTCATACCCTGTACACGAAGCAGGACACGGGGACCCGCTACCATGCACGTGAAGCTCTACTCGTGTTCTCGCGAGGAGAAATTACAAAAAAAATGGTCTGACCTAGCCGAGTAGTTCACGTATCGCGGCGGTTGCGAGATGTTAACTACCTCGCCTGGAATACAGGAAATCGTGGGTTCGACCCCGACCACTGACGCCTGCTGTATATTTGGAGTTTGCGAGTTCTGCCCTTTTAGAAACATGCGTTTAAAGTATTTGGATGCTCGACATTTCCACGTGATAAGCCACTCCGTTGAGCTATCACTTGTGGGCAGGTCGCTCCTGTACGCCAGGCGAGGCAGTTAACATCCCTCCCCCATCGATGGGCACCCATCGACGGGCTGAGCCGACCGCCGATCGAGATTGGGGAGGCACGGCCTTGCTGTGGAGAACGGAGCACCCAACCCACCCAGCCTTCCAGTCACCCAGCCGAGCTGAGCAACGACTTCTTCAAGCTCGACGGCGTTTCCCTTGCTCGCGGAAGCCAGAGGCTGCTCCCAACGCCAAAGCACTGAGCCGAGCAGCTGTCAATGCTCGACGTTCCTACACCGCAGGACAATCGCGCTGCAGGATCACCGCCACGCAGGTCTCGCACCACGCGAAGACCAACGGCTCAGGCGACGGCGAACCTAGAAGCACTTTGAACGCGCGAGCTTCCAACGGCTCGTGAGTCGTGCGCCCCCTTTACCCGCAAGTGGCACGCGACTGGTTCATTGTGATTATAAATAAAACTTAGCGCAGCCGGCACGTTAGAAAAACTGCCGTCCGCGACATCCATAACATAACACGGCACTCACGAGACCACGCACGACGGTCGAGCGAAACCAAATCAGCCGGCCGCAGACTGAGCGAGGGCTCATCGTGTGTGTTTGCATGTCTGTGTTGAACTTCGTTCGCACCGTAGCAGCGCCTGCCCAAACTGGGCTGCCGCCGGAGGGAAGGAAACCCCCCTCTGTGTGGAGGGCGGCGGGGGAGGAATAAAGCGGAGTGCCTAAAATTGTGAAGGATGAAAGACTTATTTTGATTGCGAATGGGGTAGGCGAAAACCAAAAACAACTCTGCAGACCAGCCGATAAAGAGGACATTTAAACTCAATGCTACAAATTGACACAAAATAACAGGGAAGCACGTGGCACGGGTGGAGGGTGCTGGTGAACACGCCGCTGCCGCCCTGCTTTGTGAGCGCAATAAAGGAAACCTGCACTTGCAGACAAATGTCAAGTGCATTATATTACCACGTGCGGAGAGATATCAGCAAACAAACAGCTGGCAACACACCGTGCGGCAAACAAAATACAAGCTGGCTTTTCTCAAGCGACGATAGTGCAGGACCAAGTAAGGGCAGCGTTTAGACATCATAACCGCAGAGTACCTGTTGACAAATTACTCATCTTCAGCGGAATGACAGTGTGTGTGGACGGAACACACTTACACAAGCACATGAAATGAATATTACCCCATCACGTTCTTCATTCACGCTGCACAATAACAGAACGGTGGGCGCAGTGGTTAGCGCACTGTGTAATGAACTCGGTGACCTCAGTATTGATGCCTGGCCACGGTTAACATCAGTGGCGAGTGATATTTGAACCAGAGACTTGGGTCTAGCCCTGGCCAAACCTTCCGTGACCAACGTGGTTAAGTATAAACGAAACTATTTGAAAACTTAATTATTATTTTACCAGGCAAGGCCCACTGAGCTATTTTTTTTTTTTAATCATTTTCAGAAGCAACCTGGCCACAAATAATAGCTCAACGTAGTGGCTTATCGTGTGTACAGTTATAGCAGCCAAATCGTCTAAACGCATGGTTCTAGATGTGGAGAAAAACCCGAAGGACCCGTCGAAAAATCCACACGACCACGGGGAGAGAGACACGCAAAATGTACACCAAGCGCCAGGGTCGGGATCGAACCCATGGCCCCCTGTGTGACCAGGCGAGGTAGTTAACATCTCGCCACCTTTGCAAACAACTCCTATTATCGATACCGCGTGGGTAGGGAGCAATCCAGCAGTGCGTCTACAAATGTCTTATCCACGTGAATGAAAGACGAAACCTTGCACGCAACAATTAACCCATCCGTCTAGACGTGGCCCCCTTCTAAAATTGTTAAAACGTGAACACCAACTTTGGGTCATGCTCTTTATTTATTGACCAAAGTACACGAGTAATCAATCCATTTTCTTTTTTTCAATCTGAAATACTCGTACGGCATCTGGACCGGCTCAGAATCGGAGTGTATCAAACCAGAACTACGCACCCCAAGGTGCATTACAGCGGTGTGTCGGAGTGGCGGTCCGCTGTTCGTGAAGAAGCACATTTGTGGACGACAGCTGACGGCATCGTTCGTCGCCTCTCAGCCTTCACCTCCACCTACAACCCTGTACATCGCTTTGATTTGCATCATTTCAATATTCGTCGTCGCACCTTTCACACCATACGTAGCCAACCACGCTCATTGGAGGTGCGGAAATGCATACCCTGATGTAAGCCGGGGTGTTACAGTATGTTCTCCTACAACGCTGTGTGTTTTCACAACGGAGAATTGGATATAGGGCGATTCATGTATCAGGGAATACATTATTCGTAACGCGGATTGCCCATTGGATATAACGCGATTGCGTGAACAGAACTGCGTCACGCGGGAGTAGGAATAAGCGCTCGTACGGCTGCCTCGGTGTAGCATCGCACAAGGCATTGGGATGCTGCTGGATGCTTCTCGGTGCTACCCACGCGCCTCGGTATTTGTCCAGCCTGCGTACGCATCTCATTTCTTATCGCGGACTGTGCTTTACTCTACGTTATATGTTATCGATTACACGATTTTTCCATAATGCGGTGTTCTTCAGGAACGCAACTACTACCATGTTCTAGAAGAACGCACTGGGCTGTACAAGGATTGCCAATGCTGTCTTTGCAACAGCGGGGAGGCAGTGGCATCGTGGATCTTGCACGGTGAACCCGGAAAACCGAAGTTCAATCCCGGGCCGTGGCTGACGTCAGTGGTGACCGTCAAATTGAAAAGAGCTTTATAGCTCATCGGATTCCTCCAGTATAAAGATTCTGACCTGGATTCTAAAATAGTTCGGGAGGTCTTCATAAAGCAGATTTATATTCAAGGTTCTTTCGGTAAAGTCACGTAGAAGAGAAATAATAAAAAAAAATATAATAATGTTTTTATTGTTTTATATTTTTATGTGACTTTACCGAAAGAACCAAGAATATGAATCCCTGCAGTCACGAAAGCTTTGAAGCATATTTATATTATTACCATTATTATTACACGTAGGCTTTCACGGACAATACTATTTATGGTATAGTTTAATTAAACATATCACTAAATGCAATCTAGCCCAATAAAAAAAGCTTCACCATGGATTATTGTTTGCAATTGTCCATTCCAGCCTCTTCCCTTACAAACCGATTGTTTTGTTGTTGGATGTTTGGTCCGATTGAAGTCAGCGATGTGACGACACGTAGAAATTAAAACACAAAGAAAAACTGAATGCACAATCAAAAAGAATAATGATGAAAAGTGTACACAAATGTAACTTTGAAAAACGCACGGCGTGTTATGAGTCGCTATGACTGTTTTCATTTCGAATGTCTGGCGATGGGCCAAAAGTTCAGTGCCAATCCCCCAATTAAAGAGATGCAGCTAATTGGAATCATAATGAGCAGGCACAATGGCCGCAGAAAATAAAAGACCCAGGCAAGTGCAGACAACCGGAGGGAACAAACACAAAGTTTGGTGGCGAAAAGCGCGCGGAGAGAGCGTGGGGAGAGAGTGTGGGGACAGAGCGTGGGGAGCGCGTGGGGAGAGCGTCGGGAGAGAGATGAAATAGAATGGGCCCACAATGGGCTCTCAGTGCGCGCTGCGTGCCAGACGCCTCCATGACACGGACACAAACAACTCGCTCGGATCCCCCCCTGCCACTGATCACCCCCCTCAACCCCCCTCAACCCCCCACCCCCCTCAACCCCCCTTAACCCCCCCGCTCTTTAGCGGTGTTCTCTACCGCCAATCGCGGGCGCGTGTTTCTGTGCGCGCTTCCAGATCGGGGCGCGTGTTTGTGACCGCTTCTCGCTTTGCGTTTGTGGCGCAAAGCGCACGCGTTGCTCCGCGTGGTCGTGATGCGCGTGGCGGGGAGGCGGTAATGTAGTCGCGGTCCTGGACATCCCCTTGGTGCCATGCGTAGCAATCATCGCCACTCGGGATACAAAGGCGGCCCTGGCGTGGTGCTGGCCACCCCACCCCACTCCGCACCTCGTGCCAGCCTTCGAAGGTGCTGCTACCCGCTAACAGCACTTGCCCCAACAGTCTGTGAAGGTTACACGGGGGATCTTTGTCTGTGTGTGTGCGTTGCGTGTCTTTGTTGCATGCCAACATCAGTGACAAATTATTTTAACCGTTCCTGCGCCTCCCCTAGGTCGACTCAGCCTAAAATAATTTCCTTGTGCGGTGTGTAAACATCGCCACTGGGGAGCCAAAGGCGACCGGGCGTGGTGCTTGCCACCCCACCCCCTCGTGTGCCAGTGCCGGCCTTCGTACGCTGCTCACTTAACAGCACTTGCCCCAACAGTCTGTGAAGGCTATACGGGGGAGGGGGTGGATCTTTGTCTTTGTCGCGTGTACGTGGGTGCGCGCTGTTCCGCCGGCGTACAAAGGGGTCGTCCATAAATGACGTCACGCGATTTTGGACGATTTTTGACCCCCCCCCCCTCGTCACACGGCGTCACAAAAAGTTAGAACCCCCTTAAAAAACATATTTCAATTTTGAAAATAAAACTCGCTTCAAATCGCTTAAACTATTGCCATTGTAGTGCGTATTTAATGTGGCGCTGCACTCTGATGTTGTAGGAGAAAACATTTATTAAAAAGTCAATTTAATTAAGTATAACGTGTTGTCTATATTTACTTAAAGTTGCGCATTTTGATGTGACGTCACATTTCTCACCCCTCCCCCCCCATCGTCACAAATGTCTGACCCCCCCCCCCCCAAGGATGCGTGACGTCATTTATGGACGGGGGGGGGGGGCGCTGAGGATGTAAAACCCTATCGCGCACCCTCGCGTGCGGCGAGATTGAAGAGACATCGCCACTGCCAGGACGTGGCCACATGAGTGCACATTGGGGAAGACGCGACACGTGGGGAGGAGGAACGGTGTTCAAGGTCGTTGAGAGCACGTGGTTACGTCAGCTCTTGAAGCGCTCGTAGATTATTTTGTTGTTTTTTTTACCTTGATTTTGTTGTTTTATGTTTAAGTCAGATCGCCCGCTCTGATGTGGATCTCTGGTGGGGCTGAACATCAAGATGTAAAATTTCTTTCGCACCGTACGTATCCAAACGCGCTAATCGGAGGTGCGGGGAAAGGACAACAAACTAACATCCACAACATCAACAACAACAAGCGGTTGTAAATAAATTACTTTTTGCAAAGGTAATTCTCCTGTGATAATTCACCATGAAATATACACGAAAAAAACAACAAACGCAGAAACACACACACGAACAACCACAGGAAAAGCGGCGTTTTTGTCGTTTGAGCGACCTTGCACTGAGCGTGATACCAGAGCCGTCAAACAGATCTCGCGTTGCGAAAAACATCGTCTGGTGACGACGCCGCGTTGTTGTTGTCCTTCGCCCGCACCTCCGATCAGCGCCGTTGGCTACGTGCGGTGCGAAAGAAGTTAAACAGACACACAAAGACCGCCTTCGTCTTCCTATTGACCATGTTTACGACACACCGCACCAGGTACTCATTTGAGGCTGAGTCGACCGAGGGGAGGAAGCTCAGGACCCGGTTCAGATAATCGTCACTGGTGTTGGCCGTGAGCGGGAATTGAACCCGGGTCGCCGGGTTCATAGCGCAGCGCACTAACCGCTACACTTCCGCTCCCCATACACACACTCACACACACTCATTCATACACACGTACACACTCATTCACACACACGTACACACTCATTCACACACACTCACACACACTCACACATACACACACGTACACACACTCACACATACACACACGTACACACTCATTCACCCACTCACACACACTCATTCACACACACGTACACACTCAATCACACTCACACACACTCATTCACACACACGTACACACTAATTCACACACGCGTACACACTAATTCACACACACGTACACACTCATTCACACACACACACTCATTCACTCACACACACACACGTACACACACACAAGGGGTGCACCATAAACAACAGAACTCGACACACTCGTCTACGCGCCGTAACGTTGCGTGTGATGAGATCGTTGCGTCCTCAAACACTTGCAAACGCGATCATATACAGGACGTTCTACGGTATTGCCCTACAACGTCAACTCAAGTTTCACGTTGTAGGCTTTTGCGACCAATATTAATCCACAATATAGCTTCATGGGTGAATCATCCACCCGATAACAGATATCCATTGTCATTTATATGAACACATTTACCCCCCCCACACTCTATTAAAAACCAAAGCAGGAGGATTTCTCCACAACTGTGGCTGTCGCCTGATGATGTTGGTTGTAATTACCGGCGAGAACTCACGGTACTCGAATTGTAAACGTTGTGGGTTCATTCTCCAACACACAACCGCTGTGCTGTACCAGTAAGTAACACTACGGGGTGCTGTACGAGTTGCTAATTGGCACGTTCTGTTTACGTGACAAACCTTACTAATTGACTGTGTCGGGTGGTGGCAAGTTTAACGACACATTTAACCGTTCATCTCTTCTTCTTCTTCCGGCACAGGGTACGAATCAACGTAAACAGCTGAACATGCAAACAAATTAAATACATTCCCAAGCGACGCTTCCTCATGCAACGGCCGCGAACAGACTCTCCTTGAGTCGCGGTTTTTGTTTTGTCTCATTGTGCAGCGCTCAAAGAATATCGCTATGGCGATAACTTGCGTTGCGCAACAATGGCTGTGGTCAGCAGAATGTTGCTTTGGGGGGGTG
This sequence comes from Entosphenus tridentatus, assembly GCA_014621495.2. Classification (NCBI taxonomy): domain Eukaryota; kingdom Metazoa; phylum Chordata; class Hyperoartia; order Petromyzontiformes; family Petromyzontidae; genus Entosphenus; species Entosphenus tridentatus. The sequence goes on from CM025626.2 coordinate 930,535, forward strand.
AGACTTAGACCCCCCCCCCAGCCCCCCCCCCACTCCCCTCGAGCAGTCACCACCACGATGCTCACAGGGGGGGGGGGGGGGAGTTCCATTGAGGCGCCGTAGGGGATCCTGAGAAAATGTTCCTTTTGCTCAATCGAGGGACTGATCCCTCCAACATCCATCCCCTGTTGGTGGCACGGCTCAATGGAGCGTGAGAGCCAATGGGAGCAGGACGTGGGGGTTTTAATCAGCCTCCGAGCGCACAATGGATCGCAAGGCACTCACGCTTTGAAGTCACGGTTATAGGCATATATGAACACGTGCAATATAAAGCAAATACATATATGATCGACACGACATCAGTCTCGCAGACGGCGCGATCGTTTCTGTGGCAATAGCAGCTAAAGCGCATCCGCGCTTAGCCATCTCTTGTTTTGTCAAACCGATTATTTTTGTTCCCCCCTCCTCCCCCGTTACCTACGGGTCGCAACGCGGCGCACACGCTCGGAAGACGCGGAAACACGACGAGGACACCGCGGAGGCCCCGTGAGAGCCAGCGTGAGCCAGCTGGCACCGGGAGGGGGACACAGCGCTCACGGCACACATAGAGAGAGCCCCCGCCCACTGTGGGTCTCGAGCCGGGCCGCAAACGCGCTGGGAGAGTGACGTGACCAGAACGCATTCAGGAGCTCACCGAGGCGGCTTTCATCCGTCAATCGAGCAACTGACTGTCGAGGATTGGCTTCTTTTTTTCCTTCTGTCCGTTTTGTTTTTCATCTTGTTATAGCCGTGCTATAACAAATAGAAACAATAACAATTTCTATCATTTCGATGCAGCGAATTTATATTTCTCTTTCACAAACGCCTAAGGATATTGCCATGTGGTGACTTTCAAAGTGTTTCTCGCGTAGTAATGAACTCTCGCTCACGGGAGACATTTCCAAGTCTTTCTTATTTGCATGACGGCACTTTATTAATTCATCTAGGATCCGACCAGGTGGCTCAGTGGTAGAGCCAGGGGCTCGCAATCAGAAAGTTGTGAGTTCACATCCTGGCTGGGGGTTGACTAAGCCCATCATGCTTCTGGTGTTGATAAAATGAGTACCACTTTGTGGGAGAAGCCAGCAGTGGGTGTCCTATGGATAGACATGGCCCTACCACAGGAATGAGGAATCTCCACGACGAGCTCAGGGATGTAAACAGGAGATGAGCACCGTTCCAATGCTCATTTGAGCAGCAGGAAGTCACTCAGACTTGTTATCTAGGAAGGCGCCAGTGAGTGTCAAGTCTTGTTTCAGAGGGGTCCCACAATGAGACGTCGCATGAATCCTTTCGTGCGCATTTAGCACGTGCTAGGAACCCGGAGTAACCAGAAAAAAACAACGAGTCCAAGCAGCAACCACTCATGAAGCCATACAGAGAGGACATGAGCCTACCGCCTGCTGCCCACCTGCATACCAGGTGAGGTATGCAGGTAGCCACCGTGGCACCCCAACAACGATGGTGCCCCCTGAGTCACGCGCCTGGATGGCTCGGCACGGCCCCAGTGCCGGTCGAGAAGGGGCATCTGACACGTCAGCTTGCTGCGACGGCTCCGGAACGTGGTTACATTGCGCGGCGCATCGTGTACCAGAAGCGTGCGACATCTCTCGGTTTCGCGATATTGTGGACCGGAGGGGGATCCGTCAGTGCTTTCTATTTCTCTCCCGCGTCACCATGCAGCAAAGATGATAATCGAATAACCGGACAATGCCCAGGAAGCGCGGCCCCACGCACAGCTCCGGTTCCCTTCGCGTGATTTATTTGGCCCTTTCTCCGTTATTCACGTTACGCTGTTCCAGTTCCGAAGTGGCCAAGCTTCATCGTTGCAGGCCAATCAGTCCCGCATGTATTTTTTATAACATATATATTTAAATTTATTATCATATATATTTAAATTTATTATCATATATATTTAAATTTATTATTATATATATTTTAAAATATTTTTTTTATTTTATCAAAACAAAACAGCACGCCGCATGGCTCACTCAACCGGGTGTCACAATTCACGGGGGACAGTCCCCGATGCAACTGAGGTCACACAAAAGAGATCGGGCAGGTGAGAGAGGTGGGGAAATGAGCCCACTGACCCCATACATGGGGGGAGGGGGTAACTGGTGAAAGAGGGGTATAACGCGAACCTGACGAGGGAAACCTGGGGTTGGAGGGGGGGGGAGCCCACACTTGTGTTTTAATCAATTGTGCGCCACTTCCCACACCTACCCATGGCACAGGTGTTCAGATTTATCCAGCCTCCACCGATGGAACGACTCGTGAATAGGGGGTTGGAGATCAGAGGAACTCGACCGCAATTGGCTATTCATCGCCTGAAATGTTTCAACACGTCCGTCATTAACGCTGCGGTCTTAAAGAGAAAACACATAAATAAACGACGTTTGTTCACGTGACAACTTTATTAATTGACTGCGTCGGGTGGAAGGAGGATGAACTAAACACGCGTTTTGCTTATGCGATCTGACCCAGCAAATCGATTATGGATCGTGACGGTGTGCCTGTGGGTCAACTGGGACCCGGTCAACCCTACGGATGAGCATGGACGAGCACGGACGAGACGATTGATCTGTCACCCGCGACAACAACCGCCGGGTGTATCCAAACTGTGGGGGAACAGTTGACGATCATCACCGCCACCGCCATCACCACCAACTACCAACGATAAACTCCACCATCACCACCACTGATACCACCTGCACCACCAACTACCACCACTCATACCGCCTCCACCATCATCACCACCACTCATACCGCCTCTGCCACCAACTACCACCAACGATACCACAAACACCATCACTACTACCGTCCAAACCACCACCATCACCACCACCATTGCTCCCACTACCATCATCAACTAGCACCAACCGGACTGCCACGACCACCAACACCACTATCACCACGACCACCACTCCGACCGCAACCATCATCTACCACTACCGATACCACCAACAGCAGCATTACCATCACCACTAACAACAACACCACTACCAAAAGACACCATCACGAACTACAAACTACCACCATCACAACCGCCACCAATATCGGTACCACCACTGCCACCACCAACCACCATCATCAGCAGCAGCAACCACCACCACCGTCACCAAATCCCGAGTAACACTGCCACTTACCATCAACAAAACCATCACCAAAATCCACTACTGCCACCAAAGACAAAAATTCCCCATACATCCTTAACATATTTTTATTTCGATTTAAAGCTTTCGTGACTGCAGGGATTCATCTTCTTGGTTCTTTCGGTAAAGTCACGTAGAAGATGAATCCTTAACATACTTTTGGGGCAAGTGCTGTTAGCGAGCACCTGTGAAGGCCGGCACAGTACACAAGAAGGGGTGGATGGCCAGCACCACGCCCGGGCCGCCTTTGTCTCCCCAGTGGCGATGTTTACGCACCGCACCAGGTACTCATTTGAGGCTGAGTCGACCTACTGCCAACACCACAATATCATCGCCACCCACAGAGCATTACAATGCTGTCTCACCGTCTCAATCAACAGGTACACTACGCATTCGGTGAGGGATACAGCTTCGCTGTATTTGTCTGCAATAAAAAAACACAACTGATAATTTACGGAAATAAAATGTACAGCAGAGTATTCTGGGAGGCATACGGGCGCGATGTTACGTAACCGTAGAAATTGCACAACTCCTCTCCGGGTGAGGGATAATGTAAAATTCACACAATTGTTACCCATGTTGCCCCAGAGGCAATGTTTGTCACACGTTTTGACACACGTTGCCTGTAAGACGATACGCTTATACGACGTGCCAGGTACATTACAATAATCGTACTAATAATAATAATGATTCCTGTTGCCTTCTCAAATTCAGTTCGCAGTGCACACAACGCGATGCTAAACACAAACACTTATGACGCTGCCTTCATAGCAACCGCAAAGTTAGCAGAGCACGGGACTAAAATAGTCTCCCGATATACTGAATAGTGGTAAAGAAGAATAAAAAAAACTGAACGCATTCGTCAATAACGCGGTGTTTGTGTGGCCCTAAAATAAAACAAATATATAGCAGGCAACGCTTTGGACAATGGCCTTGTTCATAGCACACGAGAGTGAGTGCAGAGTAGTCGAATTATTGGGGACAATACCAAATTGGCATTTAAATCTCTCCGAGTCTCAACGTGTTTTAATCCCCAGGTAGCACTCGTTTGCGCAACGTCTGAGATCTTCTACAGCTACCGGGTGCATCGCACGAGAACGAGCGGCGTGCAAGCGCGCTACACTTATTCCACGCATCTATTTATGTTTCTGACTGGGTGCGGCATTGATTGGCGTAAACACAAACTGCATTCGTTTTCGGCATGAGATCTTTGAACACGCGCGCCATCAGGAATTTGTGGCCACGCAACACAAACTACGGACCCGCAGAGCAAACCGCTGGCAGCCTGCGCTCCCTCAACGGAGCAGGAACGGCAGAACGGCGCAAAGTCCCCCTCCTGAAGCCCTCTGGTCGTGGCCAGCAGACCTCGACATCGCCGTATTAACCCCTGAACACACATTGCTCCCATCGTGCGCAGGAAGAGAACCGCGTGTTTGTTGACGTCTGTGGCCGTTGATTCCCTGGACATTCTGGCAAGCGAGATGTGCCGTCTGATCGGACTTTCCAGGTGCAATGTTTTATATTTTAAAAATTGCATTTAATCTTGGCAGTAAACTTGCATATTCTGGCTTGAAACTGTTACTATTTAAACTCACACACCGTTTCATTTTACCAGAAAAGGCCCAACTGAGCTATGTAGCTGTTTTTCTGAAGCGACCTGGCCACAAATGATAGCCAAACGAAGTGGCTTATCACGTGGAAATTTATAGCAGCCAAATACTCTTAAACGCGTGTTTCTAAATGTAAAGGGAAAACCCGGAAGACTCACGCGACCACAGGGAGAACGTGCAAACTCCATATCGACAGCAGGCATCAGGATCGGGATAAAACTGCCCGCGGTGATATGATGAACCAATATCAAGGATCCTATTATCCGCGGGGATATCCGCAATTTTGCCCCTCTTATCGTGGATAACCGCGGATAACAGGAGTAATTTGTTACGTGGCCCCTCTTATCTGCAAAAAATTGTGATTACTAGGAAGTCACTTCACTGTGCATTATGGATAAAATCTCGGATTACCTCAGATAACAGGAAGAAAGCTGCCGTGCATAATAGGAATCATGTATAATAGGGCCGTGGATAAGGGGAGTTCTCATGTACAACCAACCCATCCGTCTGGTCCAATCAAGATCGAGTTGTATTCGGTATCATCTCGTACTCCAACCTGCGTGTAGCAGTGTCCGCTGCTCAGTACCTGTTCACAATCGCTCGGGACACGACAGTTGTGCTGATGTTGCTGATACATCTGTTCTAGGTAGCGCAGATGTGAGCATGTTGTTCAGTCCAAACTGTCAGCTCTTGTGACAATGTTTAACAAATGTTGGCAAGATCTTGCTACGCGTGTACCTTTAGGAAAACATCGCTAAAGTTATATTTCTTAGAATATTAGCGCTACTTTTCCATGCACGCGGCCCCGAGCACAAATGTGGCTTTGAGTTCAGGGTCAATAGTTCATCACAGCCATTGCCAGTAACCTCAACACAACCATTGTCTGTTCCACAGGTATCACTTGATCCTCCAAGATCCGCAGCTATCGTCACCCCGCATATATCTGCGTAACCCACCCAACTTTATTTTGTGTCACTTACCCTTGTACCCATGGCAATCTCATCTCATAGGTTAACCCAGTAAGCATGCCAACGTTGAACCAACGTTGGCATATGGTTAGACCAATGTTGGACCAATGCTGCTCCAACGTTCCAAATGTACTGAGTATCTCCACCATGCTTCCATGCCATGCCCTATTATAATCTTCCAAGTTGCTTATCATATACGGTGTTGTCACAACTGCCTGATGTGTATAGGTGAAGGATCCTCTGTTCGATATGGATCCTGTGCTGGTGAAGGCGGCCAGGCGTGGTGCTGGCC
>CM025626.2:936977-949208 GCA_014621495.2 Entosphenus tridentatus
ACACACACACTAACAAACACACACACTAACAAACACACACACTAACACACACACACACTAACACGCACTAACACACACACAAGGGGGCACGAGCGGTCTCCAGCCACGGGACGGGCACCGGGGATGAGCAGCTGGCAGGGGCCGCCGTGGCTCATCGGCCAACGCAGCCGCGAGTCTCCCCGCGGGGACTTTCACTCAGAATGGCACCGCGCGTCTCGCATCCTCTGCGCAACAGACAAGCATCATTGATTGCTTCCGATCAATAATCGATGGGGGGGGGGGGGGGTTGCGTCGCCTCGCGTGAGTGGTGTGTGTCGTGGCACCCTCTCCCCTCCACCCGACATAGTGGCGAGCAACATTGAAAAAAAAATCACGATGTTTGTCACGGGACGACCAAACCCGCGCCCGTCGTTCCACCGTCACGGCAGCGTCCGTCGGCGCGATGCCGGAGAGCGAAGACAGCGCGCAGAACTCTGAACGATCGCGGTGGGTGTGAGTGGGTGGGTGTGGGGTGGGTGTGGGTGGGTGGGGATGTTGGCGCGGGTGCCCCCTCCGCTGCCAAGTTTGCCACCAGCGGCCACAGCCGCCGCCGCAGAAGAAGAAGAAGCGCGGGGCCGATTGGTGCCTCGCCGCCGATCGCTTTGCGTTGCTCGCGACCCGGCGGAAAGAAACAGCGCCGACTCCGCCACGACGGAGTGTTGCGCTCCCATCGTGGGGCTTTGTTTGTGTTTGTTTGTCGTTGTTACGTTCCTACCCCGTGCCCCGACTGCGCATCTGTGGGGATAAAAGAGCTTTGTAGCTCATCGGATTCCTCCAGTATAAATATAGATGCTGATTCTGCGTACGAGGCGCGGAACACGGAGAGGTGGAGGGGGGCCGTGGAACAGCGGATGGGATGCTATTGCTATCAACTAAAATACGCAGAAATTAAGTTTTTATCTTACCAGGTAAGGGCCCACAGAGCTCTATGTAGTAATGTTTTCAGAAGCGACCACTGGCTATCACAAATGATAGCTCAACGAAGTGGCTTGTCGTCGTTTGGACATTTGTAGCAAGACCCAAACGCTCTAAACGTATGATGTTCATTCTAAATGTGGAGGGGAAAATCCACACGACCACGGGGAGAACACGCAAACTCCAAATATACAGCTGCAGGCATCGTCAGGGTCGGGATCGACCCCACGACCTCCTGTATACCAGGCGAGGTAGTCAACATCTCCTAACCACCGCGGGGCCCTATGAACCCCTGCGACGCGAGTCCCACTCTGTTCACGGTTCACATGAAGTGGCGACTTAGTGAGTCAAAGCTCTGCTGTCCTCGATATATTAAGGTGTCAAGGTGCATAAACCATCACGCGAACTCTAGTCATCCAGCAGCGGCTTCTGGCTGCCCATCGTACAAAGACGGTCACATGCGCTTCTGCGGCCATCAAGAACGCTCTTCCTTCCCATACTAGGAAGCCACTGGAGCTGCACACTTTCAAATCTCGATTGAAAACGAATTTCTTTAGAACTGCTTTTTACGTCCTTCCACCCCACCTCCGATTCGCACGGTTGGCTACGTACGGTGAAAAAGAAGTCCAAGATAAATTCATACGGTGCGAAAGAAGGTCAACGTACAGATGTGTTATTGGCCAATGAATTACTGTATTGTTTAAACATGGGAGAAAACCGGGGCACGCAGATAAAATTGAGGCGTGTGAGGGAGCAACAATCTATCCCATACAGGCGGAGCAATTGAAGTCCACATTTTTGCTGTACCTCATTCTCCTGGCAAGCCAGGGTTACAGCTCCTCCTCGACCCGCACGAGAAGAGAGTTTCACAACCACCTGTGGCGGTGGTCCGCCAACCCCTCGCTGCTGCCTCCACAGCCATGGGTGATTGCAGGCCGCCACGTGCGTCGCTGGAGCCGCCGCCGCCACGGGTCAGGCGAATTTGCTATTCGTGGCGAGGTGAATCGGCTCGCGAGCTCGTTACACGCACGCGAGCACGACGAGAGCTCCCTTCTGCCTGAACGCAGGGAAGGAGTCGAGCAGCAGCAGCAACAACAACAACGGATGTCTCGGGGAAATTCGGGAAATCCGCCCCGAGTGGCGGAGGATTTATATATATAGGCACGCAGCTCTCCACGGGCGGCGCTGCGGGTCAGACGTGAACCTCACAGGGCAAGGCTCTCTGAAGCGCCGCGCTGCACTCAGCCTGTGGTGACTGTTGCGTAACGCAGTACGTGCCGCGGCTTGTACACGCACACGGCTACATACACTGCACGCCAGCCAGCGGGGTCCTGGGCGGCAGGTCTCGTTACGCGAGTGGAACTCTCAGTGGGGGATTGCACCCAAGAAGTTCGTATTTTACGTGGCGCGGTGCCAGCCTGAATGGCACAGCTGACTGGCACGAGCTGGCAGAAACCAGCTGGTAGGCAGTGATAGTCGACAAGAGCTGGCAGACCAAACCTGCGTTACCTCTGCGTGTGTGTAGAGGGAGCGGTGGTGTAGCGGTTAGCGCACTGCGCTCTGAACCCAGCGACCCGAGTTCCCGATTCCATCTTTCTCGGCCAACACCGGTGACGAATATCCGAACCTGTCCCAGGCCTCTCCTAGGTCGACACAGCCTTAAATAGGTACCTGGTGCACCTCCGACAAGCACGATTGGGCTACGTACGGTGCGAAAGAAGTTCAACACGCGGACCATACAAACATCAGCACTGGGGAAGACAAAGGCGACCGAGCGTGGTGCTGGCCCACCGCCGACTCCCTTCGTACACCGTTCACACACAGAGGTGCTTGCCAACAGCACTTGCCCCCAACAGTCTGTTGAGGCTAGACGGGCGACCTTTGCATTTGTTTGTGCCAAGCAGCGCGCGCGCACCGCACACACCCCGAGCAACCCGTCCTGTGCCCACGTCAACTCGACAGAACCACCACCGATGTGCTGCTGCTGCCCGTATGGTGACCGCGGTGTTGTCGATTTCACCGCTTGGGCCACTCTTCGGCTATCAATTTACAAAGTTCGAGAGCGCACGATTGTTCTCTGAGAATTGTTACTTACCCTGACTTGAAGCTTTCGAACAACAACAACAACGCGTGCGGTGTTTAGTGATCTCGCGTTTACGTGAAAAAGTCCCACGCAATGGAATGAAGTTGAATAATAAAAAATAGAGTCTCCGAGATGAGCCGAGTGCTGAGCAAATCAATCGCGCGCCACGCTTCCTCGCGTTCGGACGTCCACGTGTTTGATTTGTGACACCTGGAGCTTCTATTTGAGTCTGGTGAGTGTGGGTGAGTGTTAGTGAGTGTGTGTGAGTGTGGGTGAGTGTGGGTGAGTGCGTGGTGAGTGTAGTGAGTGAGTGAGGGTGAGTGTGGGTGAGGAAGTGGTGAGTGAGTGTGGGTGAGTGTGGGTGTGGGTGAGTGTGGGTGAGTGAGTGAATGTGGGTGAGTGTGGATGAGTGAGTGAGTGTGGGTGAGTGTGAGTGAGTGAGGGTGAGTGTGGGTGAGAGCGTGGTGAGTGAGTGTGGGTGAGGATGAGTGTGGGTGAGTGTGGGTGAGTGAGTGAGTGAGTGTGGGTGAGTGTGGGTGAGTGTGAGTGAGTGTGGGTGAGTGTGGGTGAGTGTGAGTGAGTGAGGGTGAGTGTGGGTGAGAGCGTGGTGAGTGAGTGTGGGTGAGGATGAGTGTGGGTGAGTGTGGGTGAGTGAGTGTGGGTGAGTGTGGGTGAGTGTGAGTGAGTGTGGGTGAGTGTGAGTGAGTGTGGGTGAGTGTGGGTGAGTGTGAGTGTGGGTGAGTGTGGGTGAGTGTGGGTGTGAGTGTGAGTGTGGGTGAGTGTGGGTGAGTGTGAGTGAGTGTGTGTGAGTGTAGGTGAGTGTGGGTGAGTGTGGGTGAGTGAGTTGGGTGAGTGTGGGTGAGTGTGAGTGTGGGTGAATGTGGGTGAGTGTGGGTGTGCGCACTCACCCCTCTGCTTGCCGCGCACCGCGCTCATCCCCAGCCCCAGCAGGAGGCACAGCAGGGCTGGGACCCGCCTCGCCATCGCCAGCACCCCTCGGTGTCTCCTCCGCCTGCCTCTCCCGTGACTCCAGCAGCAGCAGCAAGTCCCGTGCGTGGCGCTGGAGAGGAGTTGAGTGGACGCCGCTCTCTCTCTCGCAGGTCGCGCGCTCTGCCCGTCCTCTACAGCCACCCCCGTGTCCCCCACCCTTTCGTGCTGCGTGCCCTCAGGGGGTCTTCACCCCCCCCACCCACCTCCGTCTGAGTTGCGAGTGTCACGCCAGCGCTGCCAAACTCTACCTCCACGCGTGGCGGGGCCCAGAAGAGGCTCGCGTCCGCCCTCTCGTGGGCACCAATGCGCGCCTCGGCTTGCAGAATTACTTGCATAAAGGATAGTAACATCTCATCCTGTGTTCTTGGAATCTGTTCTCGTGCCAGCAGCAGCAGCGAGCCCGCGACGGCCGTGTGTGGCCTCCCTGGAGAGGGTTCATATTCTGGGGGCATTGCGGTCCAGCGACTGAGTAGCTAAGACCGCTTACAGATGTGTCAAAATATGTTTAAAATCGTCTTCTTTCATATGGCCGCTGATGTAGATGCAGAGCAATAACGACAAGCTCACATTCAGTTGGGTCAAGCCAGATAACCGCGTCACGAGCAGCGGTCTGTATCATCGCCGTGATGTCTCCTTCATGTTTGTGGATCGGGCATTGCGTCGCTAAACGTTGTTACGGTCTGTTCTTGATGACCGCAGTCACACACTGCCGGAGAGTTATTTATTTATTTTTCATTTCTGCATCAGGTATCGGCAAATACTGCCGTGCTTTATGATGCTGTTTAGGGTGGAAGATGAGTTTCGTGGAAGACCAAACCCAGGGGATCTTCTGCCTTGGGCCCTCTTTATTTGATGAGATGTGGACAGACAGATACCGGGAGAGGGCGTATTGTCAACGTATGGGTTAATAAAAATACAACTATAATAGAGGTTTGTTTTGGGGCTTTACGCGATCTAACCCACAAAACCCCCTCTATTATGGATGATATTGGTCGCGAAAGCCTACGTGTTAAAAAACACAACTCTTCTCTGTTGATTTTTTTATTCCACTGCCTCCACCTCTACCGGTTCCTTCAACCGCCCTAACTCCGGCCCCCCGTCCTCTTCCTCCGACGACTAATTCCTGACCCGGCTCTCACGTCTCACTTTCTCTATGTGCACATCTCTCCCCTCAATCTCCGCCGTGCTCCTCAATCAGCCCAACTATCCGGCCACCAGACCTCTGCCCCTACCAACCTCATCCATGCCCGGCCATAGTACCCTATCTATCTTAACATTTCACGCATGTGCCGCATACCTCGATGCCTCTCATCCACGTTGCACCCATCTGTCACCCTCATTCACCGTCACACTCCACCTTATTCCTCCTTCCCTAACCCTGCAACATTATGGCTCCATTCCCAGCCCCTGTCCCTCCATCCCTTCCGTCACCTTCCTCACCGACAGCCATTCCACCCCACCCGTTCATCCCCTTCTGCCCCTTTGTGTACCGCCGTCGACTTGCGTTGTCATGTGCCCTGACAAGGGCGCTATATTATTTCTAAATAGCATCGAATGTATTTTACCACTTGCACGTCCTATGAAGAAACGCATCCCTGCCATGGGAAAATTGATTTAACACAACGCAGGAGGTAGCGCACTGCCCCACGCCTATGTGTGTCAGAATACAATTTGACTTTCAAGAAAACCTTTCTTCTACACCTAAATATTCGTTTAGTAGCGTAAAAAAACAACGATAAAATAACTGTCGATAACAAACACTATTTTCTTGTAAACAACCTAGTAAATATGGAATATTGTGCCAACGTTGTGTGAATGTTGGCACAAACGTTGCATGTGTAGTAATGCACTTTAGAGACACTAGTATTTGGGAGGCACTCTTTATTATAGCCTTCACCAGCACAGGGTCAGGACAGCAACAGGCTGCCTGACCCTGACCAACAACAATGAGGACGATGTCGAAGGCGATGACGAACACTTGCAGCTCCACGGGTTCCACTCCAAACAACAGCAACAAGTCCTCTCCGGGGTCTCCCTTTTATCCCCCCAGCGTAGCCTCGCTCCCTCCTTGGCTACGCCCCCTTCTAGAATATACTAGAAGGTTCCCGGAATACTTCACCTGCCCCCTCTGTCATTCTTTCCCCACATTCCTTCCTCCAGCCTATCACCTGACCTGCTGGCCGACAGGGCTGATTCAACAGCAGGTCCCCTTTTTGCCAGCAACCAGCGCTACACGCCATAGTGACCTATTCCATGTCACTACATCACCCCCCCTGTGAAAGAAAAAAAACATCTGTCCCGGCTGACCTCCATACCCCGCACAGCGGAACAACGAACACAACAACAACCGTTATCCCACTTGCGAGGCAATTAACAAGAACAATAAATATCCGGAAGGAAAATAATAAAACCATCGCGAACGCACGGTAATAACCCAGCCCCCAGGAATATACAACCCCCGACAACCGTCAGCGTGGCGCAACCACGCGGACGGTTGTCTGATGCCGTCTGGAGAACGGGAAGGGCGGGTTATCTTAATCGAACAGTTTTTGAACGGGTCCTCGTCGCCGGGCCCCAGGCAGGACAAGAATGTGTTTCCTGGGGACCCCGATTTGTAAATGACCTAATGGGCGCAGCCCCTCCAAGGAAGAAGAAAAAGGGGAATAAGAGGAAGCGAGTGGCGGTCGTTCAGTCCTCCCTGGCCCTCCTGTGGACGGCGCCGCTGGTGGTTCCGTGGTTGTCAGGCGCTGGAATCCTGTGGGTGGAAGAATATAATCCCGCTGAGGCGCGACCTTCGTGACTGAACGCCCGGACTCGCTGAACCTCAGCCAATCGGCCTTCAGGTAATGGGGATGAAACGACCTCGCAAGGTGGAAAATAGGGTTTCAGTCGTGACGGGTGCATATACCAGCGTCTGCGACCGACCTGGATTCGAACGCACTGTGGCCTCCTGACCTCAATCACCTCCACCGGGCCCTGTCATAGCTTATGTGATTAAGGGGACGTACCCAGGGGCACCTGGGGGCAATGCAGCCATGCCTTGTCCCCAGGTTTCCAGGGGTTTCCGGATCCCCGAAGTCCCACCAACTTTTCATTTGCAGCCTGCCGTTTCGCCAAATTACCCCGAGATGCTTCCCAAGCTTCCGTCAATCGTTTCAGGGTAAGGTGCTTGGGCATAGGCACAATAACCTTCTTCCTGGTCGGCTCTATGTCTAAATGAGCCTCCACGGGGGGGTCGTATTCCCTTCCGTACATGAGAAGAAAGGTGGAAACCCCGGTGGAGGCGTGAGGGGCCATTCTGTTTGCAGCAAGAACACTCGGAACGTGCAAGTCCCAATCGGATTGCGCCTCGTTGACCTGTTGGCACAACATGGACGTGAGAGTCCTGTGCACGCGCTCTACCATCCCGTCAGTCTGGGGGTGGTAGGGTGACGTCCGGATCTTTTTAGTACCGAGGGAGTCGCACACCTCTTTTAATAAATTAGAGGATAAATTCCATCCTTGGTCCGTAAGGAGACGCTCAGGGGTCCCTTTGTCCAAAACATACCCGTGTAGGAACGCGTCCGTGATGGACGCGGCCGACTGATCTGGCAAGGGCCAAGCCACCGGCCACCGTGACAGGAACTCCACCCCGACGAGCAAAAATGTTTTCCCCTCGGAGTGGTGGGACATGGCCCGAGGATATCGAGGGCAACGAGCTCATTAATACGTGACACCTCTATGGACTGCAACGGCGACCGCTTCTGCCTCAGCGGGGGCTTGCGGTGAGCGCACTCAACACACCCCTTCAGCATATGATTGACATCCTCCGACATCCCGGCCCAAAAGAAGTCGCGTTTTAAGGTCAACAAAGTTTAATGCACCCCGAGGTGCATCAATCGCACATGAACAGGCCGTGTTATCTTACCCCGCAGAGCAGTCGCTACGACGATGCAGCAATGCTGCAACTCCCCGTCCCACCTCATCAGCAGCCCCTGACGGAAGACCATAAGGGGAATACTCGTTGGCCCTATTCTACCACCCGTCGCTCCAATACGCCGCCGCATTTTCAAGAGGGATGCATCCTCCACTTGGGTGTGTTTGAGGGTTAGAGCATAGATTACGGGGGAGCGGTAGCGTAGTTGTTAGCGCACTGCGCGACGAACCTGGCGATCCAAGTTCGATCCCGCTTACGGCCAACACCAGTGACGATTATCAGAATCCGTCCTGGGCCTCCTCTCCTAGGTCGGCTCCGCCTCAAAATGAGTACCTGGTGCGGTGTGTAAACATGTCCACTGGGAAGATAAAGGCGGTCGGGCTTGGTGCTAGCCAATCACCCCCTCGTGTATCGCTAACAGCACTTGCCCCAACAGCCTATTAAGGCTATACGGGGGATATTTGTCTTTGTTGTTTAGGATATAACATGGGGTCCAGAATTGGGTGGGTGTGAGTGAGAGCATGGGTCTGCATCGACATCGCTACAGCATGGGGCCCAGCATGGGTTGTAATAGCATGGGTTACAGCATGGGGTGTTTGTGAGTGAAATGATGGGTTAAAGGATGGGGTGGGTGTAAGTGAGAGCATGCGTTACAGCATGGGGTCTAGATCGAAATCGCTCCAGCAAGGTGTCCAGCCTGGCGTATGTGCGAGATCACGGGTTGGAGCATGGGCTGAGTGTGAGTGAGAGCAGACCCCATGCTGTAACAGCTGTGTCGAGTTCTGTTCCATTAGTTGATCCTGGGCGCATGAACACTGCCAGGATAAACTTATGTGGGCATGACATTCAATAACTTTACAGGGCTTTCATCAGTCCATTCCCTCTCGCAATGATCACAATTATCGTTGTGTTGTTATTATTTGAGTTATTTGCTTTGTCTTACTTAGTAATGGTATTCGAAATGCAGTGTTGCTCACTCCACCTCTACATTTTAACATCTGAATTCTTCTCAGGGCACCATGGTATGTATTGCGCAGTCCAAATCTAAATCATTTTAACTCCCCAGTAAACATGCAAACTTTGGGCCATCGTAGAAAATTTACTGGGTCTCTAGCCTGTGTTATTTGCTATTGTTTTTGCTGTTTAAGACCGCATTGTTGACGACGATTGTGTCGAGTGTTGCTTTAGCTGCATGTAGAGTCTTTCAGTGGCGTGGGTCTGTGGAGATGTACAAATGTATTGTGACCCCGCAATTAATTGACTCCTATGATTTTTTCCCCTATGCTAATATATTTATGTTTTTACCTCATTGCATACAATATACAACGTTTTGGAGAATTAAATGGGGGGAGGGGGGTCACAAGACCTCTGGACCACCCTGGACACTGTTGAAAGGGAGTCCATGAATCGGTCTGGTCAGCGAACTTTATTGCTACTCACCTAAGCCACGCACTCGCAGGGAGATTCACCACCAAAACACCCTCGGTGGCGAGGTGTTAACTACTTCGCCTGTTATGAGGTCGTGGGTTCGATCCCGACCCTGATGCTTGCTGTATATTTGGAGTTTGCATGTCTCTCTCCCCTCGTTGTCGCGTGTATTTTTCCCCTACACATTTAGAAACACGCGTTTACAGTATTTAGCTGCTATCCATTTCCACACGACGATAAGCCACTTCCTTGAGCTCTCATTTGTGATGGCCAGATGGCTTCTGAAAAAGAGCTGTATAGCTCTTGCGGGCCTTGCCTGGTAAAATATAAACATAGTTTATAGTTTAGTTTTAACCTCGTTTTTTTCTGTATGCCCCCCTGGTATCGTCTCTCTCCCCAGTTTCTTCCGGAACCGTCTAGAACAATGTTTATCAAACCCTAGTCCTCGTGACCCACCGCCACGCGACGTCTTTCCCAGTTCACCAATTAACTCCCCATTCAAATACATCTGAACTCTCACCAATCAACTCCCCATTCAAATACATCTGAACTCGTTCCACGCTGCACGCACACGATGATTGCGACACGCTGTCTGTGCTGCGTAGTATACACGGAACGCACGCGTGGAGTACACGGAACGCACGCGTGACGCGACCACGCGCACTGAGATCTCAATCTTAACGCGAGTCGGCTCAATGAACGTAGATAGCGTTCATTGATTAGCGCGTGGCGTGGGAGGTGCTTAACAATCATTGGGCGCAAGGCAGCAGTGAACGTGAATTTGAATGGGGAGAGTTAATTGGTGGACGCGGAGAGTGTTAGCGTGGTGGTGAAACATACGAATCGGAAACAATTGATTCTGCGCGCCGTTCAATTTCCACAGTACGGGAAGCGTCGTGTTTATTTTGTCACATGTTAAAATCACAACCGCATAGGAGTGTAGTGGGTAGCTTATAGTTGCCACTTAACTGGGTTAGACCCGGAGAAGTAGTAGGGTTCAGTGTTGGCTTGACCCCGGGCAGTCCGGAAATTGGCATCTGTTTTCAGGTGACAGAAATGTTTTTGTAGCGAGGTCTGGTATCGGCAATTATGTGGTGAACTGCATTACACAGTAAACCGCACAGTTTTCATAGCCAAAGTGCTCAGCCTGGAGCTGGTCGACAGCAGTGGTTTTTAACATGCGGTGCACGCACCCCCCTGGAGGTGCGAGATGCCCTTTCTGGGGCAACGAGAAATGGCCGTACTTTTTTGAAGGTAAATCATCGAAACAAATTAAGCACGGGCTTTGAAGAACAAATACTTTGTGTCATCAAACCCGTGTATGTGTTAACATTGTACATGTTTAACGGTTGAGAACCAAAGGGGTGCAAGGCTGCAGTAAAGGTTAAGACGTACTGGTCTACAGGAGAAAAAGTGGCAATAGCAGACCACCAGTGGGTGAATCTGATCTCGCGAGACGAAACTCGTCTACCATTGTGATTATGGCAGGGATTGTTACTCATTAACTACTATTAGTCTTGACTTAAAGTTTTCGTGACTGCAGGAATTCATACTCTTTGGGTCTTTCGGTAAAATCACGTAGATAGAAAAAAAATCACGACGTTTCGATCGCAACACAAGCAAGCGTCTTCTAGCATGTTTTCACCTGAAGACGATTGCTTGTGTTGCGGTCGAAACGTGATTTTTATAATGTTTCTATCTACGTGACTTTACCGAAAGACCCAGAGTTCTATTCGTCTGTTCGTGTAACTATTCACATGGCAGTTCAAACACTGGTCATCAGAAAAATTTGTTTATGTAATTCTCATCAGAGCCCATGGTGTAAAAAGAAGTTAATACCTCAGTGGGCTCTGCCTGCTAGAATGTGGATGAATTCGTTATATTTGTATGTTTTTGCGTGATTTATTTAACGACCATCATGTGTTTTGTAGTGTTTCTTGTTGTAACATTCTTACATGCCCCCTATCTGTGAAAAAGAGCATTACAGCTCATATGATTTCTCCTCCCGTATAGATAAATATTCGGATTCTGAACTGCAGTCTTGAACTCTTACTATATTCGCGCTATCTCTCTGGCCTGTGCGCCTTCAATAAAAACTTTTGCCCGAAAGGTTGCATGATTATTGATTTTGTTTCCGTTAAGGGGGCGCTCACACAAACGCACGCGTTGTTACTGACGCTGCGGTGGCTAGGAGATGTTAACTACCTCGCCTGGTGTACAGGAGGTCGTGGATTCAATCCCGACCACGATGCCTAGTGTATATTTGGAGTTTGCGGTGTCTGTGTGTGTCTCTCTCTGTATCTCTGGGTCCTGTGGGGTTTTCCCTTCACATTCAGAATCAACGTCACCACGCGTTTAGAGTGTTTGGCTGCTGTAAATGTCCACGTGATAGGCCAACTTCGTTGAGCTATCATTTGTGGCCAGGTCGCTTCTGAAAAAAAGAGCAACGTAGCTCAGTGGGCCTGACCTGGTACAATAAAAAACAAAGTTTAGAATTGGGATTTTATTTATTCACATAGGGAGTGGGCTGACGAAGGTTTCGCGAGACTTGGAGAGTTGGCTGCGGACAAATCTCGCGAGACTCGCGCTGGACGCGGTCTCCACGGTAACCGCGCTCGGCTCACTCAGCCTGGCGATGATGATGGAGGCGGACGCGGCGAACGGCGCCTTCTACCTGGAGCGTATCCTCCTGATCCCCCCTGATCCCCACGATCCCCACCATCCTCCTGATCCCCCCTGATCCTCCTCCTGATCCCCACCATCCTCCCCCTGATCCCCCTCGAATCTTCCCCTCTCCCTGATCCTCTCCGTCCCCCTGATCCCGTCCCCCTGATCCCGCCACCCTGATCCCATCCCCCCC
>CM025626.2:949308-966914 GCA_014621495.2 Entosphenus tridentatus
CCCGATCCCCCTCGTCCGCGGCCTCCCTCCACGCCGCGGGGTTTGGCCAATCACTAAACTGAGCAGCTGCTGCTGCGCGGTCCCCAACGACACTCGACAGCGAACTCGTTCGCGGTCTGAACGTGGAATGTATAAAAGACGACGTTTCGGGAAATGGGCCCTTCGTGTCAGTTGTGTTTGTGCACCGCTGCCAACGCGCCAGGCGGCAGCATCACCAGATAATTTGTGTACTTTGTGTTTTGTTTTTGTCGACGCGATTGTGCTGTGTGCATGGTTTCCGCAGCGAATGTAATCCAGCACTGCGGGCGGCAGCAATGGGTTGGTGGATCCACGCAAATCTTGCGAAACTCTATACCTCTCAACCTCTTATCGGTGCCCTACCTTATTACAGAACAATGCAGACCTTATTGGTCACCCCGTGCCGCTTATAAATCTCAATGTTCATCCTACAAAGTCCCATATAGACAAAATAAATGTTTTTCCCGTATTGAAACGGCTGCACGCCGTATGGACCTGACAACTTAATGTCGCTGTACAAGAATACGGGTGAACCGTGTGGGTTGACACGGTGTGAAACTCCCTTTCCCTGGGAGTACTGTACAGAAAAAATGTGGACTCTGATCTGTTACATCTGTATGGGATAAAGTGTTCCCCCCTCGCACGCTTGGGTATTCGCCGTGTGCGCCGGTTTCCTCCCACATGTTAACAGTCATTGACCGAAGTTCGACATATATGCCTATCTTAATATATAGAGGAACGCAGAGCCGGGGCAATTAATTGATGGCGTCGGCTCATTGCATCCCTCCTTCCCTGCTTGTCTACAGTTCTTCCTTGCGCTTCCGAGACATGTTTCGTTTCCCCAATGTAACTGCTGCCGCAGACACAACTTAGTTTGTAGACACCAGGGTATTGCATGTCAGGAATGACATCCTTCACAGATGGGATAAAATCACGGATTTTGGGTACTGTATTGAATCGGACCTGGATGTTGTGTTTGTTTAAGATTTTGGAAATATTTTTGGTAACACCTCTGTATGGCAAGATGATGGTTTTGATTGGGTCCTCAGATGGTTGTCTCCCCATGTTGGGGATACAGCTTTGCAGATTGTGCGGTCTAAGTATCCATTCATGTTGGCGGCTTGGTGTACGTGCTCCAGTTCACTGGCTAGGTGGCGGTGGTCGGAAAAGCAGCGGGCCCTATGGTGTAGTGTTTTTATGAGGAAGTTCTTCTGGGCCGGAAGGTGGTGGGAGTCAGGCTTCAGATAGGAATCCATGTGGGTCGCTTTCCTATAGACGGAATGTCCCAACGAGCCATCAGGCCTCTTCTCGATCAAAACATTCAGGAATGGTAGCTTGCCATCATTTTCCACTTCCATGGTGAATTTGACGACCGCTTGTGTTGCGATCGAAACGTCGTGATATATTATATTTTATTTTTCTACCTACGTGACTTCACTGAAAGAACCAAAGAGAGTGGATTCCTACAGTCACGAAAGCTTCAAATCAAGAAGTAAAATGTTAATTAATGTCTGAACAAAATGTATAAACGTCATTATTGTCCGGATCAACCTGCGTTTACATCACAGCCCCGCGGATCACCTGGAAGACCGTTGCGGACCACCGGTGGGCCGGGAACCAGACTAAGGGACTGCTCTATGTGAACAATATTTACTATCGCATTTAATCTAGCGACCTCGTGTGGCTGCGGGTGTCACGTGCACCGTAGGCACAATGTACATGTGTACGTCAATTGATTCAAGCAAGCCTGATTGCTGTTGAGACACTGCGTGTTGATGCAGGTCCAGAGTTTGCTTGTCTTGAGTCAATGCTGCTGAAATTATGTACTCCCAGTAGACCATGTGTGCGGCTGATGGGTTATTTAAGAAATAACTTTTTTTCATGTGGAGAGACATTACTTATTTTTAATCATTTTCCACAACGCTAGTGATTGTTTTGGGCAACGTATGATTAGATCATTGTTAACGTGATTCTGCATTTATCGCAGGCTTAATCGCCGCATCTTCATACCTTCTCCAAATGTAAACGATTTGGTGATACTGCGTTGGTAGTGGTGCACAAATAAAAACACGGAATGAAAAATAAGAATAGGTTTTATCCTTTCTGGCAATAAAACAGGAGGTGCAGAGATGTTTAAACACCAAATATATCCATTTTACAATTAATCATGTCTGCATTAACCACACATACTTGTGGTGAACGTGCAAACACCTGCTCTGATAATATCTGCATTGTCTTTGATACTGATTGGCCTACACCAGAGACAGCCTTCTGTATGCCCTTGTCTCACCAGTGTCAGACCAGAGAACGCCAAAAGACGACCAGTACAAAGACAATACAAGTAGCAGAGCACTTCTAGCTCGGGTCTAGCAGTTATATCTTTGGGACCTTTTTAGCAGTATCAAAATTATGAAAAATAAGAATAGGTTCAAAGACAATGAAATTCAAAGACAATGCATATATTATCAGAGCATGCATATTATCATAGCATGTTTTTTGCATGTGTAGTGACATCGCTGGATGTCAAAATGCTGGGTTCAGTGCCGGCCCGAAAGGGGCACGGCGTGCGGTGTATAAACATCGTGGATACCACAATGGTGTGGGTGTAGTACCAGCCCTAGAGGGGCCCGGTGGTCGCTGATTGATCGCGCTAGATGGCACCACGCTTTACGTGCAGTACCGACCCTACAGGACGGTGTGTGGGTGCCAACCGAAGGATAAGGTTACGTGAGGCCATGGCACTCTGGTTGACCCGGATGGACACGTGACCAGTTAAGTTGACAAAGGGGCCCCAAGAGGAGGCTAGGGGTGGTCACGTGATTGGGACCCAGATCCTTCCCGAGGATTCTGGAAGGTGGACGTGGCCAGGGGCAGAGCCGGCCACGCCACAGATAATCTCAGCCGGGTCCCGAGAGGGACCAGGGTTGTTGTTCATCCTGGAAGAAACCCTTCGTCTACATTCTCCGTTCAACGAGTCTCCAACACGTGGACCCGAGCCGAAGCTGCTGGTCCCGGTCCATAGTAGCAGTTACGTTGTAACTAGTGTAGTTAGCCTGGTGGTCACCACCATGGGTTGTTATTCTGTTAAGGGGAAAGTTACCTTGTTTTATTGGAACTGAATATGTTTCACCACAAGTACGTGTTGTTAATGCTGACTTGATGCCTTACAAAAGGCATCTATTTGGTGTTTGAACATGGTATACCTGTTTTATTGCCAGAAAGGGTACAACTTATTTTTAATCATTTTGATACTGGCAAAAAAGTCCCAAAGTTAAAAAAACCTCAATTACATTGGCCTGAAAATGGAAATATGAATATATATAGGTGATGTTTCAGACATTGGCTCTTCCTCATAGCACATAGATGAACGTTTAAGGCAGTGTTGTTAATTAATGTATGGGATTTTTATTATTTATACCTCCACAAGTCAACCAGTGTTCTAAGTGCACAGATTGTAAGGCCATACACACGTGGTCTAGTCACTGCTATTTGCTCTTGGAGTTTGATTCCCGTTCATGGCCAACACCAGTGACGATTATCTGAACTGGTCCTGGGCCTCCCCTAGTTTTGCTCGATCTCAAATGAGTACCTGATGTGGTGAGTAAACCACCCCACTAGGGTGACAAAGGCAGTCGGGCGTGGTGCTGGCCACCCACCTCCTGTTCTTTGAACGACATCGTGGAATCTTGAAGGTCGACTGAAACAGACGGAAATTATGTTACGGTTAATATCCCGCAGTATTAACCAAGGAGCCTTGTGGGACTTGAACCTTGAGGCTCTGTACCTGCCTCCTTGGTTAGATGTCAACATTGTGCATTACAATGTATGTGGTGCTAGGTAATGTACGTAACCCCACCTTGTCAAATAAAACTGACCAATGTAAAAGGTTTTAAAGAGAGTATTTTTCTGTATTGGATTAAATGTAATCAACAGTAGATAGCGTGTCTATCCTACCCTGAAGCTGATATTAAACCTGTGACGCGATTTTATTTTTAATGCCAATAAAATGAAAGCATCTTTCTAACAAGTTTACCAACAGAAAAAGAGTGCCGTGTACAGAGATGGGATATGCTTTCTCTATTACCTTGACTCCTTATTACAGAGGTTACAATCACTGATGATGCTGAAGATCAATACCGCTATGAAGAGGTGGGTGCATATTACTGGATTGTAGATCATTTTAGGGTATCAATTCAGTATAAAAAATCTATAACTGCGACATGCACTCTTTAAAGTGTAAAAGTGAATATTGTTTACATTTGATACAGTCCACCTATGCATCCTAAAATTAGTTACCCTTTCGTATGTTATGGGTATTTTTAAGGAAAACATCGATTAATTATGCAAACATTGCACGTTTACATCTTCCCAAAAGTAATTATCCATATCAATATACAGCGACCCAGTTTTTTTTATTTTACAAAAGTGAGAATGTAGATTTTACTCTGTTAGAGAATTCAACAAATCATGCGCAACGTGTCCATGGCCTGGACAAAATCACCAATGACAATAAAAACATGTTAAATTGCAATTTGAAATTTTATTTCGCTGTAAGTAGCATCAAATAAGAAGTAAAATACTTAATTTTCATGGAAATTATTATTTTTTTGTACAGAAAGTTAATTTAATTTTAAAGTCTTAAGTGTGATAAGTGTTATGAAATCTGCAAATGAGAAAAAACCCACCATAATAGATAAACAGTAAAGGGCGTTAAACTGCAAGCTTGAAACAACACAAACACGAGTACAAACACTCGGAATGTGAAAGCACCAGTTTCTGAACAATTGGACCACAATACATTTCTTTAGGGACATCCGAATGTTTTTTGCGTTCGTTTTTGTTTAAGTATGCTAACATGTGAATGCTATTTTTCCTCAATTACAATTGTCCACAGGTCTCCATTGCTGATGAAGGCAGTGCACAGGACGCTGATGAAGACCTTGACTTTGCCGTAAGGAGCCTTCAGGAGCTGAGTGAAGATGTGCAAGCTACTGTAAGGATTTTTTCCCATATTTATCACTCAATTCTATTTTACATATTGAAAGAGATACGAGAGGGATTTTCGAGTATCACAACACTTTCACACATCGAAATCTGAGGATAAATGGTGAAACCTTCCTGGAGTATAGTTCCTAACTCCAGTTGCATGTAGCTCTACAAAATAAATATTTTTCAATGCCTTTTTATTTTACATCTTGCACATGCAACGTTACTATGACTCGCGGATGGGATCATGTGGGTCATCGTAATAAAACAAAGATAAACTATGACTTAACTTTTGTGTGCAATATCATGCATTAATTTAGTAAGAAAACTGGTTTTGTAAGTCTTTATGCAGATACATATATATACACATACGATTAGTACCGTTGTCTATGTATGGTGTCAAAGGAGTTCAACATACATACCTTATTTATTTTAGTTATATATAAGCAGAAATACAAAAATCTGCAATCCAGTATGCGGTATATTGAAAATGCTTCGCGAATCACAAGCCATGTTCTGTAAACGCGAGCGGGGCTAATTTGGAGCTACAGGAGCAGATCGGCAGAGATATAGAGAGGTAAGATCTTTTAATGTTTCTAGACTTGGATCTCAACATTGTAATCCGCACGTTTATTGCGTATTAATTTAGCCGTGAGTCACGTGCCGCAATTCCCCTGTAATTCGCCACATTTTTCGCGGATTAATGGAATTGCGCGGCTCTTCCCATAATCTGCCGAACACCACATTGGCGCGAATATTTTTCGTGATCCCACAAGAATCCATTCTGGGCCCCATTATCATTGCAGCTTACATGTCTCCAGTAGCTGAGCTCATACAGAGTTTTTGGGTATCCGTACATCAATTACGCTGATGTTACCCACAGTTTGATACGTAAAGTGCGAAAGAAGTTCAACATACATACGCAAATATATATACCCAGCTCCACATTTCTTTGAAAAGTTTGGTCCTAATACAATAAACTTGCTCTTAGAATGTACGACAGCTGCACGACACTGGTTGATGCTCGAAAATCTACAATTCAACCCCTCAAAGCCGATGGCCTCAACAAACGTCTCCATCGTCTGAAAAACACCCTCGCTGAAGTCATTTGCCTGGCTCCACCTCTCAAGCTCTTAACATCTTTTGAAGGAGCTGCGCTGGTTACCATCGCATGCGAGAGTCCAGCTCAATGTGGCAGTGCTCACTCCTATAGCAAAGACAACTGGTCAACCAATTAATCTGAGCAATGCCATGCGCCCATATCTACCATCACCAAACCTACGCCCGGTTTGCCATTGACCTGCTGTGTGTGATATCCACTCGGCTTAGGATAGCAGAACGGAGATTTTCATCTGCAGCCCTGGTGGTCTGGAACAGTCTGCCAATTGAAGTCGAGTTAGCCCTCATAACCGGTTCTTTCAAGAGCAGCTGAAACACATTTATTTTAGCTTCTGTTTAGTTTAATTGAGTGCGATCCATGCTTTTGTTCCAGCTTCATCGTCAATGTGACGCGTAAACCATCTTGGATTGATTGATGTGACAAAAGATGTTGTACCGAGTCCTTAAGCTGGTTAAGGTAGGAAAGCCATAACCCAGTAATGCCACTCGAGGGCGCTGTGGCAGTAGGTCAGAATTACATGTTGACATGAACATTTCCACTACCCCCTGATTCTAAATAATGGGATTGAATTTGTGACACGTCTGACTTTTATGGGGGGGGGGGCGCGTTTCTCCAACAGGTGCGTCGGCAGGGCGTGGGGGAAAAGCCCCCAGTGACAAGACAACTTGAGGCCATTGATGACTTTGTACGCAATTTTCTGTACCGGATGGGCATGGGCCGTACCCTTGACTGCTTTCAGAGCGAATGGTAAAAAAAATCCTATTTTTATTACATTTTCTTCTTTATTCCAGTGTTTTTGGTACTGTGAACTTTTAACCTTATCGTCAGAAACGTCCTTCCCCGAACTATCGACTCCCTACCCCTGTTTAAGTCCAGGTTCAAAACCTTTCTCTTTGCGCCTGCCTGGCCATCTTTTTCTTTATTAACAAAATATTAATTTATTTTTTATTATATTTTTTACCTACGTGACTTTACCGAAAAAACCAAAGAGTATGGACCCTTGCAGTCACGAAAACTTCAAATCTAGAATTCAATTATTAGCCCTCCTTTCCCCAGGATACCCACATTCTACTGCTCTGTACATAATCTTAAGATGTGGTTGCATATACTTTACATGCTATACAACTCCAAACTGTGGTGTGCTGTATTGTGCACCTGCAGGAAATGTTTTGAACTGTTATCAATCCTGGAAGCATTTTCATGGTGGCGACGTATTCGCACAGCGTTATAGGGGTATTATTATTATTCATTTGTTGTTAAATGAACTATCGTGAGGTTTTGACACCAGTGTCTGTTTCCTCGCTGTGGTGTTTAACCCCTGGACAGGTACGAGTTGCAGGAGAAGGAACAGCTTGGCAAGGCCGAGCGAGGAACGGTGTCGGATGTCTACATTCAGAACCAGGAGCTACACGACAAACTCACGTCCTTACACAGAGACCTCGCCAAGTTCCAGGATGCCACCAGGTCCTCTGATCTCTTCAACACCATGAACATTGCTGGCTTTTGAGGGTTTATACTATGCAGTGAAATTCCTCATATCCATCGACCCTCTGATATGAAGATCGTTGTTATCCGCAGGTTCTGTGGGTTCTACAACTTTTACTGTATCTGGAAATCGCGAAGTATTTTACGGCTGACCTAGTTCAGGGGTCGGCAACCTGCAGCTCCGGAGCCGCATGCAACTCCTTTGGCGGCCCCCTTGTGACAGCCATAGTTTTTGTTACTTATATCTTAAACTTAATTTGACGTGAAGCAAATTAAATATGGCAGGGAATGGGTCACTATGATTTGTACAACAGTCAAACTGTATTGATAAAGAATAACTAAGGGGGGAAAACACTAATAGACTCAGTTTATTCCATCACCAATTTCGTTTTTTTTTATTCAGAATGTCTGTTGTCATCTGCAGTATTGCTGCTGCTATGTTTGTGTACAAGTAGCTCTGTGTGCGATGCAGCTCTCGAGCTATTTTGGTCAAATACAAAAATCTTTTCTTCTTTAAAAGGTTGCTGACCCCTGCCCGAGTGAGTAGCAGCACATTTGTGATTTGTCATGAAGCGCTCTGAGGATGCTGCAGTTCTGCTTGCACATCTGTTAATTTTGTATGACAAAATTAAGTTAAACAATTTGATATTGTGAATGAGATGGCTTTTACTGTATTTCGTTTTAAAGTACGACTTACAATGTATTAATTTTAATATGGAAAAATTAAATTCTCAAACATACAATGTGGCCTAAATTAATTTCAAAATATAATTCATGCGTGCATTAATGTTAATGAAAGTCAGTTTGAACATTTGTTCAAATAAGCATAACCCTATGACATCCTGACGTTTTTGGGCCACCCTGTTAGTAAATGTAAACACTCGCTGGTCTATGGCGTGGTACGTATGATCTGTGCTTTAACAAATCACTCGGATTGTGCGCGTTGCAGACAAACGCAGGACACGTTGGTGACCCTTCGTAAAGAGAGGGATCACCACCGCATGCACCACCAGAGGGTGCTGCAAGAAAAGAACAGGCTGCTGAACGACCTCAAGAGGTAAACTATACAACAACAAAAAACTAGATTTCCTTATATTTGGAAATCAGTGGTTGAAAAAAAGTGATGGCACGGCCCACCCACGTTTTATGTTTAGACTCCCTGTGGGCAGTCATGTAGTCCAGTAGCGGAGGAATATCTCGTAGGTACCTTAGCTTTCGGAGTGTGGCATAGGTATGTAATGATTAATCTGCCTGATGTTGAGTTATAGTTAAGAACATACTCTTGTATGATTAGAATAATTATTTTTTCACAAATTTTAGATATTACCTAATTGTAAGAAGGCATTACTATAATTTGCAAAGTATATGCTGACACACTCTTGAGATTAAAAGAACAAACACGATTGGCATTAGAAATTAGACAAGATACATGGTTAAAATGTGCTTATACATGGGCCTATGTATAATATTAATAATCCACTGTATAGGTCACGCTCCTAACCACTGGTATTGGTAGGAACACTGAGTCACTGAACCAATGTGCATTGGATCAACAGTTGCATTCCTGCCATTGCTGCATAATTGTTTCAAGGGAATGTTCTATCCAGGAGAATACCCCCACCATGAAAATGTGGTATTTCCCCATTTGTCTGAGGGTTCCCACTCGAGACAAGCTTTTCCCCCCACACTCACTTGAGCAGGGCACTTGAATGTTGTCTCCTGTTACCAAAATATCTTGTGAAATGGACATTAACTACCCCGTGGGTCATTATGTTGAGCAGGACATGTGGATGAAGATAAAACAATGAGAATAGGTTTTTACCCTTTCTGGCAATAAAATATGACATGTTAAGATGTTCAAACACCAAATAGATACCTTGTGCAAGGCATCAGGTCTGCATTAACCACAACAGTGGTGGCAAAACATTAACTTGTCGTCAACGTATGTGTGGTTAATGCAGACTTGATGCCATGCAAAACGTATCTATTTGGTGTTTGAGCATCTTTACCATAAAGGGTAAAACCTGATATTGTTTCACGTGCATGTTATATTCATATTTCCATTTGTTAAGTGATTCTTTTTCTTTGGTTATTCGAGCTGCCGATTCCTATCGGCAGCTCAAAATAGGTAGCTCTGAAGCCAGACGTGTCACTTCCTGATTCTTCCCTGCCTCTACGTGGACGCTGTTTGGCTCCTTGGTTCCCTCAATGTTTCACTTCCCGCATCTACCTCTTGTTTAAACGTTTTGACTCTCACCCTTTTCACCCAGGACTTCCGACCCCTCTCCATTTCAAAATAGGTAGCTCTGAATTTAACCAAAAATATATCAAGATTATGAAAAATAAATTTAATCACTGGCCAAAAAAAAGCATGACAACTCATTACTGTTGTCAGCAGAATTTTACCTCGCGTCGATAAAAAAAAAATTGCCAACTACATTTTCACCCCCTCTCTAGAATAAAAATAACATCTTGAACTTAATTTAAAAAATCACTACTCTCTTTATTCTTATATATGCTGCCCTGATCGACTGCGTGATAGCGAGTTGTATTTAAGAACACACTCTTTTAATTTATTATAATCACTTAATGTCTTTAGCTAAATTACTCAATTTGAATATAGATGGCAAACATTGCCACGACTGCAAAAACTTGGCAGGCTTTCCTGAGTAAACAACGATGATAATAATTTTGAATGTCCCCCTAAGTGCCTGTAAAAATTAATTATCAGGACAGTCATAATGCTTCTAAGTCATCCATTCCTTCACAAGTTATTTAATAATTTTCCAGTATTATGATACATCATTGATTTTTATGTTTGGGTCACGTAACTATTTGGCACAATTCACGGTGTGAAACCCTCCTTCACCCGACATAGCCAAACACGTAACAAATATAGCCACGTGTACGAGCATTTTAAGGCGCAAACCATCGTTGTTTGAGCTCATCGGTAAACTTAAGAAATGATTCTCACAGCCAAATTTAGCAATCCGTGAACATGCTCGTTGTCTGTCCCCTCAGATTGCAAAAGCATTATGCCTCGTACGAGCCAGCTCTCCGGTCACTGAGAGAGAAGTATGAGGCTGCCCTGAAGGAGAAGATGCTCACCAAGCTAGAGCGGGACCGAGCAGTGGGACAGGTCAGGCTATCATCACGCAAACTGCAGTCATCCTCGCGGCGGCGGCGGCTTTTGGCTAGCCCCATTGGACAAAGAGGGTTACCGCATCGCGCGCTTTCACATGCGTTTCTGCGGCCGTCTGGAACCATCTTCCTTACGATATTAAGGATTCGCTGGAGCTATGCACTTTAAAATCTAGATTGGAAACTCATTTCTTTTTAACTTTAGAACTGATTTTCTTAAAAAAATGCTTCTTGCGTTTAGTTTGTTGTCCTTCCTGGCACCTCTCATTAGCACCGTTGCCTACATACGGTGTTAAAGTTCAACAAACATACATTCATACACCGTGTGATAGCACTAATTTATCCTGACCCTGATGCCCGTACGACAACCCTGACGCCTGTATATTTGGAGTTTACATGTTCTCCCCGTGGTCGCATGGGTTTTTTTCTCCAAGTCCTCCCGTTTTTCCCTCCACATTTAGAAACATGCGTTTATATTATTTTGCTGCTATACATTTCCGCATGATAAGCCACTTCCACGTAATAAGCCACTTCGAATATGCTGTGGCCAGGTCGCTTATGAAAAATAAGCTAAAAGCTCAGTGGGTTTTATTTGTATGTGTTTTAGCAATTTGCTTACTTTTCCTGGTCTTCTGACGCACCCCAACTGGACATTTGTGAAAAAAAGAGCTTTATAGCTCATCGGATTCCTCCTCCAGTCTAAATTAATATTCTGACTTTGATTCTTTACCTCTGGTTCAGTAGAAAAAAAAACCTTTAATTTCTGTATGGTCATCAGACAGCCCATTGATCGACTTTCAGTGAATAACTTTTTGTAACTGATGTTAAATGTAATGTGAGTTGGTTGTGCCTATGTTTCTAATAAGTAACTACTATTAATCTTGGGTTATTTATTGCGTTTTGTAACAGTTATTCATTATTGACATTTTCGTATTTTGAAGTAGGAATTGGATATTGACATTTACCAAAAATGTAACAACACAGTCGACTCATTAAGTGATTCCACAAGCAAACCCTCAAGAGTTGAGACACGCTTTTATACTATGCTACCAGAGATGTTACATTACGCTACAGTAGAACCCCTCTTAACGACCACCCCTGTTAACGACTAATCACTTAATGACGGGCCTCCATACAGCCCAATGTGTAGTGTATAGTGTAGAGTAGTGTAGGGTATAGTGGTGGAGTGCCTCCATCGAACCCAATGTGTTCACTTACCGATCATTCCCCTGTTAACGACGGGCAAATTGTAGGTACTGTAATTATTAATTCATGCATTTATGAACCACTTTATTTTAATATGAATTGTCTATAATGGTGTTAGTATCTTTATATATTAATATCCATTGTTTAAATCTTATAAGGTACGTTTTTTGGATGAAAAATGGTAACTTTCGATGCTATCGGAAATAATGAAGACTTGAACATGTATTTCCCATACTTGCAAATCACTTAACGACCTGTTTCATAGAACCAATTACCGCCGTTAAGAGGGGTTCTACTGTACATAATAATCGTGGCAGTGCATCAGACACTGCCGCTTCCTCCCTCCAATAGGTGTCCAATGCGTCGTTTAGCTCGCATGATGTGGTAGTTGTTTGTGTGTCAGTATGACAAAGTTTGTTGGCGACTCGCACTTCGGCAAATTTTACATCTTTACGTATGCCAAGTCCTTAATAAAGTAAAACATTCAATAAGTCCCTTTCGCGGTTGACGTCCCTCACACTTGGGACAATATTTTGTCTGCATGACATTTTTTAACTTATTCCATCCCAGTCAGTCTTCCATGACCCTTTTCGGTTATTTACTCAGGCAATACAAATGTGTCTTGAGTATAATACTTAGTTTTTCTGGACTAAATTATATTTTAAAAGTTGTTGTATTGAGATCATTTAAAATAATAATAATTTTTTTGTATATACCCACATCATTGTATTGATCCATTTGTTTTTGTTCTCAGTGGACACTGATCTGCCTATTCATAAATGACTGCTGTGAACAATGATCATTGAACTTCTGAATACTACTTTTGTCCAATTTAGATTGCTGGTCTGCAAGCCACTCTACACAGTCTAGAGTCTGGGCTTGAGGAGCCAACACCAATAATTGCAGGTGTGTTACTACTTTTTAAATTATCTTTTACCACCTCTACAATTTTGACAAAGGGTAACTTTTACACACTTGTAAACTACAGATAATAACAACAAAAAACACGAGTGAAGTAGGCACATTGTACGTAAATTAGAATTTCTGCTAAATGTGGCTCCAGCATCCATCGCCAACTGTATATACCAGCTGGATGAGATAATTGCATATTGGGTTTTTTTCCGTTTTCATCAAAGTCATTTAAAGTCAATTCCCAGTTGGAAGTATATTTTAGTGTAATGTACATGCGTTAGACTATTTCCACTTGCTCACCAGGTGAGCTGCTTGACTCTGTCCCATCTTTTATCTCAATGCTATTGAAATACTTGCCTATTTATTCCATGAATTTCATGCAATTAACTTATTTTGTGGGCTTAACTGCACTGACTGCATTCTCTGCTTACAAATGCCAAGCAAGACTGAATGTTGTGCTGGCTAAAAATGCAATCATGAACCACCATAGATGGATATTCATGGTTACTTATTCACCTTGAAAATCCCCCAAGTCTTCATATTTTTTCAGGTGATTCCTTCTTGCCAGATCCTTTGGTTTTTCCCATACAAAAAATACTCAATCTGGCAAGACTAAATGCATTGCACACATGTACAGAACACCTCAACTCCACACCCAAATCATGCACATTCTTTCCGTATTTTGTATTTGATATCCCTGACACCACGTCTCACTGCAGATGGGTATCACACGTGCGACGTCTGCGATTCACCATCCCTACCCTCAAGTTCCCATATTACATGAGTGCATCATTGTTAACACACCCAACAAATAGCAGACGGAATTGCCATCCAGAACCTGTACCCGTGGCTTTAGCGCGGCACTGCACGTTCCGTGTAACCGTAGGCTGTCGCGTCCTCGCGCGCTAGGCTTTCACGACGCAACAGAGACTGGTGTGGAAGGCCCGTCTCAGCGGCGTCTCCGAGAAGCCCGGCAGCAGGGCGTCGCACCAGCCGACGAGCCGGCGAAGAGCTCTGCAGCGCGGCATGCCAAGGTAAAACTACGCGGTAAAACCGTTGCCACTCATCATCATCGTCATCACGATCCATCGGCAGATAGCCCCGTAGGTGTCCACTGCACATTTCGTCATTTGTTTCCACTTTCTTGCTTTTTGTGCCAATATGCTCAAGTCGTGACCACATCTTTCTGGCACCAATCTCTTATGTCGTCATCAAGTCATTCTCTGTTACATTGCATGACCTGCCATATTGCTCAATCTATTCACAGTGAGTGATGCAGTCCACTTTAGTGTAATCAAGAGAGGCTGGCCATTTTATGTTTGTTTGTTGGTTTTTAAGCAAAACACGAAACGTTGGTCTACTATAAGCCATCCATTCCTAGAGTAAAGTGACTCTAATGGCAACACAGTCTCTGTAACAAATGTTAAAGAAAGACTATAACTTGTGTTTTTAGAGACGCGATTAATAAGCCTCCTTTTGCGGTGCATATTTCCCATATTGCAGGACTCAGAATTCCCCGTGGATACCCGGGTCAATCCATTCCTGGGCCAGGTGCAAAAGCAGCCGAGTGACGCGATGCGCAGTGGCTCGCTGCGGATTTCCCAGACGCTCAAGGCACACGAGATGCCTGTTAGCAGGTGCTTGGCACTCACGTCAACCGTTGCACATTATACGGCCTTTTTACGTATGTCTGTGTGTATAAAGTGGGGAATGGTAGTGTAGCGGTTAGCTGTGCTGTGCTACAAAATCGGCAACCCGGGTTCGATTCCCGTTCACGAATAACACCAGTGACGATTATCTGAAACGATCATCTGAAGTACGATGTTTCGCTGGTAATTACATCCAGCGTCATCAGGCGATTTGCCAGAATAGTAATTACCAGCGAAACGTCCTACTCAAAAACACACCGGTGGGCTGAAGTAGTAACTAATTGGTACGTTTTGTTTACATGACAAACCTTACTGGCTGTGTCGGGTGGTGGAGGGTTTCGATACATTTTTACTTATGCGGTCTAACCCAAAAACCTTTATTATGAATGATATTGGTCGCGAAAGCCTTTGTGTTAAAACTACATATATATTTTGCAATGCCAGCTGGAAGTACCAGTAATAAAACTAATCCTAACCCTAACATAACCTTATTGTAATGGTACATAATGCACATGACCTGGTAGGGATGCATGCTTATGCAAACGTTTTCCTTATACAGTTTAGAATCTATGACAGTTTAGAACCATAATGCCTTTTGTGAATGACGCATTGTAATTGGAGGAATTTAATTACACAGCTTCTTTCACAATAAAATAATTTTATTGTAGTGCACTGTGCAAAAAAATGCAAACAGCATGCACTCAGGATTCATGGAACATGTATCAGAATTCTTGTGCTTTACAAAAAACTGGAACCTGAGATCTACAAGTTAAATGCGGAGGTGAGGGGTTTGGAGATGTGATATTGCGACGTCCCTGTTACGAAGTGACCACATTTCATGAGTCGTAATTGTTAGCTAGACCATATGGTTTCAGAATTATCTGCCCTTAAACAAGATCTCCACAAAGTTTATTCGCTCTGACATGGACATCCCCGTCTATTTAAGTCTTAGGGTTGGCTCACAGTGGGTCACTTAACACACGCAATTTAACACAGAAGACTACTTAAGCCACACTTAAGTAACGTCACGCGGATGTAAAGTTAACACATAGCTATATATGCCGGGTATAACTTTATAACAAAGAAGTAAACTTTAAGTGCAGTAGCAGCGAATCAAAGTCAAGGTGAGGCAATGGGGGCTGGGCCAACGATTATGAAAATGTTTTCGTAGCAATCACATAACGATCAAGCAATCGTCACACACAACGTGACCATAGCAGAAAGTAACGTTCCATTGTAAGTGGTGTGAAGACATTGCACGTAGTGTTAGGTTTGTGACGTTCGCTTTAAATAACTTTAAATTCCAGTGTAAAAATCACCCCAGCACATTCCATATCACATTGTTCACACAATTTGAGTTCACATTAAATATAAGCAGATTTTACTGACATAGCATAAAAATATATATATTTCATATAAATGGAAACACATTATATGGTAGATAGTTTACTGTGTTTTGCCAAATGATTGCTGGACTCACAATGTCATCTCTTTCTCTCCTCTAGCATGGCGCTACACCCTCGTAAAGAGATTCTCGTCACAGCCAGTGATGATCAACTTTGGAAGATGTGGTCCATTCCTAATGGGGACATCATCATAACTGGCCAGGGCCACACTGATTGGATTGGAGATTGCGATTTCAATCCAACGTACGTAAAACATCCCAGCATTTTGCAACGTTGCTGAATCACTTGAGGTTATCCTTGCAACATTTGTTATGAGTAAATGTTTTAGTATCCTTATTTTAAAACTGAAGTGAAAAGTTGATCATCAACTTAAAATGCATTTTAAGATTTAAAATGCCAATCGTCTTATGGATGAACTTTGCACTGTCGCTTGCTTTTCCAAAGGAACTACTTCAGCATTACCAAGATCCTGGGGTCAAATTAGGGCAGCCGCCCTTGGTATTATTCTCAATATAATCTTACATTTTGACCGGGAAAATTATAGGTGTAATATGTGGGGAAAGGCGGCAAATTAACTACATAATATTACGGACAGCTAAGCTGAAGGCCACGATGTGTTTGAAATAGGACATGGTACATAGAGGGAGATAATCTTAAATGACTGCACAATAAGACTCGACACATAGCATTTTCTTTTTCACCTAATTATGCTCCAAGAAGTAAGACAATATAGTAATGTGTGAGACTTAGAAGGCCATATGATGGTGTTTCACCTCGTGTGGATAAAGAGTTCTGTTAACGTGTCCTCTCAAGTAAATATGTCGGTATCATCTCTCAGGAGTTCCCTTCAGATGCAAGGTGATGGACTGCTCACTGTGGAAGTTCTAAGGCAGTTGTAATTAGTTACATATATCCCTTTTAAGAAACTAGAAAATGTCCTAATTAGTTTTTTGAATACGTGAACAGTTAACGCATACATTGGCAATGAAGCAAATAATTGTTTTGTTAATTAATCAAATACTCATTTGTAAGGCAGTCTTTGGGCTGCACTCTGCTCACGTCTCTCGCCTATAACATCAGGCATCCCAGTTTTTTTATTTAATAAGTTGCACCCTACTGATGAGACTCGGGGAGGTTAAAGCGGTCCCAAAGGTGCCTTGATTAAACGAATACTCTGATCTACCGATTGGCAGATGGAATAAATGTGCTTTAACTTCGGATGATACTAGTTGTCTGTTTATACTGGTAGGAACGAAGTGGACCAGCCTACAATAGATTATATCGTCCGTCCGTCCGTCCGTGTACCAACATCGCCCCCTACTGCAAACACTTGGCATGACCCTACAAAAACCTTTAGACTCAGCGACGCTTTTACTGGTTAAACAAGTGAAACATTCCCTTATAATTCCGAGATAGCTTTTAATTAAAACTTTTAAATTAAAAATTAACTCGCAACGGCCTAAAGCCTACAGCTAGGCCTAAAGCCTACAACTAGGCCTCTAACTCTCCCTTCGTATCGTACCCCCACGTGTGTGAAAGGGAGTTAATGTTTAACAATGTTACATTCCCTCATGTTTTTAAATATAAACATTTAAATTTTAAGCTTTTACATAAAAAATTAAAACATTTAAATTAAAAATTAACTCACAGCGGCCTAAAGCCTACAGCTAGGCCTAAAGCCTA
>CM025626.2:976273-986624 GCA_014621495.2 Entosphenus tridentatus
GGCGCCACCCCCCGTGGTGGCGCCCCTCCGACGTTCTAAGCGGACTGCGAGGATCGCAGTCCGCTTAGAACGTCGACTGCCAACTGCAGTGGGTACGACGAGCGGCGGGCGCTGTTGTTATTATTAGACGCGCTCCATGGGGAGCGGCGGTGTGCTGTGGTCAGTGGAGCGAGAAGCGTGGAGATCTACGGTGGGAGACCTTGACCGAGAGCTCGGCGACACAGCAGTGATGTCGACAATGGATGCGCACGGTGCACAAGTAGTACAACATACATCACGGGTGGTGCCTGCAAGCGGGCACCTACCGTGATGGATTGCTTGCTGAGTGTTTCAGGGCATGACGATCCTCGACTGTGGCACCCCACATGAAATTGGCAGTCTAAACAATGTACGCAAAAATAATGCCACAAATTGTAGAAGGGAAATGCGAACGATGAAAATCGTGTTTAACATGTCGTGGGCTTTCGCGACCAATACCCATAACAGGTTTTTTTTCTGTTAGATCGCGTAAATATAAATGTGTCGTTAGACCCGCCACCACCCGAACTAGTAACTAATTGGCACGTTTTGTTTACGTGACAAACGCCACTCATTAGCTGTGTCGGGTGGTGGCGGGTTTCACAACATTTACGCGATCTCACGCAACAATAAAAACCTCTTGCTGATGAAGAGTGTGCGTTGAAACAAAGTACACGTGGTGTAATTATTTGGGTGCCTGTGGTCACTGGGGCTCGGGTCACTGGGGCTCGCTCACTCGATGTCTCCCCACGCACCTGCGAGGGCGACTGTGCGAGTGCTACCTCGTGTGCGAGGCGGTGGCCCAAAAGTTGGGTGCCACTCGTGAGGTTCTGCAACTGCTGTAACAATACTTGCGTTATCTCATGGGCGACAAAGTGGAGAGATGATATGACTAGAGCCCCTGCACCTTACCCATGCTTCGTGTTTATTATTTGTAACAAACAAAAACCCCAGTACTGCGATGCCCTACAGTATCCTGTTGATGCAATAAAGGTGGCTATGACCTCCAGCTAATATTCGACATATAACTGTTCTGATGCCAAAATGATCATGCCTGTGATCACTGCGGCT
This sequence comes from Entosphenus tridentatus, assembly GCA_014621495.2. Classification (NCBI taxonomy): domain Eukaryota; kingdom Metazoa; phylum Chordata; class Hyperoartia; order Petromyzontiformes; family Petromyzontidae; genus Entosphenus; species Entosphenus tridentatus. The sequence continues at coordinate 977,363 of CM025626.2, forward strand.
ACTATGACGACTGATGCAGTCTCATATTTTGTAAAATATATATCTGGTGAAACTGCTATGAGAGGTCAGAGATGGAATTGCTAGCTAAGAGTTGTGCATGGCTGGTATTTAGGGGAAGGTGGGGCTAAACCCCACGAGAAAAATGCATAATTAATACATTGCATATTATTTTAAGTCTCACGCCAGGAGCGCACGCATTTTCCCGAGCAGGAACCGCTTCGTCCACATGACAGAAATCACTGGTAATTGTCAGTGTCTGCTTGGACATAATCCACAAGGTTAAGATAACACACAATGTTGGACGTAAGAAGCCGTGTACTGATGCCTACCTAAATGAGCAGTCGCACTCATCACACACAAAGTGCTTTCCTCAGATGAACTACAATACCCCGCTGATCTCGCCAAGACACATAAACCATCACGCGACCTCCGATCATCCTCGCAGCGACGTCTGGCTTCCCAACGAACAAAGACGATCACCGCATCGCGCGCTTTCAGAAGCGTTTCTGTGGCCGTCTGGAAAGCTCTCCCTTCCGATATTATAAAGCCACTGGAGCTGTGTATTTTTAAATATAGATTGACAAGGAATTTATTTAGAACTGCTTTGTGTTTAATTTGTCCTTCACCCGCACCTCCGATGAACATGGTTGGATAAGTACGGTGCAAAATGAGTTTAACACACACACACATTCGAGGTGATGCATGTAGTTGTGTGGTCGCTCTGTGCGGGGGTAGACGCGTGATGTCGCGCAGGGCAACCCAAACACGCTGCTCGCCTGGCAGCAAAGCCCCTCCAACTACACCAGTTGTCCCACGAGTGGGGCAACTTGTTTGCGAGTTCTCTTATCTGCCAGCCTTTCCGCCACTGATAACCAAAGTTTCACTTCGTGTACTTTACATTGTTTCACGCACTGCTGCCAACCACTGGCGGAGCCATTGGGGGGGTGGGGGCGGCACGTGCCCCCCCCCCCCCATGATCCGATCGAAATCCCTAATTTAGATCGGATCATTGGGGTTTACTAATAATAAATCGGCATTTCGCGACCCCCACTGCCACTGTGTAGCATATTATTACATGCAAGGGACTCTATGAGATGATAGGACAATAGTCTGAGTCCATAATTGGAAATAAGTAACGGCAAAGCGGTTATAAGTGACTCACAGAATTGTGCGCAGTTGCGTACACAGAGTCCACGACTTCCCTGGAGGTATTCACCTTCAGCGAGCGCGATGCCGATCACACAACGCGGTTCGAATTCGACCCTCGATCGATGGCTGCGCTATCGCCGCACACGCGTAGAATAAAAAGCAAGGGACAAGTCCTTACTTACTAACATCTCCTATCTTACTAACAACTCCTATAATTTTTCATTGCTGGAGGGGTTGCCCCCCGACCTGAAAATCCTGGCTCTGCCATTGCTGCCAACCTTTTATTTCCACGAGAAACATTAAGCGATGGTTCATATTACAATTAAACCTGGAGTTGTTATTTTTTTCTTACAAACTTAAAATCGACATGATTTATCCATTCGCCCTCCACGATAAATGTGGGTGAGAGGGCCGAGAGTGGTCGAAGTGAGGCAGGATGACATGTACGGGGGGGACATGAGTGGAATGATTGAGGTGGGGGCAACTGGGCATGTTTCGGGTGTAACTTTACACTCTCCAGACAATTACACTTACCTTGGCTTGCCCTCACCCAGTCCACCTCGGTTCGCATTTACACTTTCCATTTACAAAAGGACTGTTCCAGCATTGACGTCAAGCGAATGCGATTAAGTAAGATCGTGGCTGCCAAGTGATGTGTCCCTTTGACCTGGTCTTCCAGACGCAGTCCTGCTATCACTACACGCACCGAAAATGCTTCGTGTAGGTCCAATGTGTGGAAATGTACTCCCATTGCAAACGTGAATATTATAATTGTTTTTTTACCCTTCTATCTGGCAACAAAAACTGACACCTTTTTACAAGGAGTCAAGTTTGCATAGACCGCAATACCTGCAGTCATAATACAGGCGCCTTTTGGCGTCATCTGGTCCAACCCATGTGAGACTAGGCTCTAAGGAAAGCTGTCTCGGGTGTGGACCAATCAACTTCAAGGATAGTGCACATTATCAGAGTTATGTCTTTTGTTTGTATTATGACTGCAGGTATTGCGGTCTATGCAAACTTGACTCCTTGTAAAAAGGTGTCAGTTTTTGTTGCCAGATAGAAGGGTAAAAACCCAATTATCATATTTTTACTGGCAAATGAGGTTCCCATAACGTGAATATTGTGATGGCCAACTCGTTGGCTATCGTTAGCACGATGCAGTCGTATATATTGCGTTTTAACGGGGCGTTCTTTTAAATAGTAAAAATGTACACCCGATTCGTGTTACAAAATGATTGTGTCTGCAAAACAAAAATACATAATACATTAATAACATAACAAATATCCACCCACAGCTGCAGTGGCAGGTCATTCTCTATTGTTCTCGCGGGGGATTCTGTCGCACTGGGAGAGCGAGATGGCAGGTGTGTGCAGATGACAAATAAATCATTTATGACCATCCAACATTGAGCTGCCATGCCTGTCTCGACATGGGGGCATGCGTAAAATTGCCTATTTATACGCCGCAAACCCTCTGACTTTTTGTTCTCCTGGGAATTGCGTACACAACTTAGATCGGACCATATTAGTGCATGAGCAACTATAAATATAGCCACCTAGTAAAAGATGCACATGAACATCTTCATTATCAGCCATTGTCTGTCCGCTGCTGGATAAAGGCCTCCCCATGCCGGAATCATCCCTCGTTGCCCTGCGCCGTTACAATCCATCTCGCCCCTGCCCATCAGCTGATTTCATTGCTCCATCTCTGGTAGTCGTCCTGACGGGAATGTTCAATCCTCTGGCAGCCATTTCTGCATCAGTCTCATTCCTCAGTAATCTAGTCACGTGTCCTGCCAAAATAGGCCTTTTTCTGAATATGTATAGTTGCTCATGCACCATGCGTTATATACACGTATCATGTATACATGGGCTGTTCAGAAAAGAGACAGGGCCATAAAGAAAGCTGTCTCTGGTGTAGGCCAATCAGTTTCAGGACAATGCATGCATTATCAAAGCTCATTTGTCTGCTTGTTTTACCACGAGCATGATGTGGTGAATGCAGACTTGATGCCTTACAATATGTGTCTATTTTCTGGTTGGACATGTTAACACTCCGGTATTCTTGTCGGAAAGGGTAAAACACATTCTTGTTTTTAGTCATCAGCCCACATACTATTAATAAATGTATTGTCCGTACTACCGATAAAATGACACGTTCATTTCTGATCCAGCCAGGTGCCTTGATGGTAGAGTTGCGAGTTGAGATTGAGGGTAGGGGTTCACTCAGCCCATCATGCTTCTGGGATTGATACAATGAATACACTTTGTGAAGAAGTCAACAGTGGTCCTATGGTTATACTCACCATTGCCATATGGACATTCATGTAAGTATGTTGAACTTCATAAGAGGTTTTTGGGTTAGATCGCGTAAATATATAAATGTGTCCATACTCTTTGGTTCTTTCGGTAAAGTCACGTAGTAATAAATAAAATAAAACAAATCACGACGTTTTGATCGCAACACAAGCGGTCGTCATCATCTTTTGCCTGATGACGATTGCTTGTGTTGCGATCAAAACATCGTGATTTGTTTTATTTTATTTTATTTCTACCTACGTGACTTTACCGAAAGAACCAAAGAGTATGGATTCCTGCAGTCACGAAAGCTTCAAATAAAGATATAAATGTGTCATTAAAACCCACCACCACCCGATACAGCCAACTAGTAAGGGTTGTCACGTAAACAGAACATGCCAATTCGTCACTAGTACGGCACACCGGTGTGTTGGAGAGCCAAGCCACAACATTTACAATCTGAGAACGACGTTTCGCCAGTTATTACAACTAGCTTCATCAGGCGACAGCCATATTTGTGCAGAAGTCCACCTGTTTCGTTCTTTATATAGAGGCGTAGATATGGTGACCACCCTTCTGCGCTCTTGCACAATGTGGGGGGGGGGGGATTACTGAGGCAACGTACATTATGCGAGTGCATTATGCGAGCCCCTTGAACTTGTCCTTCCTGTCTATTGTGTTTATTAAAATAGCCGTACCAACGGTAATCCCTATTGAAGTACGCTGCCGTTTGTAGGCATGCATTTAAATAATGTATTATTTGATTATTCGCTTCCACGCGGCACTAAGGCGGTAGCTATCCGAATGGTTAAAGTATTTTTTATTACTTTCAATTTCGATAGATTCTCTAATTAGCATTGGCCAGTAGTAGCTTGTTTTGCACAAAACTTCAACATTATCAAAATCAATTGAGTGTCCTTGTTGGCACGCGTGTTCTGCTACTGCTGACAGTTGCATTTTGGAGATTTTAATATTTATCTGATGTTCTTTTAGTCTCGTGCTGATCATTAGTCCTGTTTGCCCAACATAACATTTACCACACGTGCAGTTAATCCTGTACACGCCTTCTGTTGATAGCTTCGGTAATACATCTTTTGTACCAGATATTAAATTTTGTATTTTATGTACCGTGCCAAATCTGACTCGGATGTTTTGTTTTTCAAAACATTTGGCTAGTTTATCAGCTACTCCCGCAATGTACGGTATTTTGATCGTTTTAATTACTTGGGCAGTTTCATGCTCTTGTTATTTGATTTGGATTGGTATTCAATGCCCTGTGGATTTGTGCATTATTTTAACAGTTCATTTGCAGCGCTTCTTTAACATGTTGAATTTCACTTCTCAGACTGTCATCATTTGACATTTTCTTAGCTCGATGAACGAGCGTCTTGATAAGAACAGATTTATGTGCAGGGTGATGGTGTGACTGCATTCAGATAGGCGTCAGGGTGCGTTTTTTTTCGGTAAACACTGTGTGTTATTTTACCACTTCTACCCCGTCCGAGCAGAATATCCAGAAATGGTCGAGTTCTGTCAGCTTCCACTTCTATGGTGAACTGGATGGATGGGTTTTGCGAGTTGAGATGATTTAGAAATGCGTTCATTGTATCTTTGCCGTGTGGCCAGACCACCAATGTGTCATCCACAAATCTAAACCAAGCAGATGGTTTTAGTGTGCTTGAAGCTATTGCTTTTTTTTTCAAAATCTTCCATGTACAAATTCGCTATCACAGGAGACAAAGGAGAGCCCATTGCTGCTCCTTCCTTTTGTTTATAGAAGTCACCTTGCCACAAGAAGTAAGTGTTCTTTAGACAGTGTTCAGCTCGTCTTAGGATATCTTTGGCTAAACCTTTGTTCGTTACCAGAGTGTCGAGTAATTTAATTGACTTGTTGACCGGAATCCTCGTGAACAGAGAGGTCACGTCAAAACTTACGAGAATATCATTAGGATTAAATTTAATATTTTTAATGATATTTAGGAGATGTTCAGAGTTTTTGATGAACGAAGGGGTCCTACCGATGAAGGGCTGTATGTGGCACATTAGGAATGGATCACTCTTTTAATTATATCCTTGTGCAGCAAGGGAGTAAAGTGTGGTTCTGTGAAGGTCCTGATGTGCTGTGCAGTGCATCAATGCATGTGTGTACAGCAGCATGTGATGACTGAGTCGGGCCTGTAGGTGGCTGACAGGGTTAATGAATAACGTGTAAACCAGCCACATGGTTAATGGCGTCTCGGAAGAATTGCTGCGTGTAACACACGTGTTGTTACATTTGACAGGTAAAGGACCCGTTGTTTTTGATTGTTATATAAATGTTATAGACTTGTTCTAGACTTGTTCTAGACTTTAAGCCTTTGCTTTGGATTGTTCGTTTGTGATATATGCAATTAGAGGCGTTTTAGCACTGCATTGTAAAGGGATGACGCACTGTAATTAGTTACTGTCATTGTAATTCTCTAACTCTAATACTGTTTAGTCTATAACCATGCCCATGTGCCCAGAGTATGACTACTTGCAATGCTATTGAGAATAGAACACATGTAAAGTAGTAAGCTGTACAATGGTGAGATACAGTACGTATACTGTACACATACAGTACATATAATGGGTGTAATATACCGATATAAATGGATGGTATAGATAGACATACAGCTTAGGATTAAAGTAATAGTCGAATAGTGATGTGCAAATTTGATTGTCAAAGACAAGGATGGTTTATAAGTAGTAGAATTGGGTTTCAGAGAAAGGGTTAATGAATAACCGCACGTGTAAACCAGCCACATGGTTAACGGCGGCTCGGGAGCAAGGCTGGTTGTAACACACGTGTTGTTGCATTTTACAGAGTGACGGTGCTGTTCTTCACAAGATTAATATTAACCACAATAAATAAATGTGCTTGCCCTCGATTTGGAGCACCTGCCCACGTCCTTCATTTCGAGTGTGCAACATGTATTTGTTTCGTTACGTATTGTGCTAATGTGTACGTGGCAGAGCCTATTTTACTATGGGTCTTAATGGGACATCAGGTTTGTGAATTTTTGGTAGCCCATAAAGTCTTGGTAGTTTTGATGCCCTTGGTTTGATCAGGTATTGCTCTTCCTTTGGAAATGATGACTTGGCAATGATTGCCGTTGTTTTACGTTCCAACCAGCAGGTGAGAGCCACCTCTATGCTCATTGGAGCAGATCACTGACTTTTTTTGCACAATTTTCCGTTTTTATTCCGACACACGTCTAGTAGAAGGCTTCTTATTTATTAAGAGCACACAGGGTGATATACTTCGTAACGCGACTACCCCTAGGCTGTCCAAACACAGCCCATCTCCGTCCTGCGCTTCGCTGGCTGGTTGACGAGCGTAGCGGCGGCGACGGAGCTGTTCTTGCAGAAGAACAGCCACGTGGTCGAAGACGAAGAGATAATGACGGCAGCGACGCAGCCAGGACCCAGAGCCCACACTAACAGCCCCGAAGCTCTGGTTCGGTGCTCCTTGTATCTGCCTGGCGCGGCCAAGCTCCACCTCTGGCCATGCCCCCTTTCCAGAACCTTCGGGATGGTTCCTGGAACTTCTCGACTGACTCCTACCTTCACCGTTACCCCCGATACGGCCCCCTTATAATAAGGCATTATGTAATGCAGCCATAACCGTAGTTACCCCTTCAGGCCAGCAGGGGTCACCCTGTCATTACATATGTATAATCGGTGATGTTTAGGGCAATGGTCATTATTTTCATCATATAGATAGAACGGCAAAAGATATATAATGAACAAGAGTTGGAGACTGCACTATACACCATGGGGCTGTAAAGAATTGAATTAAAGATGTTTCTCCGATCAACAGTTTTACATTGGCATATGAAGAGCTATCTATAAATAGATATTTACATGTAGATAAATCCTTAACGTGTATTACGACATTAACTTAATTAGTATTCAAGGTAAAATAAGTCTATAGTGCAATCTCCAACTCTTATTCACGTGCTCTCTGCAGCCTCTCCGTGTGCTATGAAGACGGCTAATTTGCCTGAAACGTCACCTGTTGTGTCTCTTTTTCCTATTTTAAAGTCCGCACTGTGCGTTGAGATTGTGCGTGCATTGTTCTCGAGCGCCGCTGCCGATGCAGCAGCATCAAGAAATAATCTGCGATGCAAAATTACATTCTGGGAGGGACACAACAAGAGAACACAGCAGCATCCATGGATATGTGTTGTCCTCCCCCCGCACCTCCGATTCGCACGGTTGGCTACGTACGGTGCGAAAGAAGTTCAACATACATACATAGACTCACACAGCAGAGACCCATAGACTCACACAGCAGACCCATATACTCACACAGAAGAGACCTATAGACTCACACAGCAGAGACCCATAGACTCACACAGCAGAGACCCATAGACTCACACAGCAGAGACCCATAGTTTGTTTAACTTTCCCCCGCACCTCCAATTCACACGGTTGGTTATGTACGGGGCGAAGGAAGTTCAACATACATCTATATATTTTGCAATTATTGAAGGCAGACCAACAGCACGATAAAATAAAGATACCACAAGGAAGATGTTGTAGTCTACTTGGAAAAGTCATCTTGATCATGAGACAGACGATAGCGATGTGTGTGAAGAGAACGGTTTTCAATCAGTGCATGATTCCATATGCGACCTCCAAATGATAAGTTCACTCAATTATGACCAATTTTAATAATTTCAATCAACATTCACCTGTACATGCAAGCACTGCGGTCGCAATTATGATAGAAGTCGATACACAACACACATATTGGTGACAAGTGAATTTTGCTGAGCAAGTATTTGCAATCATAGTGAATTTCTGCAGGACAAACTCCGATTCGCATGGTTGGCTACGTGCGGTGCGAAAGAGGCTCAACGTACGACCGTTCGTCCGTACGTAAAAACTCCCAACGCACCGCGAATTCGAGTGCCCATCGAGCACGGTGACCCCTATGAAGGGCGCGCATACAAAATTAACCTAACACATGCCTGGAAAGGTTGGCTCACTCTAAACTTGCCGGGGCATAAGCCGCTCTTCTCGCATTGTCTCTGCGGTGGGGGGGGGGGTCGCCAGCCCTCCCTTAAAAAAAGCGTTGAGTGACCGAAACACGTGCCTGTCTCCCCGCGGGACTCAGCGGGACCACTTTGTTCCACGTGCCTTTGTTTGGAAGGCCGGCAAAGTGGGTGTTGTGCCATAAATAATACTGCGGGAATCTGCCAGCTGTTGACGTCAGAAAATGCGAACGCCGCGGAGAATTCCGGTCGCGGTTGAATCGTCGCACCGAACAGCGCAGCGCGCAATGACTCTCGCCTTGTCGTTACAATTTATTATTTCGCTGCGCTTGAATATGCAACGGACATTTTTTCCCTCTCGCGGAAATGATTTTACTACGTTGTAAGCATTCTAATGTGTTAATTTACAATCGCTTTACTCAGGACGTGTGTGTATATGTGTGTGTGTTGAACTTCTTTCAAATATGAAATCGTGGTTGGCAAAATGTGATAATTGTCTGCGCGTGTGAGAGAATTAGTCTCTTCATGCGTATGTAGTGTGAACCAAATATAATAGACGATTCACTCGTGCAGTTGCAATTGCCGTGCCATACTGATATTAGATACTATACCGCTATAGCATTAGAAATGTCAAATATCGCTGTGAAAACTGAGCAATTGTCGACATGGGGCATTTGAAACATGTCGAGTATATTCGAATGAGACAGCGACATATTAACACTAAATAACTTAACCGATATCTTAATCTTCTTGGTTCTTTCGGTAAAGTCACGTAGAAGGGAAGTAATAAA
>CM025626.2:996624-1008789 GCA_014621495.2 Entosphenus tridentatus
CCTAGGACGTGTCATTCAGACTCTGTCTTATCGACAGACCTGTTCTTCACCTGAGGACGGCTGCTTGCGTTGTGGCCGAAACGTCGTGAGAATAATTGTATTATGTTTTATTTTTATTATTTTATTATTTCCATTCTACGTGACTTTACCGAAAGAACCAAGAAGATGTTGTCACCTTCTCACCAAGCTGCTTGGTGATGGTCTTGTAGCCCATTCCAGCCTTGCGTAGGTCTACAATCTTGTCCCTGACATCCTTGGAGAGCTCTTTGGTCTTGGCCATGGTGGAGAGTTTGGAATCTGATTGATTGATTGCTTCTGTGAACAAGTGTCTTTTATACAAGTGTAGGGGTGGTAAGCGCCGGCGTGTAGCGAGCCATCGCGTGGCGGGTGCTTACATCCCGGTCCACATACGGGTGCCTACATCACGGTCCGCATGTGGGTGTCTACATCGCGGTCCGCACTAGCCCCGCCCTCGGGGTACAGAGGCCTATATAAGGCGACGCGCGGGAGCGCTCGAGTTAGTTTTACACCAGTGAAGAAAGAAGAAGACCCTGGGACCCCTAGCCCCGCTGCCCTTGTCAGGGCCGGGTCTCTGTGTGGCCCAGTGGTGAGACCCTGGGTACTCATCAGCCCGACGTCCTTATCAGGGCCGGGTTGATGGGCCAGTGGTCAGGACCCATACCCTAGCTAGGACGGGTCGGATAGCCTTCTTTAAGCGTAGCCAGTGTTAGGCACACCTAGTGTAGGCTGTGTTACGTAACAGTGTTAGGCACGCCAAGTGTAGGCTGTATAGTGTCTGTGTTACGTGAGAGTTATAATAAAAAAAGTACTGCCCCGTTCACTCGTCTCCTGCCGGGTTACTATATTACAACTGGCGTCAGAAGTGAAACAGTCTTCACGTAATGGATACCAGGAAGACTGTTCGTACTCACGACCGAGGACAGGAGGACGACCAGGAGGGGCCGGCTCACCAAGCTTCAGATGGAGAAGCAGAGGAGATGCCGACGCTGCAGCTCCCGTCGCGGATGGCCGACACACCGCTACAGTTACAAGATGGACTCCAGGACGCACACTCCTGCCTGGCCAAGTTGCTGCTCGCCGCGGCTTCCATTTTGGCGGAGATCACGGCATCGGGAGGAGGGAGGACTGCCGAGTGGGAGGAGAATTGGCGCCAAGCGCCAGCTCGCTCCAGCACCGCTCCGCACACCAAGGATTGGCGCCAAAATCAGCTTCCCGCCACGGACACTGAAATTGACGCCATTTTCCCGCCTCGCTCGTTGACTGGCAGGAACCAGGAGCACCACGTGGGCGACGACTTCCACGTGCCGCCTCCCACGTCATCGGCGCGTGCCAGGTGTTGCCAGAACCAGCCCACGGAAGGGGCCACGGCTTCCAGGTGCGACGGCGCTGCAAGGGACCTTCAGCAATCGGAGGAGGAGCAGGCGCTTCAACAGCGGCTACCGGCGTTGACAGTCTTCCAAGCTGAGGGGGGTGACTGGGGAGCCTTCCAACGGAGGTTCCTCACTCACCAAGAAATGTCGGGATGGTCCGATGCCACGGCGTTACGTGCGCTACCGGCGACTCTGGACGACGACGCTCTCGCCACTTTCCGGTCGACTCCGAGGTCCGGCCGCTCTACACTTCAGGCCACGCTCCGTCTCATGGCCAGGGTCTATGGACCACCGTCGGTCTGCCGCCACCAATTCTACGCTCGCCGGAAAGGTGAAACGGAAACCCCTCTCGCCTACCACACTGCACTTCTGGCTTTGACCGACGCCGCTTATCCTCGAATGGACGAGGAGGGCAAAGACGCGATGGTCACGGAACAGCTTCTGGCGTTGGCACAGGACTTGGGGGTTCCTATAAACGCGGCAGACGAGGTGGACATATGCTCGTTGCGGGTTGCTACGAGTATCCATGCGCACGAAGTCCTCAAGCGGAAGCGACCTGTTGTCTGTGCATCAGCCTCCATTCCCGCATCAGCTTCACCGCCCTGCGAACCCCAAGACGCTCTACCCCAAGAGGAGGCCTTCGCCACGGCACGATCGGAGGACTGGAGGTCTGGTGCTCGGTCGCCCCTGCGATCGCCCCGCAAGCTGGAGCAACCGAAAGCAACGACGGCTCTCGTCAGGTGTTACAACTGCGGCCTTCGAGGCCACGTCGCATCCGGGTGCCGGGCTCCACGTCGAGGCACCACGGGACCTCGTCCGGACGACGCCCAAGGCCCCAAGTCGTCCCAACAGCCCCCGGCAAGTCGCGGCACTACACATGCTCGGCCCACTCACACATTACCACACGGGTCGCCGTTCCACGGCTGTCGGGTCGCGCGATTTGGGTAATGGTTCAGTGCGGGGAGGGGGGTTTGTACGGGAACTCGGACCGGGTCAGTGGTCTGAGCTGGCCCATAGGGTCGTAGCTGCATCGGCCGGTTCGTCCGTAGTTACTGGGTCCATTGACGGAGTTGAAGTGCGGGTTTTGATTGACACGGGGGCGTCGGCAACGATCATTTCCGACCTTATTTATAACATTCTTCCCGTTCAATGTCGACCCTTACTCCCGGTAGACGTTCCATGTTATGCGGCGAATGGGGGATCCTTGGGTATTGTGGGTCAGATCCGGGCAGCTATTTTCATCGGGGATATTAAATTGTCGGGACCTATTTTGGTCTCTTCTTCTCTCGCAGTTCCTTGCTTATTGGGGACGGATTTTCTGGCAAAAATGCCTATTAAGATACTCATTGACCAGGGTTGCATCGAGCTTCCCTCAGGCCGCCGCATAGCATTTTTGTCTGTCCCTACCAAATTACGCACGGTTTGTGCGACGGTGCGGGCGATGGTTACCCAGACAGTGCGCGCACCCCCGGGATCGCAAATGCTGGTACCCCTACGGTTGCGGAAGCCTTTTGAAGTGGGTACGACGGAGCAGGGTGTACTGTTGGGTCCGTCTAACGCAGCTGTCAGGGGTTTGGATTTGGCGGTGGCTCAGACGGTGGTGCGGGGAGACAGAGACCCTTTCGTTGTGGTTTAAAATGCGGGGTCGCGAGCAGCTGTCATTCCACAGGGTACCGTGCTCGCTCATGCGGCACCGGTGCCTGTGGGTGACCAACTGATTGCGCAAGTTGATTCTGCTCCTGCTCCGCATCTTCAATCAGGGCGTGATAGGGAGTGGTTGGACTCGCTGTGTGCCGGATCCTGTGACCTGTCTAGTTCACAGTTGGGGGCATTGCGTGCCCTGTTACTTGAATTTTCTGACGTTTTCAGCAAGCATAAATATGACATTGGGTGCAATGACCTCTTACGTCACCACATTGACACGGGTGACGCGGCCCCCATTCGGCAAAATCCATTCCGGCTAAGCCCGGCCGAGAAAGAGCATGTGCAATCGGCCGTCAATGACATGCTGTCTGCCGACATAATTTTGCCCTCATCCAGTCCGTGGGGGGCCCCCATCGTGCTTGTGAAAAAACACGATGGGTCCCTGCGCTTTTGCGTTGATTTCCGTCGCCTTAATAAGATCTCTGTGGCTGACGCATATCCGCTCCCCAGAATGGACGAATCCCTGAATGCTTTAGCGGGGGCACGATATTTTTCTACGTTAGACCTGCTATCGGGATTATGGCAACTGCCCCTTGACGAGGTGTCGAAGCCCAAAACTGCGTTTCGCACACCTGTCGGCCTATTTGAGTTCAATCGGTTGCCGATGGGACTCCATTCCGCCCCCGCCACGTTTCAGAGGTTAATGGAATTGGTTTTGTCGGGCCTTCAATGGGATACCTGTTTAATTTACCTGGATGACGTCATCGTTTTCAGTAGAACGTTCGAGGAGCACCTCCAACGGTTGAGGGCAGTGTTCCTTAGGATGCGATCCGCTAAATTAAAGTTTAAACCGCAGAAATGCCACTTGCTTCGGGAATCTGTACGGTATTTGGGGCATATCGTCGGCCGTTCGGGGATCTCCACTGATCCCGCTAAGACGCAGTGTGTCAGTTCTTGGCCAACGCCCACTTCTGTCGGTGAGGTCCGCAGTTTTATTGGGTTTGCCTCCTATTACCGCCGGTTTGTCAAACAGTTTGCCACCATTGCCAAACCCCTGCATGCTTTGACGGCGAAAGGTGTTAAGTTTCGTTGGGGACCGGAGGAGGAGGCCGCCTTCTGCTCCCTTAGGGACGCCTTGGAGGGTGCTCCGCCCCTGTGTTACCCTGATTTCAATAAGCCGTTCTTGCTTGACACGGACGCCAGTAACACGGGCATTGGTGCAGTACTCTCCCAGGTGGTCGGGGGTGTCGAACGCGTCGTCGCCTACGGTAGCAGGGTGTTGTCACCGGCGGAACAGCGCTACTGTGTGACCCGTCGCGAGTTACTGGCTATCGTCGTTTTTATCCAACAATTTCGACCATACCTCTATGGCCGACACTTTACTGTCCGTACGGACCATGCGGCGCTTCAATATGCGTTGCGCGTCGCCCAGCCTTCGGGCCAGTTATCCCGCTGGTTGGAGGTCCTCCAGGACTACCAATTCACGACAACTTACCGTAAGGGGGTGCGCCCTACCAACGCGGATGCCCTGTCGCGGTTGTCACCACGTGCGGAATGTGCATGTCTTTTGGGATCGGGGCGTTGTAAACCTCTAATTGCCGGACCTCCGGCAGCTCTGCTCGCCGCGGCCGATGCGCCACGAACCGACGTTCCATTCCCTCCGACGGGCGGGGACTCGTTACTCTCGGTGTCTCTCGTTGAGTGGAGCCGCCTCCAAATGGCCGACGCCTCCCTTCTCGCACTGCGCCGCAAGGCGGATTGCTCCAGGGAGGGTGCAGTTGGCGTCGACTCATGGCGAATCAAACAGGGCCTCCTTATGAAATGGGACGGTATGTCCCTACGCCATAGGCTTGTCGTGCCATCTGTTATGCGGGGTAGGGTTGTTCAGTCCACTCATGAACGTCTGTTACATTTGGGGTTTCACAAAACGTTTGCTTTGCTCCAGCGTGATTACTATTGGCCGGGCATGAGGAGCGATGTGTCCACCATACTTAAAGGGTGTGTGCAGTGTGCCCAACGAAAACCGCCGCCCATTGCGGCTAATCCGCCATTGCAATCCATTCAGGTCTCGCGCATCAATGAACTTGTTGCGCTGGACATTTTGGGACCCTTCCCGGTGACACCTAGGGGTAGCAAGTACCTGCTGGTTGGCGTCGAATATTTCACTCGATGGCCCATGGCTTGGCCACTTGTCAACCAATCGGCGGCGGCCATGGCCGAGGCCTTTGTCCAGGGCTATGTGTTGGACAAAGGTGCCCCGGAACGGTTGCTGACCGACCAGGGAAAAAAATTCTCAGGTGTTCTATTGCGTGAAGTGTGCGACCTTTTGGGTACTAAAAAGGTGCGTACCTCCCCGTACCACCCGCAGACAGACGGGATGGTGGAGCGGCTCCATAGGACGATTGTGTCAATGTTGTGCCATCAGGTATGCGAAGCTCAGGGGGATTGGGATTTAAAGATTCCGGGTGTCCTCGCCGCTTATAGGATGGCTCCCCACGCGGCGACAGGATATTCTCCTTTCTTTCTCATGTACGGCCGGGAGGCTGATCCGCCCGTGGATGCCCAGTTGGGGATTTCTGAACCCCGTGCTAAGTCCAAATTGGCTGATCACATCAAATTTAATATTGCTAGGTTGGCCGAGGCACGGGAAGCGGCGACACTCAACTCGAGGTCTCGCCAGGTGGCGAACGAGCGGTTGCGTGCACAGCGGACGTACACACACGAGTGGAAACCGGGCGATAAGGCCTGGTTGCACTGTCCGCAGGCTCCGTTGGAAACGTCCCCGAAACTGTTGAGGCCATGGCGGGGACCGGTCGAGATTGTGCGGGTTGCGCGGCCCCAGTGTGTTCAGATTAAGTGGGGGAAGCGTTGTTGGTATGTTCACCCCTCCCGACTGAAACCATTTACGGCGCCACATACCCTTCCTTCATGTCCAAATGGCCGAGCATGTGATGTGTCCGTTGACTCGGGAAGTGGGACGTCACCACCTGATCCTCACATGTCTCTGCCTGACCCGCTTCCAGGTGTCTCGGAATTGACGGCCTCTGACCACCGGCAGTCGGATCCCCTCAGCAACTGCGGATCCGGGGAGCCCGGTCAAGGCCCTCCTCGACCGCCGGGGCCGCCGGTCGGACAAACTCGGCCGGTGCCGTATGACGGGCCGGCCAAGCGGACTCGCGCTAAATCACGCCGCTTCTCGTGACGGGGGGGTCTGGTTGCGCCGGGTCGCGAGTGTGAGTCACGGGACAGCGGAACGTCGGTTGTGTACATATGTTTATTTTTTTTCTTTCTCTCTCTCTTTTTCTCTCGTTAACATTGTATATGCGTTCTTCTTTGCGGGTGTTGAGGGGTTGGGTTATTTATTGGGGCGTTCGTGGGTATTCGTTGTTACTGTTCATGTTCTTGTTGCGTTGCGTTTGTTAATTGTTGCTTTGTTATTACGGGGCGCACAGTGTTCTGTTCATTGTCGGGAATGCATAGTTTTGCTTAGGGGGGTTTTACAGCCGGGCCGGCTGTGAGCTATGTGGTGGGGGGTGATGTAGGGGTGGTAAGTGCCGGCGTGTAGCGAGCCATCGCGTGGCGGGTGCTTACATCCCGGTCCGCATATGGGTGCCTACATCACGGTCCGCATGTGGGTGTCTACATCGCGGTCCGCACTAGCCCCGCCCTCAGGGTACAGAGGCCTATATAAGGCGACACGCGGGAGCGCTCGAGTTAGTTTTACACCAGTGAAGAAAGAAGAAGGAGAAGCCGCCTAGGACCCTGGGACCCCTAGCCCCGCTGCCCTTGTCAGGGCCGGGTCTCTGTGTGGCCCAGTGGTGAGACCCTGGGTACTCATCAGCCCGACGTCCTTATCAGGGCCGGGTTGATGGGCCAGTGGTCGGGACCCGTACCCTAGCTAGGACGGGTCGGATAGCCTTCCTTAAGTGTAGCCAGTGTTAGGCACGCCTAGTGTAGGCTGTGTTACGTAACAGTGTTAGGCACGCCTAGTGTAGGCTGTATAGTGTCTGTGTTACGTGAGAGTTATAATAAAAAGAGTGCTGCCCCGTTCACTCGTCTCCTGCCGGGTTACTACATTACACAGGTAACAAGCTGAGATTAGGAGCACTCCCTTTAAGAGTGTGCTCCTAATCTCAGCTCGTGACCTGTATAAAAGACACCTGGGAGCCAGAAATCTTTTTGATTGAGAGGGGGTCAAATACTTATTTCCCTCATTAAAATGCAAATCAATTTATAACATTTTTGACATGCGTTTTTCTGGATTTTTTTTCTTGTTATTCTGTCTCTCACTGTTCAAATAAACCTACCATTAAAATTATAGACTGATCATTTATTTGTCAGTGGGCAAACGTACAAAATCAGCAGGGGATCAAATACTTTTTTCCCTCACTGTATGTATGTATAACGTTAAATTTCGATTTAAAGCTTTCGTGACTGCAGGGATTCATCTTCTTGGTTCTTTCGATGAAGTCACATAGAAAGAACCAAGAAGATGAATATGTATAACATCTTTCGCACCGTACGTAGCCAACCGTGCTAATCGGAAGGACAACAAAACTAAACACAAAAATCAATGAGTTTTCAATCTGCCTCTCAAGACAAGACTTTGGAATGCCCTCCCATCGTCTCTCTTTGCCAAGCTCTTACAATATAAACCTTGATCCATTCCAGAGAAACTCTTACCTATTGCAATTACCTCGGCGATGTTCATTGCCGATTTGCCTGCACGTTTTGGGCCTTCGGGGCCTGTGCACCGAGCAGCTGGTTCCAACTATCGCTGGAAGCAAAACACCTGGTTTATAGGGAAGAGTGGACTGACGTCCGTGATTTCAGATGTCTATATCGGGCACTCTTCTTGTGTTTCCCAGTGTAGTTCAAGGCGTGCTCGCATTCAATAATATTTGTCGTGAGGGAGGCAGTTGTTGATTGAAGACAGACACACGTGTTCTCACACACATGATACCCAGTAATAATTCAGTCATGGCCTAATTATATCCACGGCCACAATAGCCCAGTTTTAAAGTTGTACAATGTGTGTGTAATACTGTGCAGGACTCGCAAACCGCACATCACTCGGGCCGTCCGACACTCCCCGCCTTCAACCGGTCAGCAAAACTTGACTTTGTTTAAACATAAATGTAAAGTACCCCTCGTTAGAACGACAGTCGCCCCCCTCCTCTCAACGCCCTCCCCTCTCCACCACCCCCTGGGTGCCCCCCGCTTGCGCGTGACAACCCCCAGCGCCCCCCACTCCACAACTCGCATATCACCCCAGTCGCCCCCTTACACCCCCCCACCCCCTCGGCACCCCCCACGCACCCCGCACCCCCACGCACCGCCAACCACCACGGCACCCCCCACCCCACGCACTCCCACCCCACACACTCCCACCCCCACGCACCCCCCACCCTCGCTTTCCCTCGGTGCCCCCCCCCCACGCATCTCTCACCGGGCGCCCCCCACTCCCAGGTACCGGCCACCCACCCCCTCGCACCTGCGCGCTGTCAGCCAGCCAGCAAAACTGTTGTTGTTGTTGCTAATATGGTACGACAGTAGCAACTTTCACGAGCGCCCACAAAGTGAGGTTATTGTCAACCGGCAGGTGATCATCCCTGGCAGCGGAAGGGAACAGCCAGAATGTGACCATCAACTTTGCGACGCAACTCTCCGTCCAGTGTCGCAAATCGAAAAGCGACCACACAACACTTGCGATGGATTTCGCAGTTACGCTCCATGGAAATCTCCTTAATGTTATTTTTTTAATGAGCAGGGAATGTGCCTCCTTCACACATCAGTTGCTCAACATAAAATGTAACAGTAGTTTAAAAGAGTAATATTGCCAACATTTTGGGGCATGTTTATTAACATCATATTTCAATATTATGAAAGAGGAGTCGAATTGTCTGCATATTTAGTAAGTACAAAAAGAAAATGTATACGGATAATTTAGAGAAAGGCAAGTAACATTTCTCGGGCATGAAATGAGAAAACAAGAGACTCAATATAAAGTTTTGACTGGGGAAATGATCGGAATAAGAAGTCAGGGAAGACCGCAAATTCAGTTGTAGAAGCAATTGGAGAAATCTGATGCAACTGGGAGGAGTCTCCGATGTCGACTTCTTGGGTAAATGTCACGGATAGAGCTCAATGGGAGAAGGGCACGATGGCCACTGCCATTGCGAAAGGACACGTGGCTCATAGACAGATTCTCTTGGGATTTGTAATCTCCACAGCGGCGCTTACGTCACAATGCTGAAATGTAAATAAAGTAAAATTTTAAGTAATGTTTGACCACTTTAAATCTTCAGATTTACTTTGAACATGAGATACTAGAACACACACATCAGATCTAGATTTGAAGTTTTCTTGACTGCAGGGATCCATACTCTTTGGTTCTTTCGGTAAAGTCACGTAGGTGTACAATACAATAAATGAAATCACGACGTTTTGGGCGCAACACAAGCGTCCGTCATCAGGTGCTGTGGTTGTCCCACCCGATGACGGACGCTTGTGTTGCGCCCGAAACGTCGTGATTTAATTTATTGTATTGTACACCTACGTGACTTTACCGAAAGAACCAAAGGGTATACACATCATAGTCAACGTTTCTCTAGTGTTTTTGTGTGTGTTCAGTTTGCCGTCCTTCTCCCGCACCTCCGATGAGCTCGGTGCGAAGTAAGTCCAACACACAGAACGCGCACAAACACGCGGCGTGAAATCCGCGTGCATCGTGCCCCTAGCCAGAGCAGTGGCCTTCACTCATTTTCAGAGGGGGGGGGGGGGGCACGTTCGCCGATAAGACATCATCAGCGTGAGGGCCGCCACACATTTAAAACCGTGGGGGGGGGGGGTGTCACGTGTTGTGTATTTTTGGGGGGGGGGGGGGCGGTGCCCCCCGTGGTTGGCCTTACAATGAAGGACACTGAGCCAGGGTGGTGATGGAGTCAACCACGGGGGGATTGACACTTACCCCCCTTCGCTCACTGTGCCGGTGTCGTAATAAAACAATGAACACGCGCAGCGGGTTCACGGCCTCGCTCCGCCCAGCCCCCCCGCCCGCAGAGGACCCCTATAAGACCGTGGACTTTTCGCTCGCTCCGCCACCTTCTTGCCGCGGCACCAAAGGAGGGTCCCAGGACATCGAGAAGACAGACAGAGAGAGATGGCACCGAAGCCTCCGGCTAAGAAAGCGGCCGAGCCCGCCGCCGCCGCTCCCAAGCCTCCTCCCCCCGAGCCGCCCAAGGATCCCGGCTTCGACCCCACCACGGTCAAGGTAGCCAGCAGCGCACACACAGCACACACACACAGCACACACACACAGCACACACACACAGAAGCAGAAGCACACACAGAAGCAGCAGCACACACACAGCAGTACACACACACAGCAGCACACACACACACAGCAGCACACACACATCAGCACACACACAGCAGCACACACACACAGAAGCAGCAGCACCAACAGAAGCAGCAGCAGCGCACACAGACAGCAGCACAAACACAGCAGTACACACACACAGCAGCACACACACAGGACACACACACACAGAAGCAGCAGCACACACAGAAGCAGCAGCACACACAGAAGCAGCAGCAGCACACACACACAGCAGCACACAGCAGCACACACAGAAGCAGCAGCAGCGCACACAGCACACACACACACAGCACACACACACAGCAACACACAGCACACACACACACAGAAGCAGCAGCACACACAGAAGAAGCAGCAGCACACACAACACAGCAGCACACAGCAGCACACACAGCACACACAGAAGCAGCAGCGCACACACAGCACGGACACACACAGCACACACACAGCAACACACAGCACACACACACAGAAGCAGCAGCAGCACACACACAGCACACACACACACTGCAGCACACAGCACACACACACAGAAGCAGCAGCACACACACACAGCAGCACACAGCAGCACACACACACAGCACACACACACAGCAGCACACACACAGAAGCAGCAGCACACACACACAGCAGCACACAGCAGCACACACACACAGCACACATACACAGCACACACACACAGCAGCACACACACAGAAGCAGCAGCAGCACACACACAGCAACACACAGCAGCACACACACACAGCACACACACACACAGTACACACACAGCAACACACACAGCAGCACACACACACAGCAATACACAGCAGCACACACATAGCAGCACACACAGCAACACACACACACAGCACACACACACACAGCACACACACAGCAACACACACAGCAGCACACACACACAGCAACACACACACAGCACACACACAGCACACATACACAGCACACACACACACAGCACACACGCACAGAAGCAGCAGCACACACACAGAAGCAGCAGCACCGCACACAAGCAGCGGCAGCACACACACAGAAGCAGCACACACAGTAGCACACACACAGCACACACACAAGCAGCAGCACACACACAGAAGCAGCACACACACAGTAACAGTAGCACACACACACAAACACATTCCACACGGGTCATCATCACCCAGCACCTCCTCCTGTGCCACGGCTTTCGAGGCACTTGGCCAGGAGTCGCGCAGCTCCAAAACAATAACAAGTTGAGACATTTGTTCTTATTATCTCGAATTCCGTTCAATGAAAACCACCACAATATTTCAAGAGCGGCAACACGTGTGACCCCGTCACCAGGCCAATGAAGACTCGGCGCGATCTGTTGACCCCGATGTCATCGTCTTGTACGGCAATTATCATATTTTAGTCTGTAACGGAGCGTAGAAATATTCGAATGAAGGACGCTTCTGTGATCTCTCCATGGAAGGTTCCGCGTAAACATTAATACATAAACGCGTTGCTGTAGTGAGATGTCGGTAATCGATCAACCACGTGAGCTACTCAGGTGAACGTCACGTGATGGTCACAGGTAAATGTCACGTGAGCGACTCAGGTGAATGTCACGTGACAGTCACAGGTGAACGTCACGTGATGGTGTCAGGTGAATGTCACGTGATGGTGTCAGGTGAACGTCACGTGATGGTGTCAGGTGAACGTTACGTGACGGTCTCAGGTGAATGTCACGTGATGGTCTCAGGTGAACGTCACGTGATGGTGTCAGGTGAA
>CM025626.2:1008799-1027328 GCA_014621495.2 Entosphenus tridentatus
GTCACGTGATGGTCTCAGGTGAACGTCACGTGATGGTGTCAGGTGAACGTCACGTGATGGTCTCAGGTGAATGTCACGTGATGGTCTCAGGTGAACGTCACGGTCTCAGATGAATGTCACGTGATGGTCTCAGGTGAATGTCACGTGATGGTCTCAGGTGAACGTCACGTGATGGTGTCAGGTGAATGTCACGTGGTCTCAGGTGAACGCCACGTGATGGTCTCCGCAGCTTCTTGTCGTCCAGGTGCTGCTGCTGACATTAACGTCACGCGTGATGATCACCGCACTGGGGTCATTTAAAGCGGTTGAAATTCAATGAGTACGGGAATACATTGTCCATGGATTTAGGTCACGGATATTTCACCAGTTCTGTGAAATGGATAATGATGTTGACATGGTTTATATTACTTAAATGTGTGTTTTATAATAACCGTATATTTATACTAAATTACAATATTAAAGATGTGATTTAGAAACTCAAGAGTTGACGGAAGCAACGTTTTAAATGTTCACACTGACTGTATTATAAAGCGATATAAAGTGCCTATTTAACAATGAATTATTTTCATTAACATTTCCAGGTCGAGTTTTCACCAGACCAGATCGAGGGTGAGTGTAAACAAATAATCCGGTGGTTCTTGGGTGGATTTCTAACATCCCGTGTCAACCATCACTTTGAATAACGCATTCACATTGACCCCGCTGTGTTAGCAGTCAGCGGCTCTGTAAGCGTCCCTCTGCTGCAACCAGGCCTACCCCAACCCCTATCACTACCTCCACCACTACCACTACCCTAACTACTATCACTACCCCAACCTCTATCACTACCCCAACCTCTATCACTACCTCAACCTCTATCACTACCCCTATCACTACCCCAACCTCTGTCACTACCCCAACCCCTATCACTACCTCAACCCCTATCACTACCCCAACCCCTATCACTACCCCTAATACCCCAACCTCTCCTTAACCTCTCCCACCTGTTCTCTTGTTATCCTGAACTACACCACCACTATTAATAAGCCCACTCTTTATCTCAGCTGCAATCATCTTATTTACAATTTTATCTTTGTTAATCTATAAAAGAGTAGGTCACACTGTCACAATATTGCCAACATTTTGAGACGTTTAAGTTTAATTAATATCGCTTATTTAACTCAAGCACAGACAAGAGATGAGTAACATAAATGTGTCACGGATAGCAGCAGGGTACAAAAAGACAACTGGTAAGAATAATTAGAGAAATGTCAAGTTATATGTCTCGGACATGGAATGAGAAAACAAGAGACTGAAAACATAAATATGGTTTTGATTGGGAAATTATCGGTACCACAAGAAGTTGGAAAATACAGCTCATTAAGTTACAAAAGCAATTTTAACAACTGGATGCAACTGGTATGAGGATCTATGGGATAGTTGTTCAGTAAATATCATGGACAGAGTGAAATGGAAGCAAGGCAATGCATGCTGACGCCTTGAAGAAAGGGCAATGCTCGCATAGAGAGAGAGGTTGAACTCAGGCGATTGAGACCGGGTAGCTTTTGTAACAAATTCTGAGGAAAAAATGCCAAGAGAGTTTATTGAGAATACCAACACGGGGTAGAAATCAGTACAAGAACAAAATATATAGCGCACATAAAAGATGAAATTAAAGAAAGTCCCTTAAACATTACACAACGTGAAGATGATATGAAGACGCTCTTCGCTTCCTCCATCCCAACATAAATAGTCGCTTCAATCCTGGGGCGTTCCATTCAGATTCTGTCTCCTTGACAGACCTGTTCTTCACCTGAAGACGGCTACTTGCGTTGTGGCCGAAACGTCGTGAGAATTATTTTATTATATTTTATTTTTTATTATATTATTAAATTCTTTCTACGTGACTTTACCGAAATAACCAAGAAGAAGATGTCAAGTGTTTACTGCAATATCAAGAACATGACATCACAGCAACATTGGCTCTCGGTGTTGTATATGTCTCAAATAGAAAGGAGGAACGTTGGTGAGACACCGTTGAGGGATGCGGTAAAGCTGCAGCCCTGCAATTGCGCGCCCCACGTCACCGCTGGCGGAAAGGGCCCCACTGCAGGGAGGCCTCTGGACAGAGAGAGAGAGCGAGAGCCTCTCCAGAGGAGGGGGAATGTTTTTGGCGGGTTAGACAGACGTCTTGGAAAGAAGAAGTGGGATTTAGTGTGGCCCGCACTTTCACCCCACCGCAACGGACGCGCCAGTTGAGCGCGAGGCGCACAGATTGTGTCAGTGGCCGGGCAGGCGGATTAAAATTTAGTTCTAAACCGCCGTGGGCAACTGCCGCGTCTGGGGATCGAATGGAGCCGGCCAACCCACTTGGATCGTGTGTCTCTGCAGCTGTCCGCCGCCAACTTAGGCCGCTGACGCGACACCGGCATGTCCGTGTGTAACAATGTGTAACAACAAATATGTTTTTGTTCCTGGGTAGTAAGTGTTATTTTCTAATTGCTTATGCCCCAAAGGTATAAAAAATGGCTATTATTCCACACAAACTTTGCTTTTGTGACCAGGACAGAGATATTTTAAATGTACCTATTTTCAATGAGAAAGCGTGTGCATTTGTGTCATTCCTTCACATAAAGTCCTGGTCACAAAAGCAAAGTTTGTGGAGAATAATAGCCATTTTCTATACTTTTGAGGCATTATCAATTAGAAAATAACACTACCCAGGAACAAAAATCCTGTTACATAGTGTAATTTAGCAAGTTGATAATGCTGCAGCTCGATAAAACCAAAATCATTGGCAGCGCTCGCTGTTTTGCCCGTCTCGCTCCCACACACCACACTCACTCAACGTTCACCCCCGCTCGAGCGATTCATTTAGCGGATAATAAAATTGTCGACAGTTGGACGGACAGATTGTGGCGAAAACAAGCAAACAATAGAAATAACATCCTGCAGTCGCGGTGTGTCGCTTACACGCGCGACGGAACCGCAGCCAATCGCGACCGTCAGAGTTAAAGATCCAGGGGCATCATAGACAACTCCCACAATCACAGGGAGAAACTTCGCAACAGCCGCCGCCAGCCAGCCAGACAACTGCTTAATCTAATTTTAAGGGTGAGTGTCAGAGCCCCGCTGAATGTATCCGTGATTAAGTCGCCAGCAGGCGCACCGAGGGACCGCAAATGTGCCAACACCGGACCCACTCCCCCATCACCTGCTCCCTCCTCCTCCCTCTCGCTTCGTTGGACTGCCCCACCACCACCACCGTCGCCTGCTCAGTGCCTCACGTGGTGGTGGTAGTGGCTCTTGGTGTAACGTTCCAGTCGTGAGTTGTCTGCACAGGTTCCTCCTCAATATCTCGCTCTCTCCACGCCAAACGTGACGTCGCGAAAGAATACAAACTCGATGCAATCGTCAATAAACACTGTCTGTGCCCTTAAATAATAATAATGTAATAGGCGACGTTTCGGGTGATGGCCCTTTTCTGGTAGCACGTAGCACCGTTTTATGGAGCAGATCAAGAATTTGGATCTAAGAGTTGTGCTGCTCTTCATGCAGCCACGTGAGAAGGGTGCACGCAACATGAAACATGCGCGGACACAGGCAGTGACAGACGAGTTTCCAAAGAAGGATCAAACTAAACTTCACTCTTTTTTTTCTTTACCCGGTAAGGCCCCACCGAGCTATGTAGCTGTTTTTCAGAAGCGATCACTGGCCATCACGAATGATAGCTCAACAAAGCGGCTTCTTATCGTGTGGAAATGTATCACAGCCAAATGCTCTTGATTTTAAGCTTTCATGACTGCAGGAATCCATACTCTTTTGTTCAATCGATAAAGTCACGTAGGTATAAAATAATTTCCACCTACGTGACTTTACCGAAAGAACCAAAGAGTACAGCCAAATACTCTGAAAGCATTCTTTCTAAATTTGGAGGGAAAACCCGCAGAACCCGGAGGAAAATACACTCGACCACGGGGAGAGAGAGACATGCAAACAGCAAATATACAGGGTCGGGATCGAAGCCACAACCTCCTGTACACCAGGCGAGGTAGTTAACATCTCCTAGTCACCGTGACGCCCTGTGTGGCGCCGCCCTCTGGAGTTATCCCCCGCAACCCCTCCCCTCGGTTCCCATATATTCTTTCACATTTTTACGGTGGAACAGATATCGAACAAAAATCTATCTTTTTATTTTGTACTGTATGCAGTGTTCACTGCGGATATATTTACTGTCCTTGCGATTGCAAATCCAGCAGTGGAGTGAGCTTAAATGGACATGTAGAGAGCAGTGCACTATTATTAGTGTAAGGACATTCATGGACAAAGAGATCAACTTAAGTTAAAAGAGGTTTCATTACTCTCAGAGGGCATGGGCAAATATAACTGCTCAACGTCACTTCCATTGATAGATCACGTCCCGTTATGCAACATTCAGACTGTGCATACCATCAAATTTCAAGTTTAACGTCACCAAAATTGTTTGCACATCACGTGAACACATAATTTCACATTGTGTTACATAATTAATGTAAAAAAATTAACGTGTTTAGAAGGAATATCTTCAGCGGAGGTAAAAAAAAATACATGACTTCTTCCAAAATACAATGCGAAAGTCTTTATGCATTTCAAATCAATGTAGATCTGGTTCCCGTAAATCATGTAACCTTTGTGTGAACAACCCCACTCTGAATCCCTCCTCTCTCATCTGTCTTTGCTATCTAAATCTGCTCAAGCCTCCCGTGAATCACGTGACTTGTGTGTGGCCACTGTCACACTGAATCCCTCCCCTATCCCCGCCCCCTTTGAAAACACACGCTGCTGCTCTGTGAAGCTCACTTCTGCACGCTCCTTCCTCTCTCCCTCTCTCGCCCCCCCCCCCCGCTCATCATCATCATCACCCTCTCATCCCCGACATCTTGGCCCGTTCATTCCTTCTCACCCTCCTCCCCTTCCTACCCGCTGCTCTTTCTGTCTTCCTGCTGCTCATATTGAGCTGTGCCCTCTTTGCCCGTCTTGGGGACTTCCGTCCCACTATCCCTTCCCTTTCCCACTCACCTCGCCCGACTAACTGCAACTGGCTCAACTCCTCTTGCCGTTGTGTGCCACGGGTAAAAAGTTCGTGTACGCTTTACATATATACCGTAGCACAGTAGTTACATTGTTGCTGTGTAAACATATGGACTTCTCGAGCTTTAACAACGACGCGTTGTGATTATAATCTCTTTCTCACATGCAGAGTTTAAAGAAGCCTTCTCCCTGTTTGACCGCACGGGCGACGTCAAGATCACGTACTCCCAGTGCGGCGATGTCATGCGAGCCCTCGGCCAGAACCCGACCAACGCAGAGGTCCTGAAAGTGCTCAACAAGCCCAAGCCAGAGGGTGAGGGGACCACAGCACCACCATCGCCACCACCACCGATGGTTGGCTTTGCCCTAAAACGCGGTGGCACCTGTTTGTCTATGCCACATGTAGTCCGTTTCCTTATTCGGCAACTCACTCACTTGCGTCGTCGAAGATGATCGCACTCAGAACGGTGTGATGACAATACAACTCCTTAATAATCACCAAAAAAACCTGGGAACAACCAAAACAACACAGCTCACACCATAGCTCCACCCTCACCGTTCAAAACGGCGGGAAGAAAATGGTTCCATCTCTTTTACCATGACGCCCAAATGTAAGTTGTCTACACGTGTTTGAAATATAGAACTCCTCTTATCCGTGACCCGATTACCCGCTACTTCTATTAACAGCGCATATTGTAGGGTCCACGGCCCTATACATTCCTATGCTTTGTTATCGGCAATGTGAGAGTTGCTCTTTTCTATTAACATTGGAGAAAGAGGAGTTTGCCTTCATTGACTCCCCCATGCAATTCCCTCAATAGTATCGAGCACCAATGCGGACTTTGAGACGTGCTTCATCGGCAATAGAAAGATGGACAAATAACTCGATTCGGATATACAGCGAGTCTTAACGATATTTAGAATGTATTAACTATGCCTTGAGACACTTTGTCCAAGGACACGAATCAAACAGTGGCAGATAATAACTTATCACATCTACGCAGCGCCATCGCGTGCCAACAACTTCAAAACACCGCGTACCACACCGACTTTTCAAAATGCTCCATAGCGCCCCCCGCACGTCAGCAAATCACAGAACACCAAGTCCTGCCGACTCCAGTCAAAGCCAGACTTTGTGGCGCCTCGGCTTCCGAAGATGGAGGCTTTAGAGGAATTTTCCCCCCTTAACCACTCACCCCCTTTTACCTCATGTAACACCGACCACCTCGGCTCACCCCAGTGCAACAGTGCTTGTCCACACCGTTACATGCAACGTTTCCCATCAGTCCATGCGAAACGCTTCTGATTAACCCACAATTTGTTTGCGCGCGAGTTGAGCCACTTGGCAAATTCATGCAGTTGCTCTCGGATTATCAGCAGATATTACCTCACGTCACAACTCCCATTGTCCACAGAGTTCAGAAACGGAAATCTTCATATTATTGGCAATCATCCACAGAATGTTTTCCCACGGATAAATGGAATAAATTCTCGGATAACCCCGTGGATAAGAGGTTCTGCGATATTGGCCCCCACATCACAACGGATCAGAGTTCTCACGCATAGCTCTCGATGGAATCCCAAAATAATTCGCAATACAATCTCTGTGTGGTATTAGTGCATTACCTCAAATTGCAATAGCTCAGCCATGTTGTACGAATATAACAATTCTAAGACAAGACGGAATAAGTGGATTGTACATTTGAATAAAGGGCAGGGGGAGCTCGCACCGTTACCATTGTGACGTTGATTCGTCGTGTAACGAGAGGCTTCTAAACGTTCAACGGTGGCATGCGTCAATTTCCAGTCAGTTTTTCCAGCGCATGAAAAGTACCGACCCCCACTGTCTGCCCCCCACCGATGCTGCGTTGCAGAGATGCTGATTAAGGACATGGACTTTGAGACCTTCTTGCCCACGCTGCAACACGTCGCCAACTCTAAGGACCGCGGCACTCTGGAAGACTTTGTGGAGGGCCTGCGTGTGTTCGACAAGGAGGGCAACGGCACCGTGATGGGCGCTGAGCTTCGTCACGTCCTTGCGACGCTCGGTGAGAGGAGCGAGTAGCCACCATCGCCGTCGGCAATAGAGGTGGCGAGATGTTAACTACCTTCGCTTGGTATGCTGGAGGTCGTGAGTTCGACCCTGGCGACTATATATTTAGAGTTTGCGTGTTCTCTCCGTGGTCACGTGGATTTTTTTTCGGGTTCTCCGATTTTTGCTTTTCATTTAGAATCAACATCACGCGTTTAGATTATTTGGCTGCGATACATTTCCGCATGATAAGCCACTTTGTTGAGCTTTCATGTGTGGCCAGGTCGCTGCTGAAAAATAGCTATATAGCTCAGTGGGCTTTACCTGGTCAAATAAAAATAGTACAGTCGTAGGTTTTTTGGGTTAGATCGCGTAAGTACAAATGTGTCGTTAAACCCGCCACCGACCGACGCAGCCAATTCGTAAGGTTTGTCACGTAAACAAAAAGGTGACAATTAGTCACTACTTCAGTTCACAATAGTGTGTTGGAGAGTAAACACACAACATTTACAATTCGAGTACTGTGATGTTTCGCCGGTCATTGCAACCAGCTTCATCAGGCGATTAGCCAGAAATGTGAAAAAGTTATCCTGTTTCGGTCTTAAATAGAGCAACGGTGATGTCATCGCTGTGAGCCGATCCGGTGTGAAGACCAAGCGGGGTTAATGTTATATAAATTACAATGGATCATGTTAATCTGAAAATATGCAGTACCTGTTATGAGTTTGGTTATGCACATTTAAGTAACATACAGTGGAATGCTTTTATGTTCAGTTTGTTGTACAAACATTATGTTAACCTGAGAATATACAGAGAATATGCAGTAGCTACTATTGGTTTCTCACAGTTAATCAACACAGAGTGGAATACTTTTACGTTTATCTGAGAATATAGTGCACTGCTCCATGAATCCAGTGACCCGGGTTCAGTTCCCACTCACGGTCGACACCAGTGGCAATTATCTGAACCGGTCCTGGGCTTCCCCTAGGTCGACTCAGCCTCAAATGAGTATCTGGTACGGTGTGTAAATATCACCACTAGGGAGGCAAAGGCGGCCAGGCGTGGTGTTGGCCACCCACCCTCTTCGTGTGCTGTGCCGGCCTTAATCGTAATTTAAAAGTATAAAGCTCCCTTTAACAATCGTTCTCAGGGCGCTTCATAGGTGCTCGCTAACAGCACGTCCTCTAACAGTATGATAAAATGTATACGGGGATCTTTGTTTACCCGTGCACAGGCTGTGCATGTTTGTGTCATTAGTATTACAAATTGGGGGGTCTCGTGTAATTACGTTTTCAATGAGAGGTCTAAATCTGCAGTGGAATTCAATGAGTGAGCAATGCAGAATCTGAGAAAGTGGTGAGCCATTGACTGTACATTTAAAAGACTGAAATGTCGCAGTCAGGCGGGAAGACGAATTGCAAGTTTATTTTGTTTTAACCATCTGATAAATCTAGAGTCCAGGATGAGTCTTATTTGCAATAGTGACCTGGATCCCCAACATGACAAAGACAAAATAAAATTCGGCAATGAAGCAAAGCAATCAGAACAAAAGCAAATACTGTACAACAAACCCACCGCATCACATGAGAAATCTAAGTTATTGCACAAACATTAATTAAGTTAAATAAAAGCTGAAAACAAATTTCCCTGCAGCAAAAATAGGCTCTAAGCAGATCACCTGTAGAGTGATAACAATTTTTTTTCAAAAACTCAGCTACCGAAGCACTAAATATTAAACAGATACAGACTATCGGTTTAACTATAGTCCCTGATATGTAAACAAATACCGCACGGATATTTGTCAAACGCAATTGCAGGGCGAAGTTCTAAAGAATGGACGGTGTCGCGTCAAATTGTGATTTCTATGGGAAGACATCGGGACGATGAGTTCCAACGTCCCGTGGTATGGGGCATGAAGGATATTTGAGTGACACGTGCGGATTGGGTGTGCAGGGGAGAAGATGACTGAGGATGAAGTGGAACAGCTGATGTCTGGACAGGAGGACAGCAATGGAGACATCAACTATGAAGGTAAGCCTACTTCCCTTCGCATCGCCAACCAATTGCCCTTTACTTGTCAAACGCTGCCGTTCGGAACACGACAGGGAGATATCACTTGTAACCGACAAAGTCTACTTTGGCAGAAGCGCGCATCGATGAATTCGCACGGATAAAGTATGCGTTGCTGTTGCCTGTGAAGGCGCGGTAGCTTTGTTGTCGTGGAAATGGCGGTCTGAGTGGACTCTACACGGCGGACCAGATGTCTTGTGACCCTGATTTAATTTTCTAAAACGTAATATATATTTTTTAAGTAAGGGTTATTTCAAACATATATGATCGTGCAAATGGGAAACAAATGCTCGGGATCAAATAATTGACAAGACATCTGGACCATCACCCATATTGTCACATTTATATTTACGTGATCTAACCCCAAAAAAACTCTGTTATGGAAAGTATTTCACTATTACATTTGTATTCATTGATACATTTACACGGTAAGTTGTTAGTTATTATGCCGACGCCTTGATTTTTCTTCCGTGTATCTGCGATTGCAGCGTTCATCAAGCATATCATGGCGGGCTGAGGGCTGCCTCAGGTGAGCAAATGTCTCCTCTGTCAGCTGGGCCAAAGAACACCACACTCTACCGTACTGTGCATGAAACAATACAAAATGATACAAAAAATGTACGCTTCGTGTGCGGACAGTTTCCTCTCGTGAATTACGTGTTTTGTTTTTCTCTTCCAGAAACCATTCACCTTGACTGACAGACACCCCCCACCAATTTTGAAACGGCAAATGAACTAAGAAAAAACCTCCACCAAATGTCAAAATTTGTGTCGTTTATGTGACGATAAAATGTTCTTCCATTGTAATAAATTATCTTTAAAAAAAACGTTCAAGATCCTCTTTCATAAAGTAGAAATGTCATGTCTGAAGCTGTAGAAGTTGACACGAAGGGAGAAACTTGCATCCTGCAGCCCTGGTTAGGGCTGCGGGTGTGTTAATCGCCAAAAACAAATACATGCCGTTTGGCTCACAGTGGCAAGAGCAGGCCATCGTGCGCCGGTGTCAGGGTCCAAATATGGCAAATTCGAAAAATAATATGCGAACTCAATTGGGATCACGTCGTTGCAAGGCCACCACGGGCCACTGGCGGCCTCCAGTGCGACCCATAACGTGTGGCCCCCGATAATACACACATTTTGAAAACACCCCCCATCATCATCATCGTGCTGCTGTCAAACCCCCAATGGTTTCAATGTGTGGCGGCCCTTACACTGATGATGTCTTATTGGCGAAATTGGGCCCCCCTCTGAAAAATCGTGAAGAACACTGATTTACAGCATTCATCTCTCCCTGCCTGTATGCAGGCCAGGTGCTGTTTTTTCCTTGTGCCCACAGAGACAGCTGCCACTAAGGGTGCCCTTTCAGACGTGTTGAGATGACGACATGTAACGTAGGTCGCTCTGAGATGCCCTGGCATAACAGCGCACTCGTTCTGTTAAAAAGAAATCGTTAACACAAATTAAATAAATACTGTAACTATATGTAATAATCATTAATATGCACGAACTAGTGCTTCCTCCATTTGTTTTAAATTCAGTGACAATTTATATTCAAATTTTCTAATAAAAAATATATTTCATATAGTGTCATGTACATTTTCATCTCAAAATGTTGAATATCAAAAGTCACCTAAACTCAAAAAAATGGTACGAGAATACCACAGAGAAACAAACCAAGTGTAAAAACGCGTTTCGTGTTTACGCAGGTAGGGCGACAGTATCAACTTAAGCTCCTCACATTTCCAAAAATCCAGTGAATAATAACAACAACAATAGTTCTATCCCACACAGCGTCATCCATGCAAACAGCGCCCAGAATGCTGAACATCGCGATGCCACAGCACACATCAGCCATAGGCAGCAGCAAACAAGAAAGTGTTTCATTGTGACTTGGCAACTGAAAGGGAGCTGATGTGACGTACGCTCACACATTTTTGATCTTTGGTGTGACCAGCAACTGGAGATGTTATCTCCCTCGCCTGGTATGCAAGGGGGTCGTGGGTTCGGTTGCGACCCTGACACCTGCTGTATGTTTTGAGATTCCATGTCCTCCCCATAATCGTGTGGATTTTTATCCGGGATCTCCAGTTTTTCCTTCCACATTTAGAATTGACGTGCGTTTTGAGTATTTGGCTGCTATACATTTCCACATAATAAGCCACTTCCTTGAGCTCTCATTTGTGGACAGGTCGCTTCTGAAAATAAAAATAGCTGAACTCCACTACGTAAAACGGAAACAATGATGCGAGTCCCTTCCTCTGCCTTCTCCCGGTTTCGTCAGCCGTGTGTGTTGTATGTACTCTATGTATGTTTAACTTCTTTCCCACCGTACGTAGCAAACGGTGGCGAATCGGAGGTGACGGCGGGGGGGGGGATAAACAACAAACTAAGCACAAGAAGTGGTTGTACACAAATTAGTTTTCAATCAGTACGTCGGGGCAACGACGTCACGAGCCGTCCTCCTAAATCCCATGCGGACTGGGGACTATAAAAACACCACCGCAGCTGTTGTTGTGTTCACGCCACGTGGATCATCGCAGCCTCTCAACACGCCACACCAACACTGGGAGAAACGCGCGCTAACACTGCAACAACTTCTGATGAACGCGGTTGGCTACGTACGGTGGCGAAAGAAGAGCAACAAACATCCGTATCCTCCCGACTTCGGCCTAAAGCAAATGTCCAGCAAACACCACGAAAAAACCCTCGTGTAAAGCTGTAAAGCAAATGGACGGGGAGTACAGGGAAGCTCCCCCAGAGGGAAAACTTTCCTGCCCAGTGGAGGGGCAGCAGTTGCCTCGCTATCGGCTCCACTGGGATCATTGAAATGTACCTCGAAAAAAACTGTTACAGATAGTCCATGGGCCAGAGCAGAAATCAATAACCGCCCTCGGTAGCAACACTTTAACAGTGGCGATTCATGTATACGGCCAACACAAGTTCGTTCTTTGGTAACCCTGACTCATTTCAATCGGTTATTGAATAATTCAATTTTATTTCGGTCGTCACAAAGTGATGCCACCTCTAGCGGTACGGACGGGTGAAATGTCTGGCCCTGGCTCATGGGACTTATGCGAGGCAAATTATTACTCGGAAAACGTAAGAACTAAATTAGCCACAAAGCACCGTGGCACTAATAATGCAGGTGGGTCTTGGATTGCGGGCTGCGCAGGTGACACAAAGCTGCCTCAGGTGTGGTGGGAGTCGGGACGGTCGTCCGGATCTCTTTCAAAACTCATCTCAACTTGTAACGCGCCTCGCAGTGCTCGCTCGCTCTCGAAGATAGAGACAGAGCGACTCAGAGGTGCGAGGAAGAACCGCAGACGAGCGGGAAGTTCAACGGCCACGTGGTGAGTTGGCGCCAACAATTGCCCAAGTTCTGTGGTCCTCTATGTATTAAAATGTTTTCAGCCAATTAATTCGCGCTCATACACGTGAGAGGAAACCGGGGCATCCGGAGTAAACACACGTGTAAGAGAGCCACACTCTATCCCGTACAGAAAGGACAGATGATAACTCGTCCACATTATGCTGTACCGCCTTCTCCTGGCAAGCTGGAATTATGGAACCTCCTCGACGTTACCACGGGAAGGGATTTCAGAATATTCGCGTGGTCCCCGCCAAACCCTCGCTGCCTCCACAGTGCTCGATTGCAGGCCGCGTGAATATCCCTCACGGCGCGGCTCGCATTTGTGTTGCGGTGTTGGCCTGGATCTCACCTGGGCATTGTGTGCACTCAGTATTCACCTTGCCACGAGGTCCCCCACTACGGACGCGCTCCACACGTCCCGATGTACCAGACAGCACTTGGGCCTCCGAGCTGGGCTCGCTCGAGCTGCCACCAAACCGTGCAATATTGTTGCGCACATGTTTTTGCAAAAACAAAGTATGACATCATCCAAATGTATGAGGCGCCAGACCTCGACAGGCTGTAGTCCCACATCTCTGGAAGATTTGGGTGTGAACCCAACGCAAGTTCAGTTATCCTGGATTCATCACAGCTATGATTTGATTAAATACAATTTCGTGCAACTGTAACCTTGTCCATAGGTTTGCGTTTTTTTGCGATTGCACTTTAGTTCCGCTTGCTTCTTAAAGGGTAGGCCCTCTGAATTGCAATATTTATGAATGTCAAGGTACCAATTTCTGCAGTTTCCATAGCAACGAGGTTTAGTAAAAAAAGCCAGGCACGCGTACAGTGCGGTACAGAGCGGCACATGAGGCAGTCTTACTCTCTTTATATACACACCTCTTTGGCCGATTAGGTCAATATCAATGCACCTCACTTTGAGATTAAACATTTAATAACGTGACACACGTTTGATTAACTTTAGGGGCCGTCCATAAATTACGTCACGCGATTTTGGACGATTTTTGACCCCCACACGGCGTCAAAAAAAGTCAGACCCCCCCCCCCAAATATTACGTCACAAAGCTCTGCCCCCCCCCCCCCAAAAAAAAAACATGCTTCAAATCGCTTTAAACTATTGTCATTGCAGTGCGTATTTAATGTGGCGCTGCACTCTGATGTTGTAGGAGAAAACATTTATTTAAAAGTCGATTTAATTAAGTAGAATGTGTTGTCTATATTTATTTAAAATTGCGCATTTTGATGTGACGTCACATTTCTCAACCCCCCCCCATCGTCACACATCGTCACAAATGTCTGACCCCCACCCCCCTAGGTGCGTGACGTCATTTATGGACGGCCCCTTAATATCATGGCACTAGTTTACCTCGGAAAGGATATCGGCTTAGAGTACAGATACTCTTTAACAGATGCTTGTAAGTGAGAGAGATAATTCTGTTGATGTTCCCCAAGCACCCATCCAGGCGTCAACCCGGTCTGTGCACAGTACTTGCGACGGTCTCCACCAATACAATAGTGACGATCAAGACGGCAGTTTCTAACATGAAGGCAACGTGTTCTCGTGGGCTGCCGTCTGAGTTTGATCAACCTGGACCCAATGCCAAACTCGAGACCCTGGAACCAACGTCAGTGGCAGAGGTGTCGATGTTCATCGCTCGGTTGCCAAATAAGACGTCGCCGCTCGACAACATCCACACGGTAGAAACTCAAATCGGACATTGCTTGCTTGCCGCTGATTGTCCAGCTGGCAAATCTTTCGTTCAGCGAGGGCTGTTTCTCAGAACGGTTTAAAATTGCGCAGGCAACGCCGCTCCTGAAAAACATCGTCTTGAGCCACAGTGACCCCGCAAACTATCGCCCCATCTTAAACCTGAATGCGATTTCAAAGGTTACAGAGCCCCTGAAGCAATGAGACGGCTCTACTAAAGACATACCTGTCAACCCCTTATCAGTGCCTACCTTATTACAGACCAATTCAGACCTTATACTGGTAGGAACCTCCTGGTTCCTCCAGCCAACATGGGGTTTATTGTGTCCGTCCGTCCGTCGTGCATCCAAAAATGGGAGGGGTGGGGCTGGATAGAGAGGGGAGGGTGGGGAGGGGCTGGGTGGGGAGGGAGGGGCTGGTGGGGAGGGGCTAGGTGGGGAGGGGAGGGTGGGGAGGGACTGGGTGGGGAGGGTGGGGCTGGGTGGGGGGTGGGAGGGGTGGGGCTGGGTGGGGAGGGGCTGGTCACCCCGTGGTGCCCTTATAAAACTCAACGTTTAACCTTCTTACTCCGGCTTGTGCCCGCCCTCACAGTCGGGCATATTTGCGGAATACACCACGCCGCCGTTGACCCTGGCCATTAACCGAGCAACCCAACGTTCCTACAAGCTCCCTCCGCTGGAATGTGTTTGGTCACCCCGTGTCCTTATAAATCTCAACGTTCATCCGACTAAGTCCCATCACAAGGGAGAAACACAAACAAAAAGACAAAAACATGTTTTTGCCCGTATTGAAACGGCTGTACGCCATATGGACCTGAAAACTCAATTTCCCTGAACAAAAATACGGGGTCAGCCGTATGAATTGACAGGTCTGTAAAGATCACTGATGACCTCTACAAGATCGTGGATGACCAGTGCGCCGCAGAGTTGGTTGGCTTCGATCTCTCAGCCACCTTCGGCACCATCCACCATGGAATACTCATCGGGCAGCTAAGGTCAAGGTTCGCTGTATCGGACACGGCACCGGGGTGGATTGAGTCATACCCGCACGGTCGGTCGCAGTTCGGCCATGTCGGTACGTGCGACGGGAAAAACCGGAGCACTCGGAAAAAATCCACACCTTACGTGAGTGGGCAGCATTCTGTCCCCGTATAAATGGAAACAGATGGAGATTAGTCCACTTGCTGAACTGCCTGATGGCGAACCAGGGTCTGGTGCCTCGACGCCCACGGGAGTTTCGCAACATCCGTGCGGTGACCCACCAACCCTCGCTGCTGCCTCCACAGTGCTGGAGTACTGCCGCCACGTGGCGCACACCATAACGGGCGAGTCCGATGAACCAAACACATTCACCAACAACACCGTCGCCTTAAAATAATGAAATATTTTAACACAGGTGACGTTTCGAGCAATGCTCCCTTTTTTATGTAGTGCTATAAAAACTTTTTTTGTTTTAAACATCCCGTCAACAACAAAGCGCCCCCGGAGTTCATACATTCATCAGCACTGGCTCAACACAAGGAAACTCTGGGCCGGTTTCAACATGCACTGTCTCATCATCTTCACAGCAGCACATATATTAACAATCCAGCCATTGCACGAATCGTCGCCTATCACGTATATATATTTGTTTCCTTTCAAATCCGCACATGTTTTTGTTATCGACAGGGTGTGTTGAGTTATTTTTGGGTTAATTGTGCTTTGAGGCCGTCCATAAATGACGTCACGCGATTTTGGACGATTTTTTACCCCCCCCCCCCCACCCGCACGGCGCGTCACAAAGTGTGACCCCCCCTCTCATATGACGTCGCAAAGCTCTGCCCCCCCCCAAAAAAATATATTAAACATGCTTCAAATCGCTTTAAACTATTGTCATTGTAGTGCGTATTTAATGTGGTGCTGCACTCTGATGTTGTAGGAGAAAACATTTATTAAAACGTCTATTTAATTAAGTGAAACGTGTTGTATATATTTATTTAAAGTTGAGAATTTTGATGTGACGTCACATTTCTCAAACGTCGTCATAAATGTCTGCCCCCCCCCCCCCCTAGGTGCATGACGTCATTTATGGACGGCCCCTTTGTGGCACCGCAGCCAACGCAGCACCGCCAGATTGTCAGAGGGGACACAGAGACAGACGTCACAACGCAGCCGCTAGGGGGCGCGACAGCACTTCGCTTGCGGTCTCTCTGCCGGGCAACGTTGCTGCTGAGACCGACCACGTGGGCAGCCCACCCAGAATGGCTGGCTGGTGATTAACATCACAGGCTGCGAATTAAACCCAAATGGTGACCGCCCTTGGAATCACGGGACTCTGCAACAGATATCAGGGTCAGGATCGAACCCACGACCTCCTGTATACCAGGCGAGGTAGTTAACATCTCGCCACCGTGGCAACCAAAATAACAAAAAGGAAAAAAAATCGAGTTTGTTATGTAAAAAAAAATCAACCTTATATCAAGAGGCGCTATGCAATGCAAGGCTGTAATTATAATATATATTGGGGGGGACATATTTGAATATATTTGAATCTTCTAATATGCTCAAAATGTCCCCCCCCCCCCCCATTTCTGTTTATATGATTGTGGTTATGGTTGTACTTTATTAATCCCTAATCTCTGCCATTACATACAATGAAACAAGAAAATGTAAAAAATAAAAAAACAGAGCAATGTAATACAATACACTATTAGACATTATTGTTAAAAATAAATACAATGTCAATCTCATGTGTTCGTGAATTTTTTTTTATATTTTAGGCAGGAAATGGCAGGAAATTCGTTTTCAAATTTAGATTATTTTTTTGGTGGGGGGGAGTCCCAGATCCCCTGGAAGATTTGGTCCCCCCCCCCCCAATGTTGACTCCAAGGCTACGGCCTTGATGCAATGTGACTACGAGACGGTGGTGGTCCTAAATCAAGAACGGTCACGAAGCAGCAGTCCTTGAAGAGCCACCGCATGCGACTCCAGAGCTGCGGGTTGCCCCCTGACCTCGGGCGACTGATAACATCGTTTTGTCTGGGTTTGTGGTCTCGTGGAATAGTGGCCCCCAAATGTGTAGTCTCTGTCTCACTCTGTCTCACTCTGTGTCTCACTGTCACATTCTGTGTCACTCTGTCACTCTGTCTCACTGTCTCACTCTGTCTCACTGTCTCACTCTGTCTCACTCTGTCTCACTGTCTCACTCTGTCTCACTCTGTCTCACTCTGTGTCACTCTGTCTCTCTCTCTGTCTCACTCTGTGTCACTCTGTCTCACTGTCACTCTGTCTCACTCTGTCTCTCTCTGTCTCTCTCTGTCTCACTCTGTCTCTCTCTGTCTCTTAGTGTATGTCCCTGTGAGACTCCGTGCCAGGGTTCCAACATCTTCTAGTCCTTCCCGATTCCCCTCATCCACGTTTCACCAAGTCTCTCAAATACCCTACACATCCAGTTATTACGCGCTGCACGCGCCTGATGATTGCCCAAGACGTAGTTAACGAGGAGAGGCGGGCCGTGGTGGTTTGTAATGGCCACAGGGTTGAGAAATCCTTCGTATATCATGAGACGTGGACCACATTGTTGCTATATTACATCACTCAAATCTGTAACAGGCCAGAGTACCCCATAATTGTCGTCATCACAGAAGAGCAGTGCAGGATGGACATTTGCAAGTTACAAACGACAGCACAGAAATGTGCACGGAGCATATGTGCATCGCGATAAACAACCCATCAACATTTTCTCAAAGAAG
This sequence comes from Entosphenus tridentatus, assembly GCA_014621495.2. Lineage (NCBI taxonomy): Eukaryota > Metazoa > Chordata > Hyperoartia > Petromyzontiformes > Petromyzontidae > Entosphenus > Entosphenus tridentatus. The sequence goes on from CM025626.2 coordinate 1,026,759, forward strand.
TGCGTTGGGGTCACCGTTTAAAAACACATTCCTGCGGAGGGAGCTGGTAGGAACGTTGGGTTGTTCGGTCAATGGCCAGGGTCAACGGCGGCGTGGTGTATTCTGCAAATATGGCCGACTGTGAGGGCGGGCACAAGCCGGCGTGAGTAGGTTAAACGTTGAGTTTTATAAGGGCACCATGGGGTGACCAGCCTCTCCCCACCCAGCCCCACCCCTCCCACCCCCCACCCAGCCCCACCCTCCCCACCCAGCCCCTCCCCACCCAGCCCCTCCCCACCCTCCCTTCCCCACCCAGCCCCTCCCTCCCCACCCAGCCCCTTCCTGCACGACGGACGGACACAATAATCCCCTGTGGGCTGGTGGAACCAGTGGGTTCCTACCAGTATAAATGTTTATAGTGAACGTGACCGAGTGGCAGTGGCAGCAGCAGCAGCAGCGATCGACAGATGTGGTGACCTGGCTGGGTCCTCACGGATGGGAGGGGTGAGGATGAGGGGGTGAGAGAATGAAGGACGGAGTTTGAAGGGGAGGGGAGGAGAGGTTATAGAGTGAGGGGAGGGGTGGGGATGA
>CM025626.2:1051127-1082959 GCA_014621495.2 Entosphenus tridentatus
AGGGAGTTAATGTTTAACAATGTTACATTCCCTGATGTTTTTAAATATAAACATTTGAATTTAAAGCTTTTACATAAATAATTAAAACATTTAAATGCAAAATTTACTCACAGTGGCCTAAAGCCTACAGCTAGGCCTAAAGCCTCGAACTAGGCCTCTAACTCCCCCTTCGTATCGTACCCCCGTGTGTGTGAAAGGGCGTTAATGTTTAACAATGTTACATTCCCTCATGTTTTTCAATAGAAACATTTCAATTTTAAGCTTTTACATAAAAATACACTCCCTACCCCCCCATTAATTTGTTCATTCCTACCAGCCCACCCCACAGGGACCTGTTAAGAATACTCCCCAAATGGTCAAACATCTCAAGCAATAGGCGTCCGCAAAGGCTCTGGAGGCAAGCTTTGTGAGATAAATAAATTAATATTTTTCGATTTAAAGCTTTCGTGACTGCAGGGATTCATCTTCTTGGTTCTTTCGGTAAAGTCACGTAGAAGGGAAATAATACAATAATAAAAATAAAACAATAAAATACATTTTATTTTTATTTTATTATGTTTTATTTTTATTATTTAAGTTTTTTGTAATTTATGTATTCTTTTTATTATTTTATTATTTCCCTTCTACGTGACTTTACCGAAAGAACCAAGAAGATAAATTGATATTTGTGTTGTTAACAAAGATAGCAAGAGCCCATTGAGGCACACAATGTTAACGGCTTTGAGGTTAGTAGGTTTCGAAAACAGCAACACGACAGGCATTTTTCAGGATAATTTTTGTTATAGTGTTGATTTTTACTTGTTCTTTTATAATTACCGTGTTTTAGTTTGACAATCTAATTTATTGATGACATAAAAACATGAAAATGAGTGAAAATTTCGCGCTACATTGTTAGACGCGACGTGATGTTAAACGTGGCCGTGGAGGAGGGTGAAGGATGTGAAGTGACTCGCTTAACAGCTTTCTCCTCCACGATGCTCAAAGCATCGTAGAGGAGTGCTTGTTGGTAATGTAACTATATCAGACAACAGCACTGTGCTCTCTCCGATAAATGCGGTAGTCGCATTCCTGAGGAACACCACATTATGGGAAAATCGCTTTTTAATAAAGTACAGCACGGCCCGCGATAACACGTGAGATGCCTACGCAGGCTGAACAAAGACTGAGGGGCGTGGGTAGCATCTAGAAGCATCCAACAGCATCCCACTGCCTCGTGCGATGCTACGCCGAGGCAGCCGTATGAGCGCTTATTCCTACTCGCTCAACGTAGTTCCATTCACTCAATCGCGTTATATCCATTTCGCATCCGCGTTATAAAATGTGTTCACAGATTCATTCATCGACGTTACATCCAATTGGCAACAACACACGGTGTGAGAGCAGAACGGACTGGAGTTTAAAACCAAAATAAAGTGAACTTTAATGAAAAATGAGACCTTGACTTCCAAACTGTAGTTAAAGACAGGTCCGATGAACACATGGCCGGTCTCGACTTATTTTTTTATGCCGATTTATAAACATGGGCCACTCTGAGTGAAGAGGTTGGCTCCGGGCGTAAATATTAAATTCTGTAAGAGACGGTTCTGCCGGTCCCTGGCGTGTCTGCCCCGGACATATACACACAACGTAGTAATCAGTGGTCAGAATGTAAATGCAGAAGTTCCAGCATGTGCCAGCACTGCACAGCCCACGTTCACTGCTGTGACTCCCTCTGTGGCAGCATTGTAGCGTCGGAGTAGGAACCGTTCTGAAAGGTGCCGCTGTTCACGTCAGGTGTCCTGTGGAGTGCTGGTATGGCCTACCGTCGTAGACTGGCACGTTGAATCAATGGTTACTATAACGCAAGCTCGAATCCCCTCGTACATTTCCACCACTACGTACACGCTATTCATAGTCACGATAGGAGTCATTTCACATTCATACATCGGGTTTTATTAACTCATTTAGCTATATTCTTGGTTCTTTCGGTAAAGTCACATAGAAGGGAACTAATACAAATAAAACAATAACATTCTCACGACGTTTCGATTGCAACACAAGCAATCAGCAAGAAAATAATGTTCTTGTTTTATTTGTATTATTTTATTATTTCCCTTCTACGTGACTTTACTGAAAGAACCAAGAATATGAATCCCTGCAGTCACGAAAGCTTTAAATCGAAATCATCTAGCTATATTTAATTTTGTTTTAATTATAACGTAGAATCAAACTCCAATTACACAGCGGGCGTCAAGGTTTGGATCAAACCCACGACCTCCTGTGTACCAGGCGAGGGAGTTAACATCTCCAAGGCACCTCGGCGCACTCAGTTACACTTCTCCTCACCTGGGCACCGCCTGAATGTCCAGGTAGGATGCCAGCGGGGTTGGACGAGGTTCCACGATGTTTCGCGAGGCTCTAAGATATTTCACGAGGATTGGGCCGAAGCCTGGGGCAGTGGCTTTGATGACGAGCGGGGGTGGTTTACGGCGCTTGAGATTGATGGCTGCAAATAAACAAAAACACACACAACTGCTGCATGGACCGCAGTTCGAGTTTGACATCGAACAAAGTGCTTGACACCTTAAACATTGTTGTGTCTTGCTCAACACAAGCTCTAATCCCGTCGTACAAGATAATAAGCAGAGTTGGCTTACATGCCACAGAAGCTGACATTTCCATGGCCGTTTTTCTCTAAATCGTCAACTCAATCAACATTTGCTTTCTGAACGTCGACTTCAGTTCACAGCTCTCTTCACCACGTCGTCGTCGCAGCTTTAACCCCCCAGTTCCGAACTCACACTGGGGGGGGGGGGGGGGGTTCCCTTGAGTTTCACGTTTTCACCATCTGCTCGCTTATCCTCTCGCACGTAAAGCCTGCGGAAACACATCCTCGAGATGCCCAATTAGCCTCCTCACGCTCTTTTACGAGCAGTGGCGAGACGTTAACAACCTCGCCTGGTACGCAGGAGGTCATGGGTTCGATATCCCGACCCTGACGCTACGAGGGAGACAAAGTCTCGCAGTTATCACGCCCGGGACTCGCTATTATGCTTTTTTTTTACTTGACACAGTACATACTTGCTTGTTAATTGCCCTTAATCGTGGTTCGCAAGCAGCCAGTGAGAGTGGAAATTGCGTCTGCTGGAAAAAAGGCAGAAGAAAGTGATGATGAGTTTTGGTGAGAAAGTGAACGTGTGAGATTTCTGTTGTAATGAGTCGACTGTGTGAGGTCCATGATTAAAAAGAAGGCGAATGTCTTATTTTTGAGGGAAAGTGTTGCAGTCTAGCGCTGCCCCCCAGACTGATGGAATGATAACAGCCGCATGGCGTTGTTATCGAACACCCTGCATCTACCGAGCAATCACCCCCCTGAATTCCTCACCACCACCTCCATCGTTGTCAAATCATCATCAAAGGTAATAAAAAATAACCCACATTGTTCTTCATAATGTAATATTTATTTATCGTAGTCATTGTGATTAAACATTTACCCCCCCCCCCCCCCCATGTTCACTCATACCAACGGGACCACATTTTCCCCCATTTAAACCAAGTTTCATGCATTCGCGAATTTCTGCATTCGCGTGCGTTTTCAAGAACGTAGCCCTCGCGGGACACAGAGAGCGAGAGAGAGAGAGAGAGGGTTTACCGTACTGCGAAGGTTGTCCCCTTTTCACGTTGTGGAACATTTCTCGATGTACGGCCTATCTCGCCTATTCTGATGTTGACCGCTTGATCCATGCCTTTTGTTGCCAACGATGTAACACGATTTTTGTTCCTGGGTCGTAAGCGCTATTTTATAATTGCTTATGCCTCAAAGGTATAGAAAATGACTATTATTCCCCACAAACTTTGCTTTTGTGACCAGGACTTTATGTGAAGGAATGACACAAATTCGCCCGTTTTCTCATTGAAAATAGGTACTGGCGGAGCCAGTGGGGTGGGGGTGGCACATGCCCCCCCAATGATCCGATCGAAATCCAAAATTTCGATCGGAACATTGGGGTTTATTAGGAATAAATCGTCATTTTGCGACCCCCAATGCTACTGAGTAGCATATTATTGCGTGTCAGGGACTCTATGAGAAGATAGGACAATAGTCTGAGTCCATAATTGACAATAAGTAACGGCAAAGCGGTTATAAGTGACTTAGAGAATTGCGCGCAGTTGCGTATACAGAGTACACGACTTCCCTGAAGGCATCAACACCTTCCGAGAGCGCGATGCCGATCACACAACGCGGTTCAAATTCGACCCTCGATCGATGGCTGCGCCATCGCCGCACACGCGTCGAATAGAAAGCAAGGGACAAATCCATACTTACTAACAACTCCTTACTTACTTACAACTCCTAACATTTTTCATTGCTGGAGGGGTTGCCCCCCCGACCTGAAAATCCTGGCTCCGCCATTGAAAATACTGTAGGTCAATTTCAAAGTACAGTGAGGGAAAAAAGTATTTGATCCCCTGCTGATTTTTTACGTTTGCCCACTGACAAAAAAATGATCAGTCTATAATTTTAATGGTAGGTGTATTTGAACAGTGAGAGACAGAATAACAATAACAAAATCCAGAAAAACGCATGTCAAAAATGTTATACATTGATTTGCATTTTAATGAGGGAAATAAGTATTTGACCCCTCTGCAAAACATGACTTAGTACTTGGTGGTAAAACCCTTGTTGGCAATCACAGAGGTCAGACGTTTCTTGTAGTTGGCCACCAGGTTTGCACACATCTCAGGAGGGATTTTGTCCCACTCCTCTCTGCAGATCTTATCCAAGTCATTAAGGTTTCGAGGCTGACGTTTGGCAACTCGAACCTTCAGCTCCCTCCACAGATTTTCTATGGGATTAAGGTCTGGAGACTGGCTAGGCCACTCCAGGACCTTAATGTGCTTCTTCTTGAGCCACTCCTTTGTTGCCTTGGCCGTGTGTTTTGGGTCATTGTCATGCTGGAATACCCATCCACAACCCATTTCCAATGCCCTGGCTGAGGGAAGGAGGTTCTCACCCAAGATTTGATGGTACATGGCCCCGTCCCTTTGATGCGGTGAAGTTGTCCTGTCCCCTTAGAAAAACACCCCGAAAGCATAATGTTTCCACCTCCATGTTTGACGGTGGGGATGGTGTTCTTGGGGTCATAGGCAGCATTCCTCCTCCTCCAATCACGGCGAGTTGAGTTGATGCCAAAGAGCTCCATTTTGGTCTCATATGACCACAACACTTTCAACCAGTTGTCCTCTGAATCATTCAGATGTTCATTGGAAAACTTCAGACGGGCATGTATATGTGCTTTCTTGAGCAGGGGGACCTTGCGGGCGCTGCAGCATTTCAGTCCTTCACGGCATAGTGTGTTACCAACTGTTTTCTTGGTGACTATGGTCCCAACTGCCTTGAGATCATTGACAAGATCCTCCCGTGTAGTTCTGGGCTGATTCCTCACCGTTCTCATGATCATTGCAACTCCACGAGGTGAGATCTTGCATGGAGCACCAGGCCAAGGGAGATTTACAGTTATTTTGTGTTTCTTCCATTTGCGAATAATCGCACCAACTGTTGTCACCTTCTCACCAAGCTGCTTGGCGATGGTCTTGTAGCCCATTCCAGCCTTGTGTAGGTCTACAATCTTGTCCCTGACACCCTTGGAGAGCTCTTTGGTCTTGGCCATGGTGGAGAGTTTGGAATCTGATTGATTGATTGCTTCTGTGAACAGGTGTCTTTTATACAGGTAACAAAGCACTCCCTTTAAGAGTGTGCTCCTAATCTCAGCTCGTTACCTGTATAAAAGACACCTGGGAGCCAGAAATCTTTCTGATTGAGAGGGGGTAAAATTCTTATTTCCCTCATTAAAATGCGAATACATTTATAACATTTTTAACATGCGTTTTTCTGGATTTTGTTGTTGTTATTCTGTCTCTCACTGTTCAAATAAACCTACCATTAAAATGATAGACTGATCATTTTTTTGTCAGTGGGCAAGCGTACAAAATCAGCAGGGGATCAAATACTTTTTTCCCTCACTGTATCACTGTCCTGGTCACAAAAGCAAAGTTTGTGGGGAATAATAGCCATTTTTTGTACTTTTGAGGCATAAGTAATTGGAAAATAACACTTACACCCAGGAACAAATAATAAAATGTTTTTGTTACACAGGAAATTATCGCAACGCTCTCATTACCCCGGTCTGCCCAAAAACCTCACGTGCAGGGCCCACGCGCCTGGCCAGCACACCCAACTTTATTTGTGTGGCTCACCGGGAAAAATAAATATTGTTGAAGAACCCTCCTCTGGAGTTACCACACTCCATTCTGCCCCACTTGTTTGTAATGTCGATTGCCTTAACCCAGTCCTCGATAGCTGCCTCCGAGCCCACTCTAGCGTTGATGACGTTTCGGTATATTTTTTTCAGAATTTTGAGACGCCCTTTGTGAAGAGACATCATTCTCAAAAATGCGGCCCTCCATCAGAAACCTACTGCTCTGCAGCCACTTACCTGGCTAGCTTGCGTTGAACCTACGCGTTGTTATTCTTTTGTGTTGCTGTGCTTGCAGAAAACTTCCCAATGGAAATCTAGCGACGAGGCATGTGCGACCAGCAGCAGCCAGACCCGTTGCACGCACCGGCAACGAAAGCGATGGAAGAGGAGACAGCGGAAGGCGGCGGAGGTGGTGAGGGGACGTGGAGCAGCAGCAGCGGCAGGGGCAGCAGCAGCAGCGACTCGCGCGACGACCGGCAAGCCAAAGGGCAGGGAATGGAGCAGAAGCCGGCGGGCAGAGAGAACGGATTGCCATGGAACGTGAACCCACAATCTGACGCTGACGCTGCTGCCGCTGCTGCCGTTTCTGCTTCAGATCAAAAACGTGAGTTTCTGTGTTTACATGGGAGAGGGTGTTGCTCTAACATATCAGTAAACGTGGCGCAAGACCCGCAGAGGTGGCCTTGCTTTGCCTCGTATCGTTTCTATTGCCGTCGCAATATACTGTGGCAATCATACGGTGGCAATTAAACCGCAGGCAACGTGTGAAGGCAACGTTCGAAAGCTAAGATAGTCTTTGATTAATTAAAACATAAAATGCTGATACCCATACACTCATAGTTTTTTCGTATATATGACAGAAATAAATCCTGAAATCACCTGTAATCATTCTCAGCTATGCAATGATTGATGATATACAGTAGTGAAACTCCTATTATCTTTCCCCCTTTGACCTCCTCTTCCTCGGTGCCATGGTGGATAGGAGATGTTAACTACCTCACCTGGTATGGAGGTCGTGGGTTCGATCCCGACCCTGACGACTGTTGCTGTATATTTGGAGTTTTCATGTTCTCCCCGTGCTCGCGTGGATTATTCTCCCGGTCATCCGGTTTTCCCTTCCACATTTAGAATGAACGTGCATTCAGAGTATTTGGCTGCTGCTATAAATGTCCACGTGATAAGCCACTTCCTTAAGCTTTAATTGGTAGCCAGGTCGCTGCTGAAACAGAGCGACATAGCTCAGTGGGCCTTACCTGGTAAAATAAACATATTTTATTCTCGTTTATGATGATTATATTAGCAGCCACCCCAAGTTTATCCGTGAATTTTCCTCTTATCCCATTGTCGGTTATCTTATCCATGCTTTTGCGTGGATAACAGCAATAAACTAGAAGTCCGGGGGAAATGCATCCGACTATTCGCACTTATTCGTAGTTTTGAATTATAATATTGATGTTTCATGTTTTTTTAAGTTATTTTGCCCAAACGTAACAATTCGTTTGGTCACGTTGCATTGGCAGTGATACACGGTGAACAAATAACAAAAAAATATAATACGTTCATCAATAGCATTGTTGGCTTAACATCACCTCTTATATCATTTTCCTTTTATGGCCATAGTGTAATTAACGGAAATGTAGGGTATTTTTTGTTAAATGTAAAAATAGCATTTGCCTGTACTTTGCATAATTCATGAACAAGTAACTCGTGCAAGTTTTCCTGCATGTATTTCGAGTGCAATAATACATTTTAATTGACACTTTTGTGAGGAAGCTAAAGGCAGCAATTACAGATGACGCCACAGAACTATGTATCCATGGCAGATCTCTCGTCCACGAAAGCATAATACTAGCGTTGGTGTATCTACTTTGTCTTTCTCGCCAATGTTTTCCCAATTGTATGTACGTATGTTGCACTTTTTTGCACCATACGTAGCCAACCGTGCTAATCGGAGGTGCCAACTGTGCTAATTGTAATATCGGTCTCTCAAAGCAGTGCAACTACTGTGCTAAAGGACAACTCACGGAAGCGGATATCACAGAGCTACCTCTGAGGTCCCTTCATGAGCCGAATAAACCACACCGTGGGGACTGCACAACACATGTTTAGTACGTGACTCCATTTCGTGTTTGTTGTGTGCAAGTTATCGGTGACCAGGCTGAGACCATCAACCCACTGCACATGGGAACCCAGCTTAATCACAGGCGGGCGAACTCTAGAATCGAACGTATCATCTCGGCATTGCCAGCTCTGACCTCCGAGCCATTCAGCCACCGGCTGGGTGTAGCACAGCACTGTATACTATAACACGGTGTATATTTACTGTGGTTGTGACTGCACAACCAGCAGTGGAGGGAGATTAAACGGACATGTAGAGAGTGGTACACTGTTGGAATAGGAAAATGAATGTGCATAAGTTCAACTCCAGTTCAAATTTAAGTTTTTATTACACATAGGGCATGGGGAAATATAGGTTAATTCAACATGGTTGGGTTCAAATTTTAAATACCTCAAGGATTGTTTATATTGTCTCTCCCATGTTTGGTATGCACCTTATTGGCAAGTTCCGTATTTAAGATACCCTCCCTTTAAATATGGAACGTTGGGCCAACGTTCCGCATTTACTGGGTGATTGCCTTTGGATTGAATGCAATAACCATGACATGATTGCGTTCCAGGTGTGAGAATTGGTTCCACGGGGTGCCGCCGTCCCTCCCTCGTTACGGGGGCTGCCGTGTTGCGGCGAAACTCAGTTCAGTGTCGTACGATATAAACCCCCATGCCCGTCCTACCATCCGTATTTTAAAATATCGTAATTATCATGGCTCACTTAATTTTGCTTCCACGTTTTTTTGTTTGCCCCCCCCTCCCAAATATATTTACGAAAACAAAACCCAATCATACAAATTGCAAATAAATATCCGTCACTGTATTGATTCATGTAATGGTTTGTACAAAGCTTTTTGGGGTTTTCTTGAGTAATTGACGGCATGGCCGTGACTCAGCTCACGTGATACTTTGGTGGAGCTCACCCCGAGCTATAAATGCTGATACGTGCATTGCCTTTGTACTGTAGGCCAATCCGTTTCAAAGACGATGCCATCTAATTATCAGAGTTTGTTGGTTTGCATGTTCACCCAACGTCCGTGTGGTGACTGCAAACTAGATTCCTTGCTAAAATGTATCTATTTGGTGTTTGAACATCTTAACACCTGTTTTATTTTTCCAGAAAGGGTACAACTTATTCTTACTTTTTCATAGGATGGTTGAGTCACGTGTATGGCAGGTGGCGCATTCTAATAATACAGCGCATCGAGAACAGTTGAATGCACAAATAAAAACCCTTGCAAAGCCCTGGTTCATCTTAGCCTTGCTATTGCATTGCACATGACAGCCTTAACAATACTAAATATCAAACAATATACGATGCATACACTGTGCACAGTATGTATATACAATGCAGGATATTGTAGTTTGTACAGGAGTTGAGAAATCATCAACTTAAGTTGTATTTGTTAAAGTCTGGCAGAGTAATGATTTGCTGCTTTGTGTGTGTTTAGTGTCGTGGTCCTTCCCCTGCACCTCCGATTAGCGCGTTTGGTTATGTACCGGAGTGTAAAAGAAGTTAAAATACAGAATTACATTTTATACGTAGGCTTTCATGACCAATGTTAAGATTTATATTTCGTGTCTTTTTGGTGAGGTTCTTTAGGTATCATGTTTTTTTATTATTTTGAACCTCCACCGCCCTACAACCAACACATTCAAGTGGTCACGTGGGCAACTTTGCCAATTGATTCATGTTTTTGAAGCAAACCGGAGAATGTTGAAAAGCAAAGTGACATGTTGAGAATCAATAATAGAGGGTTTTCAACTGCTCCATTACCGTTGTCACTGTGCATTGCGTGTCTGCAAATGATTAAACAGAGCCAAACCCAGAGACACTTTGCAGTGAGCGTGACACGATGGCTGATTCCCTTGCGTGATTAACTCACTCTCAGATGGGAAGCGGTGAGAGGCGTAGCGGCAACAACAAAAAACACCAGTAAATACTGTCCTGGCTAGGTGACCAAAATATAATCATAATCACAAGAGGATAAACGTGACAATTCGCCGTGGGTATGGTCTTGATCTGCGAGTGTTCGACGATGGTGGTGGCACGACGCCTCCCGGGTCCTCGGACCGTTGAGAATGTTCTGCTGCGACGTTCCGCCGGAGATCACCTCCAGTGCCATCGGATGTTAACACCTCAGCTGTCACGAGAGCTGAGGTGAAAAAACAATCAGTGGGAATATTTGCCGACGTGACAAGTTGATTTCATTCGCTCCGCCATATGGCGGAGGATTATAACTACAAAATTGACATTGTACCGACATGATGACTTCACGCAAATTTACAACGTATTATGAGTCACAGTTTTCATGCTGGTGGTTTAACGTCGAAATTACTGCGCATACTACAGTACTCGCTATTTAAAGGAGACTCGTGTTAGTGACATTGCGCTTTCGGCTTTTCGCAAACCGTCACGGCAGCTGCCGTGTGTTGTAACAGCGCACTCCGCCTGAAGGCGTTGTAACAGTGCACTCCGCCTGAAGGCGGCACGTCGAACGTTTCCCGTGCGCCCACCCGCCGGCCATTCTCCGTTCCCCCCGCGGTCGCTTTCTGTGTGCAGAGCGGGGCGCGGGAGCGACGATGCCGCGAGCCACGGCGGGTGGCGGCGATCCCGACGCGAGAGCGACGGAGCCGGCGCTGCAGGCGGGCGGCTCGGCTGAGGACGCCGACCCCGGGGCTGGGGCGGCGGCGACGACGACGGCCGTCGCCGCCTACCAGAAGATTTCTCTGGAGAAGGGTGCGTCGTGACCGAAACCGTTTGCGCGATGACTCGTTTGCTTTCGGGCTCTTTGGTGGTCTGTGTTTTGTAAAGAACCTCTCGATAAAAAAAAACAATGTACGTGAAGGTGAAGAAGACGTTAAATACGGCATGGTGTGTTGTTTTCAGAGCAAGATTAAGGCGGTGGCTTTTTTCTGGCGCTTGCGGCGTTCATTGCGCATTGCAGCCGCTGCTTCTGCTGCTCCATTACGCTTGTCACTGTTCATCGCGTGTCTGAAAATTATTAAACAGGGCCAAACCAAGAGACACTTTGCAGTGAGCGCGACACGATGGCTGATTTCCTGCGTGATTAACTCACTCTCAGATAGGAAGCAGTGAGAGGCGTAGCGGGAAAAAAAAACACCAGTAAATACTGCACTGGCTAGGTTACAAAAAATATAGAATTACAAGAGGATACATTTGAAAATTTCAAAATTCGCCGTGGGTATGATCTTGATCTGGGAGTGTTCAACAATGGCGGTGGCATGACGCCTCCCGGCTCCTCGGACCGTGCCAGGCACTGTGCACAAGAGCCAGCGAGATGACAGGCTCGGGTACGCGGAGCAGCGCACACGGGCATCCTTGAGCCCAAATCGGGGGAGAGCGCGCGATTGTGAATGTGAATATTCATAAGCAGCTTCTCCAGCGTGCGTTAACATTCAGAAGCAGTCTAGCGGTAAGCCACCCACCCACCCCTCCTTTCATAGCCACAGCCCAAGACCCTCAGTCTATTCACAATCCACCACTGTGCTGTACAGAGAACCCGAAAAGTGCTGATTATTATTCTAGCACCACACGTCACACATGAGTGATGTGTATTTCTTTCTTTCTTATAATCTCGCATAAAAAACGTGATCACACTACCACATGGTAAGTGTTATTTTTTTGTAATTCAATTTACGTATTGGTGTTTACCATACGTCAAAGTGATTTTCTGCTCAAATGAGCATTGAGGAGGTGAGCTCATCTTGGATTTTACGGCCCTGAGCCAGTTTTGGAAATTACACATTCCTATGACGGGGGTATCCTTAAGAATACCACTAATTTATTTCCCCACAAAGCGGTACATATTTTATCGGCCTAGGAGGGATGATAGCTTAAATCAATCTGAACAACCAGGATTTGAATTCACAACTTTTTGATTGCGAGCCACTCACTCTACCGCTGAGCCACTTGGCTGGTTTGCCTATTGATGTGCTGCCTATGGATGTGCCGCCCGTGTATTTATGGCGAACGCAATTGTTAGCTCCTCACACCGACCTGCGTAAACCCGAGATAGCTCCTACGAAGGCGACTGCAAATGGTTTAAGTCTCAGGACGCCTCATACAAACCAGAGTTTCAAAGGTGGCTCCCGTGTTTCCCAAGCGTAGAGAAGACAGAGCAACGATTGCGGTGAAGAAGATGCAAAGATTTGTGCGGGGCGGCCTTCCAGGCGTCCATGCAGGTATCATGGCAGGTGATGTCATGATAATGCACCTGGCCTAATTCAGATTGAGACCTCTGCCACCAACTGGGAGCCCAATTATGTCAATTCCTCCAGCCTCTTCACAGCCTCGCCGTTACTCACGAAGAGGGGGGAGCTCATTGATGGCACTACCATGTTAGCTGCCGTGTTTTCGGTAGGACCGATGGCAAGGTTTCCACATCTTCGCGGCAAGCTGCACGTTCAGCAGCGAGGGGGTCTCCAACTCCTTATCAGGATAGGCAGTAATTGCCAGATCACCCGTGACGCAACATGTGGTTAACCATTCGGGAGCAATCGTCCATTGACCACAGCTAGCCATCTGTTCCAGAAGAGAAAAAACATGGTACAGTCATGCGAAGCTTCTCGAACTCCATGGTCAAACACAGTTGTGAATAAGTGTTGAAGCTGAAAAACGTCCCTTATGTACCTGCAAGTGCACAAACAGCTCTTATCCCAGCCAAGTGACTTTACCAATCCAAAAGCCCTGGTCTGTGAACGCTCTTCTAGGCCTTCACCAGGTCTTTGACGATGTGCCGTGGTGAATGTAACCAGACGCGAACTGCGTTGACTTCCACATGAGTTAGAGGACAAAAAACAATCCAGCTCCTGTGTACTTCACAAGTTACATATTGATTGTGTAACTTGATGTTACTTTATAAAAATGTTAAACTGCATTGCTGCACCCATTTATCCCAACCCCATACTATGAGGTAGACTTTAAATTTTGACTTAAAACTTTCGTGATTGCAGGAATTCATATTCTTTGGTTCTTTTGGTAAAGTCACGTAGACTTTACCGAAAGAACCAAAGAATAGGTAGACTTTACTTTGTGGAGTTTCCTCGATTAATAATTCGTGTGTCGCGGTGTCCTCACATGCCCAAGTGAATTCACATCTTGTGTGTTTCCTCTCAGCCCCTTCAGATTATCATTTCAGTGCCGCTTCAAAGGTCTGTGTATGCTCCTCGGGTTTTTGCACTCATGGAATTGGGGACGTGCACTCATTTCGTCCACACGTTAGGGAGTACCGGTTTCCAATGAGGGTCCTGCAGGTGACGCTTGGTCATTTGGGTTTGCAAACGAGGTCTGAGGATTATGACTCTTTGCTGCTCGTGTGAATGCCACCAGCCCCCATGGACTTTCTAAAGTGGCGAATGAGAGCCACTTATATAGAGCCATGGTGGTTACATCGCTGTTACTGCGATTTGTGTGGATCGTGATGTAAATGTTCAGCGACTTGCCAATTTGATGTTCTCATACAAATTACCAACCTCGATTTAATGACCGTGGCTAAGATCAGTGGTGAGCGATATCTAAACCGATCCAGGGCGCTCACCACCCCCTTCACCAACGCGCACTGCTGGCCGGCTTGATGGACACTGTTTTAATGGGCAAATGCGCACCACCATTACAAATGACAGGAGGATGTCCTTTTCGTGTGGCGCTGCATGCAATGGCTTCGTCCCACCCCATCTCCATAATTCTCTGCAACAGTGTTTCTGCTCACCAAAGCAAAGTCACCACGCTCATGGATTTGAACGTACTCAATGTCCGTTCTAGAAATACAGTGTGAATGACTTAACGATACACAGCCACAGCAGCAATACAAGTTTCCCGCATGGCCTCATCCCATCCACCGCATTCATTTTTTTTTTACAAACTCTATTCGGGAGGCAGGGGGAGTGGTGCATTGGTTGAGCGAATTGCGCTGTGAACCCGGCGAGCTAAATTCGATTCCCCGGCCGTGGCCAACACCATCGTGCGAGTGACGTCTGAACCGGTCCCTCCCCACCCGCCCCCTTCAGCGACCCTCACTGACCAGCGCATTGAAGTACGGTTAAAGAATCCCCATGACCGGTGTGGTTGACAAAGGGCCCGACAATCCTTGTTTAACAATTATGAGAAAACTGCAATAAAGCAGTTCACATTAACTACATTTGCACAAAAACTCGTACATTTAAGTATTTAGAATGTTGAAAACACTTCCAGGGCATCTGCAGAGACAAATATTGGAAACCGCTGCCCCCTGGCATTCACCCACGGCTTTGCCTGAGCTTGCAGCCTGCCGCGTCTTATGCAACGGGGTTGTGCGCTCACTCTCTGACGATTGAGCAGGGGGAACGGGTGTGTGCTTTGGGCAACCACTCTTGCAGTTGTGCTGCTCGTGGATTCACGAGCCTTTGACGCACAGCACATGCTGTTCTTTTTTTTCTATCTCTAACGAGATACTTGCTGCAAACATCCGCTGTGTGCGCTGTGCACTATTTTAAATCACAATATTCCACTGTGCAACGGTGGTGCCCATGCCCAGTAAACTCGGAACGCTGGCCCAACGTTGGGCCAACGTTGGGCCTACATTGGACTAACATAGCCCCAACGTTGGGCCTAGGTTGGTTCAACGTTGGGCCTACATTGGACTAACGTAGGCCCAACGTTGGTTCAATGTTGGTCCAACGTTGGGCCTACATTGGACTAACGTAGGCCCAACATTGGACCAACGTTGGTCCAACCAAACGTGCCAACGTTGCCCCAACGTTGCCCCAACGTTGGCACGTGTCCTGGATGACCCTTATAAGCAAATCAAAAGCAATGCGAGCATTTGTAAGTACCTTGTTGAAGGCACAAACAAACGTTGGAAATAATCTGGATTTCATTGTCAAATTTAGCAAAAATACATTACAGAGAAAACCTGCAAAGTTACCATTGTATTTGCAGATACTTTATTGGTTAATTGAAATGTATCAAATAACTTGTAAGAGTGGAGTAAACAGGCCACTTTTGGCCTAACGTTCCAAGTTCACTGAGACCTCAGTGCACACACCTCTGCATTGTGCTCTCCCGTCGACCCGTCTGCTGTGCCGTAGACTTGAAAGTCCTATGGATTTACAAAAGCGCTGCACATTTTGACAAACGTTTGTGTGCTACATATTGGGCATCTTTACAACGAAAACAAATTCAAAGATGGCAATAAGTATTTACAGCTGCCGTTGTACAGTAAACGCGATGTGCATGTGAAATGTATGCTTCGGTGGTAAACATGTAACGTTTGCCCAATGTTGGTCCAACGGTTCCAATCACATGCCAATATTGGTGCAACATTGCATCTTTGCTGGTTTCCTGTTTAAACATAAATATGAATCATTATGCTCTGAGTAATAGAGTACTCGTTTTAAGATGCAATCAAGCAGGCATGCTTATGACACAGATCATCTGGACCAGGATAAAATGAAAATAATTCTCATAAATACATCACGACATCCTGAAGTGAGCAGGCTTTGTGTCATTTAACAGAGACACCAGCCACAGAAACTCGTGCAGATACCGGTGTAAAGCCAGGCCAAGACATTGAGATGAATGCCGCCCACCCTTTGGAAGCAGATGTCACTTCGAGCAAGGGATCGGAGGGAAACCCTCTCCCGAAGAAAAGCGAAACTTGTTCATTTACTGAAGTATCTTCTGGTGGAGAAGAAGAAGAGCGTGAGTTGTTCGCGTTGGAACAAGACGCCAAGCATGGATTTAAGACGTCTCCGTTCACAGGCATTAAAGTAGACGCCCGTGACGATGGTGACCTCGAAGGAGCAGCAGTCTCCAGTGAAACTGCTTCCTCTAAAGTAGAGGGCACTGTAACAGGAGACGGCGTTATCATTCGCGAGCCAGAGGTGGCTCAAGAAATTACGATTCCGGATCGCAAAGGCGGAAGCGCAGAAAATGCAGAGGACCTCAAATTGCTGCCAACCGTGGAACGAGTCGAAGCCACTGAGATCCTGAACCCTACTGAGATCCTGAACCCCACTGAGATCCTGAGCCCCACTGAGATCCTGAACCCCACTGAGATGATGAACCCCACTGAGATCCTGAACCCAACGAAAGGTCAGAGCTCGGTAGATGTAGGCCAGGGTCCTGCGTCGGCTGGATTCACGTGCGATGACGACAGGGCCACGCATGACCCAGAACTGTCCACAAACACTTGCGTCGACTCCAACGTGTCATTTGCTGAGCATCAGGTGCATTCTGTTCATATGGAATTGAACAAAGTCTTTCAAGATAAATTATGTCTGAATACTAAGGTTGAGAATCGTGACGAATTACATCGATTCCTGGAACAACCGGA
Organism: Entosphenus tridentatus; assembly: GCA_014621495.2. NCBI lineage: Eukaryota > Metazoa > Chordata > Hyperoartia > Petromyzontiformes > Petromyzontidae > Entosphenus > Entosphenus tridentatus. The sequence goes on from CM025626.2 coordinate 1,067,812, forward strand.
TGCAGAAATAAACAACAAAAAGGCTCCTCCTAACATCATTGTGAGCAACTTAACAGAAGTTCCAAACGAGGAGGAAGAGGAGAATGCTGCTTGTGTTGTTGAATCTTCAATGCGCTCTGATGGCTTCTGTGAAGAGCAGTTTGAGGGATCTGACTCTGAGACTGAATGCCACGGGAACGCTCCGGCTGCGGACAAAATACCCGACGATTGCGAAGTGTCGCACGACGCCTCAGAGGACGCCCATCATGCAGCGGACGGACCGGCGGCACTCTCGCCCCAACGTCACACCTCACCTCCGTGCTCTGCAGCTGCCGATGGAACCAAGCGTGACGGCGAGTACCTGTCATTCCAACAGGAGTACAGTCGGCAGTCTTCTCAGGATATACCAGAAATACTTGAACTGAGTCGTGAGGAGTACGTCCCACAGTCACCTCTATCCTCTTGCCCCCCAGATAGCGACCCCAAGGAAGAACACAGGTTCGTACCCGAAATCACTAGTGCTGGCGATGAGAAGCTTTCAGAAAACAGCACTTACTCTGACCACTTTATCACCGAGTATCCCACAGGAGCTTCTCCCGAATGTTCGGTCGGCAGCAACTACTCGGCCACCTGCCCTGCGCTGTCACCTCCAAAAAACATTGGCCCTGAAGTGTCTACAGTTGATTCGTTTTTGGCCCCCATTGATGTGCCCGGGCCTGTACATGATGTGGACGAGTATGAAGATCTACCAAAGCAAGAATCCAGTAATGCAACTGCAGAGGGAACTGAAGCCAGCGTTCATTTAAAAATCGAGGGCAAGGGGAGTCCTGCGGAAGGGGCGCACGTGACGCCGCCTGATGACGTTGCCCTGGCACCCCACGAGCATGCAGAATGCTTGGGGGGATCGGCCTTGTCCTCCAGCGGGCGCGAAGCCGAAGGCGAGATGGACCAGGAGGCGAAAGAGCAAGCGGTGGCCGCAGTGGCTGCGGCGATTCCTTCGGAAGCACGCGGTCCTCAGGGGGGGCCGCCTGCCGTGGAACACGTCAGCGGGCATGAGCATGCGGGTGCGGCGGTCAGTTCAGTGGCGCTCAGTCAAGTGGAATGCGCCGCGGCGGTGCCCAAGACGACTTGGCACAAAAGGCCCCTCGAAGTGCCCATCGCCAGCTTAAGCGATGGCACTGACAGTTCACGCAATCTCCGAGGGGGCAGTGTCTGCATCTCACAAAGCGAGGGCAGAGACGATGAGCCTGATAGGCCCTCGAAAACGACGGCCGGGGTCCCGCCAGATGAACAGAACGAGGGCAGACGTGGTTTGACCGAGACTGCGACAGAATCTGGCGAAGGTAGTAGTAGTGACCTGGATGAGGGAGAATTCAAGTGCGAGCGGGAATCGATGCTTGCGTGCGTTGCTGACATCACAAACGACACATCTGAATTGGAAGACTTTGAAAAAAACGAAAATGCGATCATACAGGACGGAGGCAATGAGGAGGCTGCTTCGACCAATATCATCGTCACGTCGGTCACTTCTGAAGCACATGGAGGAGATGCGGGACATCTCGTCTCCTCCTCCAGCAGCAGCGATGACGACAACGATGTTGAATCAGAACGCAAAACTACAGCTGCCGAGTCACTTCAGCGGGAGAGTGCGGTTGCCGACGACCGGCCAGAAGAAGCGGTTGGCGCAGAGGTGAAAAGTGAATTTCCACAGGACCCACCTATGCAAGACCAACAGGTCCCCATGGCAACGGAAGTGGTGGAGTCCGTGATCATGATCGAGGAGGACATCCTCACCGTCATCCAGACGACCACGGTGGAGACAGAGGAGCTCACGGCAGACGAGGCAGACTTCAGCCTGTCCGAGGCACTCGACGAGCCGTCCGAGCGGGACGTGGCAGAGCAGCGAGCCGACGGCGGGGCCGACAACGCGACAGAGGTGGACGTGGACACGGAGGACCTCAGCGTGGCCACCGACGTCATATTCTCAGATCTGTCACTAACTGAAAAGACGCGCTGTGCCGACCGAGGTAATTGGGTGCCCGCCCGTCCACGGTGGCCACATACACGCACACACGCACGCACGCACCCTGGGGGGGAGGGGGGGGTGCATAACCATTCATCGCGACCCCCCTGGCCGTCCAGCGCAGCATTTTCACGACTTGAATCATGGCGATTCGATTTAAGAACCATTTATTTGTCGAAATTGTAGTGAAATTATTGGAATTTAGCAGCTTCTAGCTGCTACAGCTATTATATGAGCCCGTTACATACAATATATTGTATATAAATCAAATGTATTGCTTCCTACACACCGAGTCTTTGCATGTCTCATCAGCTTAGACAATTAATAATCGATGTTAATCGATTAATCATTACACCACCATGTTAGAGTTAACTACCTCGCCTGGTAGACAGGAAGTCGTGGGCTTGATCCCGACCCTGACGCCTGCTGTATATTTGGAGTTTGCATGTTCTCCCCCATGGTCGCGTGGATTTTTTTTCAGGACCTCCGGTTTTTCCCTCCACATTTAGAATCAACATCATGTGTTTAGAGTATTTGGCTGCTATAAATTTCCACATGATCAGCCACTTCATTGAGCTATCATTTGTGATGGCCAGGTAGCTCAGTGGGCCTTACCGTACACACAAACGTTTATATATGATAACTTTTCTATGCTTCTGCTTGTATTGTAACATACAACATTATTTTTCAATTAAATGTGACATTTAATTAATGTCTTAATTGCCTGACAGGTGAAAATGCCAGAGATGCTGCAACAGAGGCTGTGCGAGGGGATTCCCGTTCGATGCCTGCTCGCGAATTCGCAGCGTGGCAACACGATCAGAGGAAGCCGGTCAAAGCCCTCGATAGAAGAAACAATCCATCGAAAATCCCGAGCTCGCGTAAAAATCAAGACCCCAGGCCTGACCCACAGGACAAGAAAAAGAAGAAAGGTTCTCCTTACCATCATAAATATAATTGCACATTCGCAGCACGTATGTATGCATGTGCGTTGAACTTCTTACGTGCCGTTCGCAGCCAACCGCGCTAATCGGAGGTGTGCGGAGGAAGGACAACAAACTAAACACACAAAAAGCTATTTTAAAGAAATTCTTTTCAATCCAGCAACTTTCGCCGGTCGTCGATATTATTGTGCGTCAGTTGAGTCGTTGACGGGGGGTTTTGTTGTGCGATTGAAAGCCTGCGTGCGCGTGTCTCTCCGTGTTGCCGACACAAGCATCAGGTAGGAGCGCAGAGCCCACGAAACGAGCCGTCGTTCGTCTTAGAGCGCCCGCCCGGAGGAACGGCGCGGGCGATGCCGAAGTGTCGCACGGTAGACGAAAATCGAAAGGTGATCGACGACGTGTGGGGTCCCCCCCCATCATCGAGTCCAAAAACGTCGTCGTCGCATCCTTTCGCTTTTATTTCTTGCATCTCACGAAATCTGTGTTTGTGTTCTGTCAACCCTCCGTTTTATACCGTGCGCCTTCTTACGTTCAATTTGCCTCTCCTGCAGGATTCACCGTGACACACATTGCCCTGCCGTGGCTTCGTTTATCATCAACCCTGCAGCTCCTTCTGTCTTTAAGTTGCAGCAAACGCTGATGTGACAATTCACAAACAGTCGCCACGAGTTTGCGCTTTTGCATGATATTTTCATTTGCCGTTTTCTGAGTGTGTGTGTTTTTGTGCTGGTGCGTTTGGGGGTTTATTTGGGTTGACGTTTGCTGTGCTTATTCGCTAATTTTGCCATTCGCTAATTTTGCAATTCACTAATTTTGCCATTCGATCATTTCTCTCTCTTTCTGTATGTGCCATGTCCTTTCTAAAAGAAGTCGGATATCATGGACTTTCAACTTAGCTCTGTCCATGATATTATATACTCAAGAAATGTTGCATAATACTCCCAGTTGCAGCCAATTGTTCAAATATCCTATGCCTTCAAGTCGCTGTCTTTCCCAGCTTCTTTACCTATTGTTGTCCCGGTCAAAAATTACATTCAGTCTCTTGTTTTCTCATTACATGCCATAGCAATATAACTTGCCTGTCTCCAATTATTCTCGTACTTTTTCTGGTTGTGTATCTGCTGCTATCCGTAATGCATATGTGCTACTCATCGTGTCCATGAAAAGTTGTACATCCTTAAAAAAACACATTCCTGTTGCTTTTAGTTTGCTGATAGGATCTTTATTATTGTCCAGCTTTCATTTACTTCTAATTTACTAAATAGAAGATGTTTAGTTAATGTTCTACTCAAATGAGCATAAAGGCAGTGCTTACCTCCTGTTTACAGCCCAGAGCCAGTGGGGACATTCCTTATTACTAAAGCAGCGATGTGGTATATCTATAGTAGTATATCTATAGGACAACCACTGTGGACTTCCTCACAAAATTGGTACTTATTTAATCGACCCTAGAGGGATGGTGGGATGAGTCAACCCCCAACTCGGAGTTTAACTCTTAACCTTTCGACTGTGAGCCACCTGGCTGGGCTGTTGGTTGAAGCAACACATTTATAGGTGCGTCCTCTTCGTCGTTCATGTCACCGAGCATCATCTAAATATACGTCATGGGTGCTTTGTTATTTAAAGCAAGAGAAGCTGAATTATGTATCCGCGCGATGGTATCTGTTTTTATTAATTAATTAAATGTGTGGTCTTTCTGTAACCTTTATATTTTGTCACTTTTGTAAAGGTACGAGAACGGAAAACTGGCATTCGTCCGGAACAAGCAGTCCCACAAAACACCGCAAGGTAACCTCCCTGCGGGAGTCTGCTGCACACGCTCCTCTTCCATCCAACGAGAAATTAAACAAAAACATTTTTATTTAACCGGGTAAGGCCCCACTGAGCTACATCGACCTGGCGATCACAAATGGATAGCTCAACGAAGTGGTTTATCATCATCATGTGGAAATTTACATGAGTAGCAAAATACTCTAAACATGTAATGCTGATTACTAAATGTGGAGGGGAAAAAACGGGGGGACCCGGAGAAAAAACCACGTGGCCACGCGAAGATAGACACGCAAACTCTAAATATACAGCAGGCATCAAAAGTCGGACATAGAACCCACGACCTCCTGCATACAAGGCGAGGTAGTTGACATCTCACCACGTGGGGCCCCAACGAGGGACGAAGAATGAGGGGGGAGAGGCTCGCTGTGGCTCTGCCGTGGGTGGGGCTGTGCAATGGCTGTGATAATAATGAGAAGATAGGAGCAAGACGTTGTTGTACACTTCCAGTCAATAGCATTGAGAGCATGCATGTACAGTATGTCGACCTTCTTACGCACCGTACGTAGCCAACTGTCCTAACCGAAGATGTTGGGGAAGGACAACAAGCGAAACACAAGCAGTTCTCAAGAAGTTAGTTTTAAATCTAGATTTAAAAGGGCGAAGCTCCAGTGCCTTCCTAATATTGGAAGAGTGGTCCAGACGGCCACAAAAGCACATCTGAAAGCGTGTGATGCGGTGACCACCTTTGTTCGATAGTTGAGCCCAAAGCCGCTGCAGCGAGGATAACCAGAGTTTGCGTCATGGTTTATTCTCCTTGACGAGCTCAGTATGAGTTGTACAACACGGGTTTGTGTAATACAGCATTGTCATCATCGACATCAACAGCCACGATCATGATCGGATATGCCAGATAACATCCACATGTTGTAAACAGAAAGTCAGCAAGTCAAATCCAGGCGTCCTGCTTGTACCCAGTGATTCACTCCGCCTCCTGCTCCTTAGCCTTACCAGCCGACGCCATGGCTGGTAGAACCATACCTGCTGCAGACTAGGAGGGGGGGTCACAGCTGAACAACCATACTTCATTGCGTTGGTGCAGGTATAGCCTGAGAAGGGAATGGACACCGTCGTTTGTGAACAGTGCTCTTAGCCCGGTGCTTTTCTCCCTCTGGGCGCTCGCTCCACGCCTCTACATCTTCAAATTCAAAATGAGGCCTCCTCATGCAGGACTTCCAACCTCCATGTCAGGGGTACCGTGGTTTGCAAAATGTTAACTACCTCACCTGGTGTACAGGAGGTCGTGGGTTCGATCCCGACCCTGCTGCCAGCTGCTGTATATTTGGAATTTGCGTGTCTCTCTCTCTCCCTGTTGGTCGTGTGGATTTTTCTCCGGTTCCTCCTGTTTCCCTCCACATTTAGAAACGTGCGTTTAGAGTATTTGGCTGCTATAAATATCCATATGATGATGAGCCACTTCTTTGAGCTATCATTTGTGGCCAGGTTGCTTCTGAAAAAGAGATTTGTAGCTCAGTGGGCCTTACCTGGTATAATAAAAAATTGTTTATTTTAGTTTTCTATACTGTATCATAGAAACCACCATTACATGTTAACTAGAGTGAGAATAAACCGAGATATATTTCTCCGTCAGCCTCGGACTATCAGAGAAGTGTGCAGTTTATTGCAGTACATCTCACTACAAATCAGTTCCTGCCACCCGAAACCCAAGATGCCATTTCCCAGACTCGGGGCAAACCTGGACAGGTGGCAACCCTGATGAGATCACTCTCATTTTCACATGTAAGTACGTATGTTGAACTTCCTTCGCGCCGTACGTAACCAACCATACTAATCGCACCTTTGATAATCAAGTGACAGGCTAATGGCATTTGATGGAATGCTGAAACGTCGTGTGCTTGTTATAGAGTTAACTCTGGTTATCCTTGGGCGGATAATTCCGGGTTGTGGATGAACCACGCTCATTCGCACCTTTCACACGCCCTGGTAAATTGACCAGCTGTTCCTCACTCGAGGGTGCCCATGTGACTGCAGAAACGTCTGAAAGTAAACCGGTTACTTGGATGAAGCAATGAAAACAGATGGCGCATTCTACATCTGCACCCCCAGTCTCGCGAGCTAGACATTAAATACGTGCTACAACCAACTTCACGTATGCTTTGTATTTCTCCATTATTTAGAGTATTTGGTTGCTATAATTTCCACGTGACAAGCCATTTCGTTGAGCTATCATTTGTGGCCAGGTCGCTTCTGAAATAGAAGCTGATACCTCAGTGGGCTTTACCTGGTCACATTTCATAGTTAAGTCTTTACGTGTAATTTGTTTTAGTGATTTGCTTACCTTTCCTATACTTTTCACTCCTTTAGTATTTTCATATTATTTGATGTTGTAACGTTCTGACCTCACGCCCCTACTGGACATGTGAAAAAAAGAGCTTCAGAGCTCATCGGATTCCTCCTCCGGCAGTCTAAATCAATATTCTGATCCTGATTCCGATTATCCGGGCCACTGCTGCCCTCCCTCCCACCCTCCAGTTCCCATGACACCGGACAAATCTCGAGTTGGCTGCAAAAGGCAGCGGGGCAGAGCCTAAAGCTGGGAAGATTTAAATGTCTTCCATTATTACCATTTGTTCCATCTGTGTGCGTAGGCAGACAACCCTGCGATGTAACACGGACGACGTTCTCCTGTTGTTGTTGCCGCGCACCTTTTCTTTCACATAAAAAAGAAAATGCATTGACATTATTTTTGCAGATGTGAAACAAGTCACTTTTTTTTGTTGCACGCTCCCCATAGACAAGGGTCCTGGAAGAATCATCCCAAAGTCACCCAGGGCACCCGTCCAGCATGTCCCCGTCAGCCTACAGAGCCAGCGCCAGGTCCTTCTCGGTCACCCCCAAGAGGCCGACGAGTGAGTCACGGCCCATGATGCTCCGCCAGCACCCCCTCGTTCACGGCTCGCGCCCTGGGGTGAAGCGCGTTGAATTGTGCGTCAGTGCATTGGTGTGTGTTGAATCTATCACGCAGTGGTGCCGTAGCGTAGCGGTTAGCGCTACGCTGCGCTACGGAACCGGCGACCCGAGTTTGATTCCGGCTCATGGCCAACACCTGTGACGATTGTCTAAATGGGACCTGGGCCTCCACTAGGTCGATTCAGCCTCAATTGAGTACCTGGCATGGTGTGTAAAGATCACCATTTGGGAGACAAAGACAGCCGGGCGTGGTGCTAGCTACCCACCCCCTGGTGTGCCGTGCCAGCCTTCATAGGTGGTCGCTAACAGCACTTGCCCCAACAGTCCGTTCAGGCTATACAGGGGATCTTTGTCTTTGTTGAATATAGAAGGTTGTACAGGGTGTTTCAAAGAGATGGACCCGATTTGAAATCGCTATATCTCTGCAACCACGAACTGCCCATGAATAAAACTCTTACCACTTGAAAGGGCGGGGCATAGAGTTCAAATGATTATCGCTAGATGCCTCTCCCAGTGCACAAACAGCCCCTAGCCTCAGTCATTCGCAAAATGGCGACCCCGCAACACAAGGCGTTTTGCGTTCTGCAGTTCGGCAAGACTGAATCCGTAATTGCAGTGCAATGTGCGTTTCAACGGCGGTTTGGCATTGATCCGCCAATGTCAAAGAGCATGGTGGCACAAAAGACCGGGTTTTTGTGCCACCATTAGTGACTAATCTGGATGACCTCAAAAACAGAATCACGGCAACGGTGGCTTCAGTGGAAGAAGACACTTTGAGAGGCAGTTGGGACGAATTCAACTATCGTCTCGATGTTGTCCTTACAGCAGGTGGAAGGCACATAGAGCATTTATAAAATGGTTAGTAAAACTTGATAACTCATTAAACCGTTTGCAACTTTTTGTGTAATTGTAACACGTTGCCATCGTGAAAAATACTGCTTTGAAATTGGGTCCATCTGTCTGAAACACCCTGTATACCCGAGGCACACCACGGGAAGGGGAGTAATCAGAATACAGGTTATTGGGTACTGCATAATATGTACTGTGTATTACCATATCCGCATAATGAATTATAATTTATATGATTACATTACCCCCCCCACCCCCTATGATCTTCACACCTGATAGGCACACATTGATCACATCATCTTGCTCTATTTAAGAACGGAAGTGGGAAGACTTTCTCACAATTCTGGAAAATTGCCTCATGAAGCTGGTCGTGATCACCAACCGAGATGTTACAGTACTCAAAGTGTTCTGGGTTGACTCTAATTGTCACGTTTTCTGTTTGCATGACAAACCCTTACAAATTGGCTGTGTCGGATTGTGGCGGGTTAAACGACACATTCATATTTACACAATATAAACTATTAAACCCTTATTATTAATAAGTGGTCGCAAAAGCCTATTACTACGTGTTAAACGGATTAGAGTCAAATTTCGATTTAAAGCTTTCGTGACTGCAGGGATTCATCTTCTTGGTTCTTTCTGTAAAGTCACGTAGAATGGAAATAATAAAATAATAATAAAACATTATAAAATAATTCTCACGACGTTTCGGCCACAACGCAAGCAGCCGTCCTCAGGTGAAGAACAGGTCTGTCGAGACGACAGAGTCTGAATGACACACCCCAGGCTTGGAGCATATATTTAAGCTGGTAGGGAGGAGGAAGAGCGCCTTGACAAAATAATTTGCATATCAAGAGGAAATTTTAGCATATTTATGGGAAACGCAGATATGCGATTAGTACTACTTGTGAAATGCGTAGGAGGTTTGGCAAGGGGTTTAAAGTTATGTTTTGCCCGTGCATTATGCAGGATTAGCAGCATCAAAGGGAGGGGATAGGGGGAAGCATTAATAAAGGGAAGGAACGTTAATAGTCTGTAGCTGCAGTAACTAAACCACCACATAAACAACTAAAGTATAAACTACATAGTATCATCAGTATACTAAATATACTCTCCAATAAGCTGAGCTACTAACAGTAGGTTATACATTACAATTCTACGTCGCAAAAAATATATGCTTCCAGCTAAACATTATTCTCTTACATCACACGGGTCTCCTCCGTACTATATACTGCCATAGACAAACCCAACATTAAATTATATACTGTATTACTATACACCACCCTATACCTTATACATTGTAATATTACACTATGTATTATTCTACCCACCCTACTGTATATCACACTGCTGTATATTCACTATACAATTACGATACTATATATTACTTTGTACATTGTATTAAACATTACAATTTTATACTATTTATTATTATACAATCCGCTATACACTATACCATTGACCATCGCGTGAAAGATACTAAGAGGAAGCAACGAAATATGTCAATGGGAGAGTGGTGGTAGGAGACTTGCAGCGGAGCAAAGAATCCATTCCCTGCAGAGAATACAAGATATATAGTCAATGCCAATGAGTGGACTGTGGTCTGAAAGTCACCATAAACGGGAACACACTCAGTTAAGATCCGAAATGGTTTATTACGTCCTTCCAATGATTGCTGAGCCAGAATCCATCTTCTCGGTTGAAATTGTCTCTGTGTTTGTATATGTGGATCGCCTCATGAACGAATCTCTCATGGTAGCCAGATGGCTTGCAGAGAACCTCTGTCTTGGAGAAGTCAATATCATGTGAGCCCACTGAATTGTAACAGTGATCTACCACGGCTGGGGTGTTTGTCCTACCGTGTTTCAAGTCTGCTTTATGTTCATGGATGCGGTCTGAGACATGTCGTTTGGTTTCTCCAATGTAACTGCTACCACAGAGGCAACTTAGTTTGTAGACGCCAGGGTACTGTATGTCTGGAACCACATCTTTTACAGACGGGACCAGATCACGGATTTTATGTACTGTGTTGAATCGGACCTGGATCTTGTTTTATCAGGATTTTGGAGATCTTTTTTGTGACCTCAGCAACGTAGGGTAAGGTGATGGTTTTGAAAGGCTCAACAGGATCCTTCTTGATGGTTGGAGTGATGGCTTTGCGGATTGTGTAGTCGGAGTAACCATTATCCTTAAGAGCTTGGCGTACGTGTTTGAGTTCACTGGCAATGTGTTCCTGGTCGGAGATGCATTGGGCTCTATGGTATAGAGTCTTGATTAAAGAATTCTTCTGGGATGGATGGTGGTGGGAATCCAGTTTTAGGTAAGCATCCGTATGGGTGGCTTTCCTGTAGACAGAATGGCTCATTCAACCATCAGGTCTCCTTTTAATTAGGACATACGTGGTGGTTTAGTTACTGCAGCTACAGACTATTAACATTCCTTCCCTTTATTAATGCTTCCCCCTATCCCCTCCCTTTGATGCTGCTAATCCTGCATAATGCATGGGCAAAACATAACTTTAAACCCCTCGCCAAACCTCCTACGCATTTCACAAGTAGTACTAATCGCATATCTGCATTTCCCATAAATATGCAAAAATTCCTCTTGATATGCAAATTATTTTGTCAAGGCACTCTTTCTCCTCCCTCCCAGCTTAAATATACGCTCCAAGCCTGGGGTGTGTCATTCAGACTCTGTCGTCTCGACAGACCTGTTCTTCACCTGAGGACGGCTGCTTGCGTTGTGGCCGAAACGTCGTGATAATGATTTATTTATGTTTTATTTTTATAATTTTATTATTTCCATTCTACGTGACTTTACCGAAAGAACCAAGAAGAGGAGTAGAGTCAGTTGTTGCAAAAAGGCAGCAGACGGGGGGGGGGGGCAAGGTGATCGGTAAAGTGAGGGGATGCCGGGTCATGGTGAGCAGCAGGAATAACAAAGGGGGGAGGAGGGGCGGTGAAAGGCGGAATGAGCGGTCCAAGATGTCGGGGACGATCATGGGAGGGGTGAAAAAGGGGAGAGGAGCGAGCAGAAGTGAGCAGCTGCACGAAGGAGCAGCGTTTGTGGTTTTTACAGAGAGGGATGAACGCTGAGATTGATAAGTGCAAGGGGTGACCAATAAGGTCTGACTTGGTCTTTAAAAAGGTAGGGCACCGACGAGGGGTTGACAGGTGTGAGTCACATGACTTGCGGGAGGCTTGAGAGACTGAACGCGACGATGACCGGCAGTGGGCAGCCTGCTGCGATTTAGCGGCTCCCGCCGTCCCTCACAGCAACGCACACCCATCCGTTGCACGACTTTTGTAACGGAGCTTTGGCATGCGCTGGGCCGATTGCAAATTGCTGAGCGGAATATTTCAGTCCCTGGGCCGATAAGCCGGCTTAGCCAAATTGTGGCGGAGTCAAAGGCTGTTTTTGTTTGCTTTTTATTCTTTTGACCTTGTTTGCAATAAAATTACGTCTCACACGAGAACAAATGACACCTCATTCAAAACATGCATACTTGGTCACCTGTCATGTCGATTCACTCGCAAACCTTTAGAAAAAACATGTTTGTGCTTTAAAGATTAAGCAAATTAATTGCTGATGCTGCATTGGCACAAGGACAAATTGCAGGTAAACTCAACACATTCGTTCATAACACCGTAGCCTTAAAAAAATATAGACAAAAGGTGACGTTTCGGGCGATGGCCCTTCTCCACAGTGCAATGGAGGTCCACCCGTCTCAGCCTTGAGCAGTGCTCTACTGTCCAGCAGCCTTCACTCCGTACGAGCACTCGCCACACTCCCTCCCACCGCAAGCCCCGTGCTCACGTTACGCAGCCTTATAGCTCCTCTCCTTCTGAAACTTCTAGAATCTCTCCTCACCGCCGCCCCAAGTTCCCTCCATCATTCATCCCCCAACCCCTCTCTCTCTCTCTCTTGACCCCTAATCCTCTCAATTTCCTGTTCTTCCTCTCCCGTTCTTTTCATTTCGAATTTCCTGGCCAATCTCCTGGCGCTTTACTCATCCCCACACTTTGCCGAGTGGCTGTCCGAGCGGTAAATCAGGGCTCTCCGCCTTTACGTGCTGCTGGCACCGGCCATCAGATTCCGCCTCGTGCCTCCCAGCGTCGGTAACTCCTCTGGTGACCCTTCAACCCGGTGGATTCCTCCAGTCTAAATATTCCTATAGTCTAAACAACGAAATAGATTCATAATTAAACACTTTGACCTCACTTAGTGCTCGAGATGCACTCCTGAAAAAGTGAGCGCTAATTTTCTCGGCCTCGTGCGCTGCGTTGCACCACTATCCGAGTAGATAACCTCGCATTCAATAAACCTTCAGAGCCAAGGTGAACATCCGACTCCAAACGTATTTAATAACTTGAACGAGGTAAAACTGATGGGAAAACACAGCACAAATACAGCATATGTTAATACTTGGAAATATCAATACAATGAATAAACACTACAGCATCATAACATTGTCTTAGATAACCTGAAACTCAACAATAGATCCTGGATGGACCAGGCACCTACATTAGTACAAGAGAATAAGCTATTGTGTTAAGTAAGGGCACATCGTGTAATCATCACACTGTACCCTAAATGTACAGCACTACATATAACACTGAACTGTGTATGAGACATTTCGTCATCCTTGCTCTCAAGATCACAATAAGGTTACATGGGTACAAGTCTGACTCGACTTATTCAATTACAAGTAACATTCACAATAAGGCAAGTTGCAGGCTTCGTTGTTAACTAGGCCTCATATTTATCATAACAATTTAACAGCATTATAAAGGCATTTACAGCATTATAACGGTAATTCTAACATTATAACAGCATTCCCAATATGAGAACATAAACGAACTTACAGACAATGCTTCTTAAAGTCCCACAATGAACAGATGCAGCTGCCTTCACTGAGACGTTATCTGTGCCTCCATTTTGTACTCTGTGTCATGGCTGAAACTCTGCCGCGTGGCTGAGAGGCTGTCAAATCATAACTTCCTGGTCACATGACCAAACTCAACCTCAAAACAGGAAGTTCCTGTTTACACACACCCCCACTCCTGCCGTGGAGCAAAATACCTGCCGTGAGGCAGAACACTAATCAAATCGGCGCTAAAAGGGGATGCGTTCTGGACTGCATAAATTTCCTATATATCAGCAATGTGTGGATTTCAGTGGAGTATAAGTAATAGTTCTAATAAAACACATGGTCAGCATTATTTTATATTTTTAAATAATATATTTTAATTATAATTATCTATTTATGTTGGAACTTCTTTATCACCGTACGTATCCAAACGTGCTAATCAGTTGGCTACATAAGTAATATGCATTGTTTAACACGTAGGCTTTCGCGACCAATATCATCCATAATTTATGAATATGCATTGTACTCACCAGTGCATCCACTCATCCGCCTCGACCTGCCCCATAGCTCGCATTTTAGCATCCAAGGTGATTCTTTCCCCTGACACTTTGGTCACATTTCCAGCACTGACACTGTGCAGGCCTTATTTTGTCCGACATTATGGGCTCACAAAAAACACGCGGCACTAAGGCTGAGAGGGAGAGACCGAGGCAGAGTAAACGGCGCTGCTTGGCTCAGAGAGCATGCGTCGCTCTCAATGGCTGAGAGAATGTAAACGAAGCGGGCAGCCGGTGCGTTTCCTCAATGCCGCTGCGTGTTCTCACTCGTGAGCGCTTTTTAGATGTTTTTTCTTCTCCAGGACAAAGAGCGCTATAACGAATGAAGAGTTCTACGAGGGAGTGCTAAGTGAGGTCTGCCTGTACGGCAGTGGAGAGCGCCTCTCGTAATCCCTTACAATAGCACGTCAAGAGGCCGGAGTGGTTGACCGACTACCAGTGCCCACAACATTGTCCATTACATTGCTTGTGGGGCCACAGTGTTGTTGGCGAGTATGTTTAATTTTTGTTGTTTGTTTACAAGAGCTATACTCAGTCTCTGATTTCACTTTCGTCTTGTCCTTACAGCATCGGCTCAACGTGTGTGCCTTATCCATTCCGGCCTGAACACTGCATTACAGCACAAACATAAAGGCACATGTGGGATTTCTAATGCTATTCCAAAAGTAAGCAAAGTGACTATTGAAGGACCGTGACTGCCGGCAACTCCACGTGGCTCACACACCGGACATCGTCCAAACCTTCCATCCTCATCGTCCATTTCCATTTACGACGAAGTGCAGAATAAACACCACCTCATTCGAGACCCAAATATTGCACCTCCTGGCTTTGACATAGCTCGAAGACACCAGCGGTGTCACCATCAACCGGCGTCACAACATCAACTGGCCGATGCGCACATAATCTCTTCATAAATAAAAAACGAAAGACAGGAGTGGGATTGTGGCCATACATCCGAAACTACTGACCATATCGTGAACCACTGTAGTCTGCGCTCCTTCAATGGAAGAAAAGCAAACATACACGAACTCTCCCCTGAAGCCCTTTCGTGGCTAGCAGCAGACCTCAACATTGTCACTTAGCTCTTGAGCATATTTCTGCAATATGAATGAATAGAATAAATTTCGATTTAAAGCTTTCGTGACTGCAGGAATTCATCTTCTTG